>JACYFF010031954.1:100873325-100889034 GCA_017589665.1 Selenicereus undatus
TGTGTGTGTGTGTGTGTGTGTGTGTGTGGTTTTGAATGAATTCAATTTTAGCGTTTATGTGTTTATTATTAATAGGTTGAAGTTTATGAAATCGTTCAACATCAATGATTTGACTTTAAGCATAGAATTAGGGATTGATCTATCTCTATTAAGAATGGAGACATTTTAATTAGTAAAGCAGGAGGAAGAGTAACTATTGGACACTAATACAATATATGTTCACTATGTTTTTTTTTCTTTTTATTTCTTGGAGATGGATTTATCAGCTGCCTCTAGCTGACTAATCAAAGGCCTGTTCATTTTCAGTATTTTGAAAGAACTGTTAGCAGGTTGGAGTAGGTAAGAATAGGTTGAAGCAGTTTAGAGTAAGTTTGACTAGCAGTTAGCGGGTATGAGCGGTAGGTGCGGGTAAGAGCATGTAGGAGTAGGGTGGAGTAGGTTGGAAGCAGGTTAAAGCATTTTGGAGCGTCTTTGTTATGATTTTTCTAATATTATGATTATCGGTGATAATTTATGTTGAATACATCACATTTTTGTAACAATTACTATATAATAGATTTACGAAAATAATTTAATAGAAAAGTGAACTGTCATCATAATACATTACCAAACGTTAATCTATAGTAACCATATGGCTTTCTTAGTAACTAAAATTAGCATATATCGTAATTATTGTTTCTCGATGTTGAAATCATATTAGCTATTGCATCTCTACATTCATTCATTGCTTGCTTGTTTCGCGCATAATACAACCCAATGTTGAGCATGGTTGTAATGTTTGCTGGCCTCAGTAAAATTGGTATCCCTTTTTCATGCATTCAGATGACGTTGTGCAATGCGCAACATGATATAATTATATCAATTTGTCATTCTCTGCTCACTTGAGAAATATTGTCCTTTAAAATCTTTCGAGTGTTCTTTACTACTCCAAACATTCTCTCGATGAAGTTGAAGCAGGTAGGAGCAGGTTAGAGCAGGTTTGACTAGCAGTTCGTAGATTTAAGCAGATTGGAGCAACTTCGAGTAGATTGGAGCAAGTAGCAGGTGTAAAATGCTGAAAATGAACAGGCCCTTAGAGCACACCTACCCATAGTTCCATTTTTTGGAACTCAAATCTATCACATCAGTAAAAACTTTCGGTTTTTTGGAACTTACATTTTATCACTTCTACAACCAATAGAACTCTAATATGAATCATCAAATAAAATATTTGTCATGAAATCCACCATTAAACATATTTAGTGACTTTTATTCTTTTAATTTTGTATTTGTATTTTATGTTTATATGTAACTTGTAAATATATTTTTTATTTTCTGAAAAATGGAATGTTTTTTTTTCTTGACCGAAAAAATGTAAAAAGTATTTTTTAAACTTTTGAAAAATTGATTATGTATTTTGAATGCGGAATTTTTTAATTTATCTTTTAGAAAATAAAAAAGATAAATTTTTCCCTTAAAAAATAATAACAATAACAATTCTCAGAGTGTGAATATCTTTTTGTGAGGGTCTGGGAAAATCCAAATTCTCACCACAAAAAATGAAAATCAAAAAGATGCTGAACTTTTGAAGCCTAAATTTTAGCTCCAAGCATCCAAGTTGGACTTAACAGGCCCAGAACAGCTGCAGCCCAAATTTTATTTGTTCCCCTCCAAACAAAGTGCATCGCATTAGTCAATAGCCCCACCAAAACGCCGAGTTTACATGTAGGTGAAACTTAAAAAAATGAACACGCGTCGGAACGAATAGGTTTTCAGACAACGCAGACTCCTTTTCTGGAATGTGTTCCCAAGGCTGGGAATGCTCTAGAGAAGAAAAAATAAGCTATGACTCCCGACAGGACAGTTGTTCCATGAATTTCCCTAGAAGTTAAATCAAGCAAGGTGCCAAAGTGCAAGCAAAGTTACAAAGAAAGAAAATCTTGGAGAATAATTCAAGGGTTCATATAACTTCGAAGTTATATGGAATTAATCGGTCGTAAGACACGACTTTATTGAATCGGTCATAAGAATAGTAATTTCTTGAAGTTTTAATAGAATTTCAAACCTTCAGTATGTAGAGATATATGGAATTAACTGTAATAGTCTTATAGAAGATATAGATAAAAATCGCATGAAATTAATTAATAATATGACGACGAAAACTCCCATCTCGAAGTTAGGTATCAAAAAAGTGAATTTGATAGCATCTTGCAACAGCTTCCAGGTTAATATTTTCATTGACCATTAATTCAAAAGAAAAATGCAATGGATTCAAAGAATCTTAAAATTATAACGTTAAGTACTTGTCCAATAGTTTATAAATGTACTCTTTTAATTTTAGAATTTAATTAAATTTTTTAAAAAAATATCTTTTTTGATCAGGTTTACCAACTTTAAAATTAATAAATAATACAGTTTTCTACTTAAGTTCGAATACATGGGCTCCAGACATTTTGCTAAGAAACAACACTGTACGTAGTACAACACCAAATTCAGTTTAACCATCGCTATTTGACCTCCAATAGCATTGGAAGAGGTAAAAGGGTTTATCATTTATGACTCGGCAATTTCAGAGCCAAAAAGAAGAAACGGAGATCGAAAATCTCAAGTAAATAAAATCTTAGAACAAGCGTAATATCGTAGGCATGATTCAAAGAATAAATAAATCAACTAATCACACTTAGTCCGTCTAATTTGTAATTTCTTTTGAGAGAATTGCAAGTACGAACATTTAAGACTCTGTCGAAACCACCAATTTAATTAATTACATGGAACACCTAACCCTAGAAACCTGTAGAAAAAGTCTTCTCATAACCACCCTTGATGTATAATGCTATTGCACTTGCTTAAGTTAGTCATCTCTCCCAATCAAACTTGCAATGGAACTATTAAAGGGCTTCCTAATAACACGAAACCACTTATTAGCATCACAATCAACGTAACGTTGCAGTTTCTTCTTCTAGACGCCTTGCATGTAATTAACTCTAAGCTTCGAGGGACTATTCATGTCATACCTATATTCTGCTTCGATGATCTTGATCGTGATCCTCAATTCTCGAGTGCCTCCCTCCAAGTCATGGCTCATTAAGAAGGCGGTGGAGCCAGCCAATCGGAATGAGACATTGACTGTAGCCGCCACCTACCAATGCTTCCTCGCTGTAGAACGTAACTTGCAGTTGAAGTCGGGGCAAAAGGAATCAAGGGGAGATCGATGAGGAGAGGAAGTAGTCATTAACCTCCTCGCGGTTGATTGTGGGGGTGATGCATGGTAGTAGGTGAATACAATGGCTTGGCGGTGGAGGAAACCAATTGTTTGTGGTGCCTGATCAAGAAAGTGATGTTGAAGCCGCTAGTGTGGGTGGTGGTGGTGGTGGTTGTGGTTAGGGCCAAGACAATGGTGGTGGATGTAGATTGAACGTAGAATTCCGGGGTGAGATTAGTGCAAGGTGTTAGGAATTAAACAGAATAATAGGATGTAACAACGAAAACAGAATTCAACCAAGAACACAACACAACAATGAAAAGAATAAAGGACACAGAGGATTTTTACGTGGAAACCCAATGTGGGAAAAAAACCACGGACGGCGACAGTACACCGACAAATTTCACTATGAGAAGAGTATTACACCACAATCACTTTAGTGATCAAGAGCAGAATTACAATACTCTCAATTGTATTCTCTCTCAAATAATCTTACTCTCTCTCAATGTGTTTTTCTATTCCTTTCTGTTTTTATTGTTGATGGAAACAAGGTCCTTGACCCCCTTTATATAGGGTCTGTGGGGTAGGGTTTTCCCCTTGACAACCCTAGCCGCCACCTTCTAAAACCGACATCACGCGAACCCTAGCCGCCATCTTAAGTCAGCGCCCTGGCACGGGCGTGCCGTGCCATGTGGCACGACCGTGCCTCATGGCACGGGCACCCCGTGCCGATTTGCTGTCCGCTCCGTTCTTCGGTTCTTCTTCGACGCAGCACGCCCGTGTCCATGCAGCATGGTCACCCCGTGCAAAAACTCGAGATTTTGGGCCATAAAGCCCAACAATCTCCACCTTGGACCAAAATCTTCAGTCTCCAATTACCGTCGTCGTCGTCACACCCCAAAGGGTGATGCCCCCCTATGGGGCTATGCCCCGCAAGGCTTTCAATGACTGTGAACTCCCACTAAGTCCAAGCAATGCTCGAACTTAGCTATAGGTAGTGGCTTGGTAAGCATGTCAGCAGGATTCTCTGAGGTGTGAACTTTCTTCACTATTATTTCTCCTGCTGCAACTGTGTCTCGCACATAATGATATTTGACACTGATATGTTTGGTCTTCGAGTGGTAGGCATCGTTCTTTGTCAGATGTATGGCACTTTGACTATCGGAGTGTACCACAGTAACAGATTGTGGTATTCCAAGCTCTATTGCCAGTCCTCTTAGCCAGGTAGCCTCCTTCACTCCTTCAGTGGCAGCAATATACTCAGCTTCTGTTGTAGACAGAGCTGCGATAGATTGTAAAGACGCTTTCCAGGAAATAGCGCCCCCACATATGGTGAAAATGTACCCAGATATGGACCTCCTCTTATCCAAATCACCTGCATAATCAGAGTCAACATACCCTACTACATCAGAAGTAGCAGCCTTGTTTTTATCAAATACCAGCCCTTTCCCCACAGTTCCCTTCACATACCGTAGGATCCATTTTACAGCCTCCCAATGATCCTTCCCAGGGTTATGCATGTATCTACTTACCACACTCACAGCATGTGATAAGTCTGGTCTAGTGCAAACCATAGCATACATTAAACTCCCTACAGCACTAGAGT
The DNA here is from genome assembly GCA_017589665.1 of Selenicereus undatus. Lineage (NCBI taxonomy): Eukaryota > Viridiplantae > Streptophyta > Magnoliopsida > Caryophyllales > Cactaceae > Selenicereus > Selenicereus undatus. The sequence goes on from JACYFF010031954.1 coordinate 100,878,113, forward strand.
ATGGTATATTGGACATTCTATTAATGTCCTCTTCTGTTTGCGGGCAGCATTCCGTAGACAATCTAAAATGTGCAGCAAGAGGGGTTGACACTGCCTTGCAGTCCTTCATATTGAATTTACTCAATACCTTCTCAAGGTATCTTTCCTGAGACAAGTATAATTTTTCCCCCTTTCGATCCCTGTGGATCTCCATGCCCAGTATCCTTTTTGCTGCACCCAAGTCTTTCATCTCGAACTCCTTACTGAGTTGAGATTTTAGCATGCTAATCAGGTTTTTATCTTTAGATGCAATTAGCATGTCATCAACATACAGTAGTAGATATATAAAGGACCCATCACCATATTGTTTAAAATATACACAATTATCATATCTACTACGTATGTAGCCTTTATCAATCATAAACGTGTCAAAACGTTTATACCACTGCCTAGGAGCCTGCTTGAGTCCATACAAGGACTTCTTCAACTTACATACCATGTGTTCCTTATCAGGAACGGCAAACCCTTCAGGTTGCCTCATATAAATCTCCTCTTCCAGTTCACCATGCAGGAAGGCTGTTTTTACGTCAAGCTGCTCCAACTCCAGGTTAAACAATGTCACAATGGATAACAGTAATCGAATAGAGGTGTGTCTAACTACAGGGGAAAAAACCTCATTGTAGTCTATACCTTCCCGTTGGTTGCAACCTCGAACAACCAACCTTGCTTTCCACCTTGCATCCTCTACCCCAGGAATGCCCTCCTTCTTCTTGTATATCCATTTGGCAGTTAAAGCTCGTCGACCTTTAGGCAGGTTACATAACTCCCAAGTCCCGTTTCTTTGCAGACTTTCCATTTCTTCTTGCATAGCCAGAAGCCAGTTGGTTGAACTTGGGCAGGTGATGGCTTCAGTATAGTTTGAAGGTTCAGTACCTTCTGGCACTTCCTCTGCGACTGAAAGTGCATATGCTATCAGCCCTTCATCATCGTTGTACCGGGCCGGTCTCCTGATCTCCCTGCGAGGACGATCACGTGCTATAGAGTGATCAACCTCCTCCTGAGGTTGATTAGTGCTGATAGCCCCAGGCTCAGTGACCTGGGCTTCCCTTATTGTCTCCTCAACAGCTCCACCTTGAACTGTAGTAGTCTCCACCTCCACCTCTATGCTGGTGTCTTGCTGAGTACCTGCACCAGTAGAAGGGACAACAGCATTCTTTCCAGAAGATAATATCTCAGACTCATTGAAAGTAACATCCCTACTTTGTATGACTTTCTTAGAATCAAGACACCACATGCGGTACCCCTTAGATTCACTAGCATACCCCAAAAACATACATTTAACAGCTCTAGGTGCTAGTTTCCCCTCATTTACATGAGCACATACAGGACACCCGAATACCCTGAGATTAGAGTAGTCAACAGGATTACCTGACCATACTTCTTCTGGAATCTGAAACTCGATGGAGGAGTGTGGTGATCGGTTCACCAGATAGCAGGCTGTAGAAATAGCCTCAGCCCACAGAGCTTTGCGATCCCAAAGCCCGGCAGTTGAAAGCAAACATCGTGCTTTCTCTAACAACGTCCTGTTGATTCGTTCTGCGACCCCGTTCTGTTGTGGTTTTCCGACCAAGGTTTTGTGCCTGGCTATGCCGTTTGCTGCGCAGAACTCTTCAAACTCAGATTCAACAAACTCCAGGCCATTATCAGTCCTGAGTTTCTTGATCTTTCTGCCAGTCTGGTTTTCAACCAGAGCCTTGAATTTCCTGAACATAGAGAATGTCTCGTTCTTCTGTCTCAAGAAATACACCCAAACTTTCCGTGAGAAATCATCAACAAAAGTTAACATGTAACGCTTACCTCCCATCGAAGGTACCTTAGAGGGACCCCATAAATCAGAATGAATATAGTCCAGGACCCCCTGAGTACGGTGACTAGCCTTTGAGAAACTTACCCTTTTCTGTTTCCCAAATACACAGTGATCACAGAAGTCCAACTTACCCGTACTAGTTTTACCAAAACAACCTTTCTTACCTAAAATGATCATCCCTTTCTCACTCATATGGCCCAGCCTCATGTGTCATAGCTTTGTTTCATCTGCTGTAGCTACAGCAACTACTCCTTTAACTGTGGCTCCCTGCAAGATGTAGAGACTGCCCTGCCTCAGTCCCTTCATCATCACCATGGCTCCTTTAGCCACCTTTAGGACACCATTTTCCATGACGATCCTGCATCCATTAGACTCAAGAGTACCCAGAGAAATCAAGCAACGAGTCATGTCAGGAATATGACGCACTTTAGACAACGTTCTAATAGTGCCATCATGAGTTTTGATCTGAACTGTACCTATCCCTGCAACTTTGCATTCAGTATCGTTGCCCATAAGTACCACCCCAGAATTCACAGACTCATAAGTAACAAACCAGTCCTTATGAGGACACATATGGAATGTGCAACCAGAATCCAAAACCCAATTGTCATCCACCCCTTTCCCAGAAGTGGTAGCTAATGAAGTGGCAAGAAGAACATCCCCATCTGACTCAGACTCTACCACACAGTCAGCAGTAGCAGTATTCCCCTTTTCCTCATTCTTGTTCTTTAACTTCCAACAATTAGCCTTTATGTGACCCAATTTTTTGCAGAAGTGACAGGTTTTATTAGCATGAGGATTCCTTGATTTAAAACGACTCTTCTTTCTATTACCGTTCCCCTTCTTCTCAGTTGTCCTACCCCTAACAACCAGTCCTTCACCCTGGTCAGCATGAATGTCATGGTCAAATTTTTCTTTTGAAAGAAGGTTAGCCTTGACATCCTCAAATGATATAGTATCCGTGTTACTATACAGCATGATTTCTTTGAAGTGTTTATATGAAGGGGGTAGTGAGACAACTAGCAAGATGGCTTTATCCTCATCGTCAATTTTTACATCCAGACTTTCCAAATCAACTAAAATTGAATTGAAATCATTCAGATGTTTCTGGACAGGCGTACCTTCAGCCATACGACAGGTGTACAACCTTTCTTTTAGCCTGATCTTATTGGCTAGACTCTTTGTCATATACAGTTCTTCTAACCTAGCCCAGAGGTCAACAGCAGTTACCTTATCAAGAACCTCGCGGAGCACGTGAGGTGCCAGGCATAGTTGTATAGCTGAAACTGCCTTCAGTTCCAGTTCCTCCCATTCCTCTTCTGTCAACTTTCCACGCCTCTTCTGTTGCTCCTCCGCCCACTTTTCATCCGTTGTGCCTACGGGTTTGACGTGAGGCCCCTGCAGGACCTTCCACAGCCCGTGCTGAATGAGGACCGCCCTCATCTGCACCTTCCAGAGATTAAAGCTAATCTCCCCGTCGAATTTCTGTATGTCCACCTTCATGATTGAAGACATCCTATAACCTTGCTCTGATACCACTTGTTAGGAATTAAACAGGATAATAAGATGTAACAACGAAAACAGAATTCAACCAAGAACACAACACAACAATGAAAAGAATAAAGGGCACAGAGGATTTTTACGTGGAAACCCAATGTGGGAAAAAAACCACGGACGGCGACAGTACACCGACAAATTTCACTATGAGAAGAGTATTACACCACAATCACTTCAGTGATCAAGAGCAGAATTACAATACTCTCAATTGTATTCTCTCTCAAATAATCTTACTCTCTCTCAATGTGTTTTTCTATTCCTTTCTGTTTTTATTGATGATGGAAACAAGGTCCTTGACCCCCTTTATATAGGGTCTGTGAGGTAGGGTTTTCCCCTTGACAACCCTAGCCGCCACCTTCTAAAACCGACATCACGCGAACCCTAGCCGCCATCTTAAGTCGGCGCCCTGGCACGGCCGTGCCAGGTGGCACGGCCGTGCCAGGTGGCACGGGCGTGCCGTGCCATGTGGCACGACCGTGCCTCATGGCACGGGCACCCCGTGCCGATTTGCTGTCCGCTCCGTTCTTCGGTTCTTCTTCGACGCAGCACGCCCGTGTCCATGCAGCATGGTCACCCCGTGCAAAAACTCGAGATTTTGGGCCATAAAGCCCAACACAAGGTAATGCGACAAAGAAGACGAGGCAGTGCCAGTAAATGAATACAGCAGAGACAGCAAGACAGACCATGTATTGACATATGTGACTTTTCACAATTGGCTTGATTATTATCAGCGTTATTGACGCACCAGATTCTTGAACCTAGGCTAATTGACGCACAAGAGACTTGATTTTAAATCCCGCCCACAAAAAAAAAACAATCCTCGAATTTTAATTTGTATGTGACGTTTCTACAAAATCAAAAAACAAAATAAGCCCTTTTATGTGGGCGTTTTTTTTTTTTTTTTCAGTTTGTGCCTTCTTGGGAAAAAGGGGGTCAATAGTTCTGACTAAACATATAACAAAACACTTTGGGCTCTAGCATCTGCATCCATTAAATTAGGAAACAGAAAAAACATATATATCGCTAATGAAGTCTGAGTATGTGAATCATGTAGATAGGCCCAAAAACCATCATAAAAGTTTTTTTAATTAAAAGAAAAACAAACATTATCTTGGCCTGGACCAAACTACAAAATTACCCCAGAGAGGCATTGCCTTGGTTCATGCATCATAATTCCAGACTGAACGTCGATCTTTACATCTTCACAGATGATTCCAAACCTGAAAGTAACCCTCTTATGCAGCCAATACTGCCCTACAATCATGATACTGATCCCAAACCGCCCTGGGCCCCGATCCATCAGGAAGGCGGTGGAGTCATCAGACACCGGGACTAATGAGGCCGTAACAGTGATAGGCACCCAGCTCTGGGTGTCATGCATGTCACAACTAGTGCAGCCTGTGCAGGGGTCAATGGAAGACGAACCAAGGTAGTAGTCCACCACCTTCTAGTTATTCTCAGGATGGTGCTGGTGGCAGGGGACCGAGACATTGGCTGGCCTGTTTAGGGGGGCAAAGTTGGGGTAGGCAACCCAGAGAGTGATATTGAAGCCGGCAGTAAGGGCTGTGGTGCTGCTGGAGAACTTGGCGAGGGTGAGAGACAAGGGAGTCGGGGTGGTAACAGATTGAAGGTGAAATTGTAAGGGGGTATGAATCACTGAGATTACTGACAAAACCCAAAGTGCCCAAAGTACAATAAACAGTCGCAAATGCACCGTAGGAGACCATACAATAATCAGAATGTCGCCGTTGGGTTTGCTGAGGGACGGGGAACGGCAGGGCGGTACTGGTGGTGGCAATGAGCTGAGGGGGTTTCTTGGATCCATATGGGAGAAGGGAGAACCAGCAATTCAAGGACCAGAGATTAATCTTTGAAAATTGGTAGGAAGGTAAGTAGATGAAAACAATTACGTCTAATACTTAGTAAAAGGCAACGAATCCAACTCCTAGCACGACAAGATGTCCATTTCTACTCAAATTCAGACATAATATATAAGGCAGGACTTTCGGCACTAAATCTCCCCCTAGTCTCCTATTTGTATGTAAAATCCTAATTCGACTTTGAAATACAACTAGTATCAGCTTTGGATAAATAAATAAACAATGACCATGACAAGGGAGTCCCTAAATAATAAATCAGCGAATGGGAAGCTACAAAGAAAGAAAATTTTCTGGGAGAATAATTCAGGCATTCATATAATTTTGCTATACAAATGCAGTACTTGGTACAACCCCCCACAAATAAAACACAACCTTATTGAATCCGTTTCATCACTATGTACAACAACATGCTGTATCAAAGAATGGTAAAAAGAAGTAAGTGGCCCCTTAGTTCAAAAATTCCAAAAGTAAAAAAAAGCACGAATTGATCTTAAAAAGACATAAAATTGATGAGTATATGGACAGAACATTGATGCACACAGTACCAGGAACTTACCGACAGAATTTCTGGGATTAAGATGACCATGATGCTCGAGAAGATTCTTCAATCATCATCCCCTTTAGACTCCTCGCCAACCATATGGCTGTCTCTCTTGGGGAAACCTTATCTTTGCCAAAGGGTTTCAACACAACTGCAAGCTCCTCCAATCTATGTTGCTCCAGTAGGTCAGCGGACAATTCGAGCAGTCCTTCTAGTGCTTCTGCCCTCTGTCTAAATGACTTGACATCCAGAACTTCCTTAGCTGGAGGGTGCCTCTCGTTTGTGCAAATCCGGGGCGTCCCTCGCTCGGAGGAGTCTGGTTTTTCCACCGCAGTCCCGGTGCTTTCCACACTGATGCTTTCAGATTCATGATTCTCAAGAGGTCGTGATCTCATAGGAATATCCGACCTAGGAGATACATGCTGCTGGTAATTTGACGGTGATTTCAGAGAGCCTGCAATGGCTCTGTTGCCTGTACCGTGGTCATCCCTAGCTACATCAATGAATGTTCGAACATCCATGTTTCGCTCAACAGTCTCAACGACTGGCTGTTCACTTCCAACACAGAAGCTACTTTGCCGACTGACATGAACGACATCATTTACTGCCAGTGGCACAGTGGCAGCAACTTCTTTTTCAGGTGACAAATTTTGCACAATGAACTCTGTGTCTTGCTGCATGTTATTTTTAGCAGCAGAAACAGGAACGCTAGAAGTTATGTTGTCTCCCCCAACCAATAAGGATTCCTTGACAGTAAACTTGTCATGATTTCCAGATAGAGTTGCAGGATTTGAGTATGGCATAGAATCTGATGTACCATTCAATCTGCTGGGAGAAAAATAATCATTACATATAGAAGCTTCCTCCCAAGACCTGCAAGTGGGCTTCAATGATGCATCAGATTCAGAAACCAAATCATCAGCAACAAAACCAACATTATGATACTCGGAGTTGATCTCAGAGTGTGAATTATCAACTGCATATGATAAGCGTCGGCTATGACCATAACTTTCTTTTGGCATATTTTCTTGTGTTCGTGAGTTAGAAGAAAAGGAGAATGTCTCAGAAACCATAGTGTTTGAACCAGAACCAACATTAGGATGATCAGAGTTGACCTCCGAGTCGGGGGCATCAGCTGCATATGATATTCGCTGACTCTGACCACAGCTTTCCTTCTGCAAATTCTCCTGGGAGCTAGGTAGTGGGCTAGAACAAAATGAAAAGGTCTCAACATATAGTAAATCACCTTCGTTTTCATGCCTATGAATTTTGCCTGAAACATTTCCAGCCATCTTGGAACAAAAATGAGAAGAGGAAGCACTACTTGGTCGATGCGATTCTGTAAGATCAGCATGGTTTGCTGTCCCATGTTCACCAATAGCCTTACTAAAGATATGTCCAGGGATTTCAGGGTACAGACAGGAAGCAGAATCACTGCTCTGGCAGTATGGTTCCAAGTGCTCAGCATGGACAACTGCATCGTTATAATGACTCACCCTGCCTGTGCTATTTTCAAGCATCTTAGTATTTGAAATGGGTGCAAAAGCACTGCTTGGCCTATGTGATTCAAACTGCTCAGCATGGGTCACTGCTTCATGATCATGGATATCCTGTTCCAATCTACTCCGAAATGGAGTTGTAGCATCATCAGAGAGCTCAAATGCTTGCAAGGATACACAAGATGATATAGAATTGTTGCTGTCAGCCCGCGTGGGTTTTGGAGGGCCCCTCATACCTCTACCTGTTTCCTGTTTTACCTCCTCAGTAGCAGTAATGGAGGGGCTCTTCCTCACAACGACAGTGCCGTCAGATTCTCCAGCAATCTCGCCAGGACTGGCTTTCATGGAATCATTCGCTGCAGTTGCACCATCAATGCCTGGTTGTTTTATCCTCCCTGCAAAGGAAGGCCGTCTTCCCGGATTGAAAGGTGGGGTTTTTTGCCTTGGCCTAGCAGTAAACCCATATCCATCTTCAGCAACTTGTTTGGTAGAACCAGGCAAAGGGACAACATCATGCCTGGGCTTAGTCTTAGGCAAGGACTCAGTAATTGGCAACTGCAAAAACATAACATCAAGTATCAGCAGGGTTTTCCACTACATAAGGACCAACAAGGAAAAATTTTCATTCAAAGACCTGATGTTTCAGAGATGGTGATCCATGAACTCTTTTTGCACAATCAGAACTGGTCCTTGCAGGCACTGTCATTGGAGAATCACCAGAAGGCTTGACTGTTGGAGGAACAATAGTGGACTTGGGAACTTTAGGTGACGCTTCAACATTAGCTCTTTGGCTAGTTCTTGCTCGGCTGCTTCGCATGGGAGAACTGTTTTCTCTGGTTTTACCTTCTTTTAGCGCCATCAAAATATTTTTTATGGTTTTCGGCTGCTTTGATTCACTAGTGGATTTTGGTTCATCATTTGCCGGTTTCATGACCTCCTGCTCATGCATATAAGCACCAGAAACACTAGCGCAGTGTTTTTCATCATGTTGATGTGGACTACCATAATCAACTTCATCATCAGAAAGGATGTCAGTCTCAGTGGCTTTGTTCTCACAATACACCAAAACTGGAATGTTCTTCTCAGTTGACACAGAACTGTCTTTATCACTGCCGGAACCATTACTGTTTTGGCTTTCAGCCATGGTTTTCCGTCCTTCAGGAACTGTAGAGGTGGGTTTCTCAGGGGATGGAGAGCTTGATGGTCGGTACATATTGACATAAAGCTGCAGGTAAGGATGCTTCAGAATCTCAGACGCCTGTTAATACCACATGAATCAATCATAAGGAAGTCTCTGGGGGTGTCAAAATCATAAAAAGTAAGCTTGAACAAAGAAACTTCATACACTTGGTCGATGCTCAGGATTTTTCCGCAACATTCCTTTGATTAGAGTCTTCCTGCATATCAGTTTTGGGATATGAACAACCAATATGCTTACACACAGAATATTCAACAAAGCAATAATTAACAAAAACTATTGGTGGAGAATAAAAGAAAAAATTCAGAAGAGCTTACAAGGAAGGAGAGTAACACGAAGGCAAAGGGCCTATAGAGGATCGATTTATCTTGCTAATAAGCCCTGCCATATCCTGGGGGAGAGGGGGAATTATACTTATGAATCATAAAATTAGCCACAAACTTTGGAAACATAAGAAAGTTTAGAACTTCCTAGAAATTTTCTCCGAAAAAGGATCATTTCACATGTTGAAGGAACATAGAAGAGGAATCAATTGCCAGATCATTGATTAAATGTACCAGGTCTTTTTCAATTAATATTGACACAGGAGCAAATAAAAGCAAGAGATAGCAACCCAAACATATTCCAAGGTGACTTAGCATTGCAGACCACAAATTTAGTAACCCAAACATATTTCAAGGTGACTTAGCATTGCAGACCACAAATTATATTTCAGGCATCAAAAACTGATGGCTCTGCCAAAAAACCACCGATGGAGTGGCAGATGGGTGATTTACGTTATTCAATTAGCGAGTAGTATAGCAGCTGATCAATTTAAGTTAAACACAAGCAACAAAGGAAAGGGAGAAACCAAAGACAGAAAACTCTTGTTCTAAAAGCCTGAAAAGTGGAAAGCAGTGGTTGACTCAAAAACAACAGTTCAATGACACTCATACTTTGTTCATCCCTAACCAATACATGTAGAAGTTAGAAGGCAACTGAGCATCTGAAGATAATAACTCAAAATATGCACAACCAGTAAAACATTGCTCATTGCTCGCAACCCAAACCTAGAACCTAGAACTTGGAAGATGATATTCCCTATACGAAAGCAATATCTCATAATTTCAGTGATCATGGCTACAGCGCATATGCACACTAGAGTTGAAAGACTCACGAAAGCCTTAAATGCTGGTCGATGTGCTGCCATTTCATACATGCAACAACCTGGACAAAAGAAGATACGCTGAGCCACATTTTATAAGCAGGAAATCCATGCACAAGAAACAAATTTACATACCTAAGGACCAAATATCAGATTTAAAACCATAAGGAATGTCCGCCAGTAATTCTGGACACATGTAATTTGGAGTTCCAACCACCTACAGCACACATGAGAGGAATATAAGCATTCTAGTAAGAACAAATTTACAGGTGCCTCCCAAAAGCAAAAATCTAATCGCCAATTCCACTCTCAGACACAAGAAAGAAGGGAATGGAAGGGGGAATTGATCCCTTTCCTTCTTTCATATGCAAGCTGGTCATTCTCCAGATGCTATTAACAGAGTTTGCAATTGTAAGGAGCACGGACATCAAATACACGAAATCAAATATACAAGATACACCATGGCGCAATTATCAGTAGCAGCTCCTTACTGAAGAAGCTAAATCATCGGCCTTGAGAGTTTTTGCAAGCCCGAAATCTCCTGCAAAGATAGCCAAGAGATGGTCTTGTAAACATTCAATGACAGCACATGAACAAAACAAAAATCTACAGAGCAAAAGTTACCCACCAAGGCGAACATCCTGGTCTTTTGTTAGAAATATATTTGAACACTACAAAATGATCATGTAAGTAATTAGCATAAATTCCAAGGGACTAGACGGATAAGGAGAAGAGAAAGAAGAATCCATATATGCATTATGCGTTCGCATACTTTAAGGTCCCGATGGAGGACATAATTCGAATGCAAATAGTCGACAGCCAATAGTAATTGGGTGAACCACTTGCAGAGTTTCTGAAGAAATAGCAAGAAACAAAAAATCAACAACCTCCCAGCTTAGACTAAGGAAGACCAAGATGAAATAAACATGACAAAAATTTACCTCTTCAGGGAAACATGTACCATTCGCCTTTTTCATCAACTCAGCCCTAGAATATTCAACCATCAACACCAACAATATCCATAATCCCACATTAAAAAAATCTAAACTTCCCCTGAACTTTTGGAGTTGTTCCAAATAAAATCACAAATTCACAATTTACTCACATGTCTCCACCTTCGCAGTAGCCCGTGACTATACAAACATAACAACCCTGCATTTTCCAAATTTACATCTTCTAACTCACTAAACATCGCACAAGATAAACTCAAACCCACCATAGAGAGAGAGAGAGAGAGAGAGAGAGAGAGAGAGAGAG
>JACYFF010031954.1:100899034-100920405 GCA_017589665.1 Selenicereus undatus
ACTGGATAGAAAATAAGAACCTAATCGACTTATTAAACCTAAGTGAAGATACAATCCATATGCCACAAGCCAAAGTTTTTGAATTTATGCCAAATCGAAGCTGAGATGTTGCCAATCTTAACCTGCTACTAAACAATCGCTCTGTTGTCGAAAAGATCAAAGGAATTCCAATTCCGACACATAGCAAACAAGATTCCTTCTGTTAGGGACTGGACAGCTCGGGTAATTTTAGCACCATATCTGCAACATGGATAGCACATGATTGCTTTCATTCACGAAGCCACTAATTGGAGCTTTAAATGGATATAGCACATTGATACCATGCCCAAAATTAATTTATTTTTTTTGTGGCAACTGTGCCATAAAGCAATCCCGATGTGGGTCTTATGGAATCAACCTCTCTATGGATAGGAATACCGATAGAGGTAAGGTTACCTACAACTGAATCTCCCCAGACCCCGCGAAAGCGGGACCCACACTGGGAGTTTGTTGTTTGTTTGTTTGTTGTGCCATAAAGCAATCCCAATAAGAGGTAACCTCCTTAAACGATGAATGAATATTGACCCAGTGTGCTCAGTGTTTCTGGGTGACATAGAATCCATGGAATATCTTTTCCATGATTGCCAAATAGCTAAGAAGGTTTGGGAACTGGCTGATAAGCATCATTGGTTACCAATCTGGTTCTCACCCAGAGGCTGTCAGGAGATAACTGATGCCTTAAAAAAGAATAAGGAATCCAGGAACCCAAAATTGTTACAAAAATTATCCTTCCTCATTTGGAAAGGCAGAAATGCAACAATATTCGTGAAGAAATTCTTCAACCCAATTGGTTGCCTTAATTGCCCGAGCAAAAAAGACATATGCCGAATGGAGAACCCGAACTTGCATGTCGGTCGATTTTCACCATCAGGAGGCCTCTTCCTCCCCCTCCACAAGCAAATTATTACGTACACCTGGGAGCACGTGCACTCATATCTATTATGTATAAAATTTTGGGGGTGTATTTACCATATATTTTATATTTTAATATATAATTACTTAGATGTCATGTGGGAATACAAACACTCAGGTGTATGATATAGATTTTGCCCTCCACATTCTTCCATCTCGTGAGGTGGAACACCTCCCCCCGGATTCGTCAAAATCAACTTTGACGGATCGCTTCTCAACTATTCAGCAATAGGAGGATATATCATCTGCGACTGGACCGGAAAGCTATTTTAATTTTTTCACACCCTACTTTATAATTCCTTCGTACTGATCGCAACTTTTCTCAATTTCTTCCCACCATTCTTAACTCCTCATTGTTTCGTCCTACCAGAAAAAGATTAGTAGTGTATTTGATAAAATTAGTTATTTTAGCAATAGTTAGCTATTAGTGCTCTTACTAGCAATTAATTGTAAACCATTAGTGGTTAATGGTTAGCTATTCAACTAGCAATTTTAAATAAATGTGTTCGGTAAATGTAAGTGTTGAAATAGTAGATTTATGTAAAATGAATAAAAAAATAATAATTAAATATTTTTGGTAAATAAAAAGAAAAATTTGTAATTTGTGATACAATAACTAAGTAGAGGTTCTTAAAAGTTACTTTTATTAGCTTTCGAAAAACACTACATAAAGCTCTAACCACTACTTCATCTACTATTTTACCGAACACAATTAAGTAGTGGTCATAACATTTTGACCACTACAAGTCACTAACTTTTATTTCAACCACTATTAACAAACATAGCCGAGGCCGTTAACTCAATAAAAGAGTATTTTTTGGCTTGATATATCCATATTAATCAATGACATTTTAATTTTTAACCAAGGATATCGTTGACACATATCGTCATAGGGCCTGTTTTTTTTTTTTCTTTTCTCGATAGCATGCAGTTGTAAACTATATATAAGGAAATATAAGGAGTTGGAAAAAGATGTAAGAAGTTGTAAGAAGATGTAAAAAGCTGTAAGAAGATTTCAAGAGCTGTAAGAAGCTGTAAGGATAGATATAAAGAATTATTGAATTATTTAAAAGTTATATAGTATAATTTTTAGATATATATGTATAACTTTTGGTCTTTCAATATATGAATTATGAAAAAAACTATTCCATGAAAATAAATTATGTATATAACTAATATTTATAAAATAAATTTTATAACATCACTAAACAAATTATATTTTAATGTTATAGAAAAAGTTGATTTTTCTACAATTATCATTTTCGATAATAAAAAATAATATTGAAATAACATAATTAATAAAAATAAACCTTTAAATAGGTCAATTAAATAACAACCACATAAATTCATGCTGACAAATATGTAGAGCCAAGTAAGTTTTGCATTTAAGGTGATTTTTTGGTATTAACATTAGATTCACCTTCCTATAAGCAAATAAAAAAAAATCACAATTTTTCCCAACAAAATTGAATAGTCCGAAAAAGGAAATCCTATTTGAATTAAACATTTTGTAATTAAATTCAATATAATGTTCAATTATACGCTGATAGTAACCAAGTTGTCATGGATAAACTTATGAATAAAATAGTTGAAATGCTTTCGTCACCTACAACTTGACTATTTTCATATATGATTTATGTTAAAATTCAGACATAAATGTGATGTTTGTATTACATGTTGACCTATTTTTTCTATAATAGCATATATGTTGCATGTCAAAACTCAAATATTAATTCATGTCGTTAAATTCTATGTTTATATTTATACAAATATTATATTTATAAAAAAATCATAAAATTTTTTATATTAGTAGTATATAAAAAATATGTACATATTTTTATATAAATATGAGAATAAAATAAATATTAAGTTGAATGTTGTAAAAAAAATACAAAAAATTTGTAAAAAATTTAAAAAATATAAAAAAAAGTGTAACTTATTAGCTAAATCTTTCGAATGCAAAACAAAAGAGGCCCCTTGGGAGCAACGACAATAATTAGGATTTGAATCTTAAAGGAAAAACTTTTCGTTAAGTAATAATATGTGACAGTAGTGGGCCGCATCAATGCGTTGCCTTTTCTGGGGTTCTAATGCAATTACGGTGCCAGTGCCACTGTCAATATCATCCCTGCGTCCATAATACATCATCATCGCCTGCCTTTTCAGCAACACATCACTCCAGTTGTACACACCAAACATGTATTGTATTAACACAGACAGTACTCATAATTTAAGCGAAGCTAATAACATATCTGTCTTGTGTTTGTAGATGGTATGTCAATGCCAAAAGCTCTCAGCTTAAGTGGTATTGTGATGATTTTTTAGATTGGAGGTTATAGAATCAAATTTTATGATTTATAATTATCTCGAATGTAAAGATATGCAAAGTTATCAACCAAGTTCATAAATCTGGATATTATGGGTTAATCTTATCCCTCTTTCCTTTCTATACAAGAACTGTTAGATTGTCCTAAAATAAGAGTCAAGTGAATCGACATGCTTACCTTTCATTTAAAAAAAAAAGGAATGGTATTTCAATTGTTAATTTTTGTGTTTCTTTCATAGCCCTCAATAACCCTTTTTATTTAGTCGTATCAAATATTGAATCTACATAAAAGCATCTTGTTATATCAATGATAATATGAATATATTTACGTTCTAAATATTTTGATGAGACTGATTACTTAAAAAATATCTTATAAGGAGACATTTATTAGTTTCCTAAGGTTAACTAAATACTGAATTTAGAGAGAAATTGCTTATTAAAGTTGCAAATAAAAATAAAAATATAATTTCTAAATATTTTGATTATATTCCTGTAAGAAACCACAGTTCTAGCTAGGAGCTAGTGGTGAAAACGTTGACGATAATATTATTAAGTTTTAGACATTTTGGAGTGATCCCCCTCCAACCCCAAATGTGAGGGTGCTACAGACAAATGTACATATATATACTGCCTAAAGTTTCTAAGCATCCAAGCAATGCAGACATGTATTAATTAGTAGATCAGTTATGATGAGCAGAAAATATCCGCCATTACTGGGGAAAAGATTGCAAGGGGATTAGATTTCAGAATGCAAGTGAAATGACTGCAGTGGATAAAAAGGGACGTAAGCGGATCGTCATGTGTATAGGGGAGAACAAATTAACTGTATGATTTCTTCATTTGTGGAGCAACAAGATCTGAGGCACTGCAGAGTCATCAGTCCTAATCCTTTATCAGGTTAGAACAAGGCCGTGTAGGCTTTGTTTTATTTCGTATTTTTTAAAATTTAATTACAAATTTATATTTTTTTACAGTTTTTTATATTGTCTTATAATTTCTTATATCTACTTATATTTTATATAAATTTTTTATAATATTCAATAACTTTTTACATCTACTTTTACAGCTCCTTACAGCTTCTTACATCTCATTATAGACTTGTTCTATTCCGCATTTTAGATAGATAGATAGATATAAGGAAATGTAAGAAGCAGTAAGAAGCTGTAAGGAGCTGTAAGGAGATGTAAGGAGATGTAAAGAACTGTAAAGAGATGTAAGGAGCTGTAAGGATAGATATAAGGAGTTGTTGAATTGTAGAAGAGTTGTATAATATAGTTTATTTTATAATGAACGTTTTGAATGAAAAATAATAATATTAAAATAATATACTTATTGAAAATAAATAATTAATTAAGTTAATTATACAACAATAAAATATATTAATCCCCATAAATTTGGTGAATAAAATTTCGTCCACTTGAGGTGATTTTTTATATGAACATTAGTTTGATCGAATAAGCAAAGTATAGCAAAAAAAATAATTTTTTTTTGACAAAATTGAATACAACTTTTCAAATAAATTCTTATTTTAAGTAAATAGTGCTTCATATAAATAAATGTATGGTCATCTATAATAATATATATTTTATGTCGAAACTCAAATATAATTTACGTCGTTATATTATGTTTTTATGTTTATGTAAATGTTGTGTTTATAAGATATTTATAAATTTTGTATATTGGTAGTATCATTAAAAAATATACATATTTCTGTAACTAAAATAAATTAATGTTATAGAAAATATATGCGATGTAAGAAGATGTATAAAGATATAAGAAGATGTAAGGATATGTAAAAAACTGTAAAAAAATATAAACTTTTAACTAAATCCTAAAAAATACAAAATAAAATAGAACTATATCTCTTTATAACTCTTTATAATTTTTTATATTTTTTTATATTTATCTATCAATCTAAATTATAAAATAGAACATGTCCGTAGTAAGTTCTCTCTCTTCTGAGTCTTTCTCTGATAATAAAATCCCCACCGCCAGATCAGAATCACAGGCTCATCATTGTTGATGTTACTCCCTGCTCCTACTAAATCTAGCTACACTGTATCCCCTGCTATAACCTCGTCCGTGATATCACCCCACGTACCCTCCCTCTCACGTGACCTAAGGCTCATCTCAAGGGTCACGTATTCATTTTGCTGATTGTAGTTATAAACCCACTTTAATTTACTTGATCTTCTGTTTTGTCAACTCCCAAAAATGTTATAATCAACTCCGAATATTGTTGCATAAGAGTTTTTAACAGAATATCTATTTAAAGGTTTTTAAAAAAATAAAATAATTAAGATCTGTTCTTTTCGTGGATAAATTGAGGTGAATAAAAGGGTAAAGTAGGTTAAGATAGTTTGAAATAGGTTGAAGTGGGTTGATTTTTTTTTTATGTGATAAATTGAATTTTGTTAAAATAGTGAAAGGGAGTTTGAAGTGGGTTACGTTGAAGTAAGTTGAAGTGACTTGAGATTGATATTTTAGAATTGACCAACGAAAAGAACAGGACCTTAATGCTGCATGTAAAACGGGTTATGCGATAAGCGCATAAATGTACAATTCATCCTACAATATTCCATAAAAAAACATGTTCAATCCAAGCAAACTCATTATAAATTATAGACATAGACATCCAGTAATGAAATTTAAATACCTTTATAATACATGTCTCAACACTCACCAACAATGATTTACTAGAAATCTCTATGATTTAACTTACTTTGGAGTAATGTTCAATAAAATTGCCTGATAATTGTTACTCATGCCAATGATTATATAAAAGTGATGATCTTGAAAGCATCCCCCATATAAATGTTAGAATAATTTCATGTAAAATGAGACCGACTATCAAAAAAATTATTCTTATTTAGGGTGTCAATAGGATCTCATAATTATATGGGGTAACTGTTCTACTTATTGCCCAATCTAAGAACGATATAAGTAAAGTAATAATCACAAATGCAAATTATTTTGACTATGTTATTAACAATAGAAAACACTCACTATGGATAAAAATCATTGATTAGAAAATCCAAAGTTCATATTATCGAATTGAAGTTGTGTTGTATTCTTGTACTCTTTTGAACTTAGGGTCCGTTCTTTTCGTTGGTTTTTTTTTTTAATTTATCAACTTTTATCAACTTTAATCAATTTTAACCAACTTTAATAAAAAATACAAATTTTAATTCACTTCAATCCACATCCTTTAAAATTTTATTCTTACTATTTTAATGAACTTTAGCAAATTTACCAACTTCAATTCACTTCAATTAACTTCAATAAAAAATATCAATTTTAATTTACTTTAATCTATTTCAATTAATTTTGTTCTTTTATTAACCTTAATTTATCAACGAAAAGAAGATGTACTTAGTTACAGGATTTTGTTTCCTGCCTTTTTCTTCCTCTTCCGTCATTGAATCTGCCTTGCAAAGTATGTATCTCATGTTCGAGAATAGATTGAAATTTGGAAGGTTGGCAACCACTAACTACATTATACTATAAAAGAACAATGTAGAGCAGGCCAGGAGGTCTAGTAATTGATGGGCACGTAAGCCAAAAAAGGATGATAATTAATAATAATCCACCTGGAGACGGCGGTGTCAGATGGAGATGGAGATGGAGATGTAGTTGGAGGTCATGCATGTAATCAAATGCCAAATCTGGATCATCATCTCTTTTTTTCTCTCTTGCCATGCAGAATCTCTCTCTCCCTCTCTCTCTCCCCTGCAAAAAGTAGGACTTTGAAGAATAGTAAACGCAGTACGACTACATGTACATCATGGCTGCACCATGCAATCATTTGATACCATCCACCTCTATTCCCATTAACCTAATTCACATAATACCACTACTCTTTCTACATACCACGCCCCCTCTATAAATTCATCGCCCTTGTATGTGATCTTCACCCCTCTCTCTCTCACACTCTCTCTCTCTCTGCATGTCTACTACTTGATATATACATATACATATATAGCAAAGATGAATACATATCGTACGTCCACTACTTGCATGCTAAGCTTCATGATCGTATCCACCCTTTTCCTCCTCGACTTTGCCTCTACTTCTGCTTCTGCTCTTGGTTTCTCTCTCTCTCTCTATCTCTCTCTCGCTCTCTCTCTCTTCCCCCTCTTATTTGCGTTGTTTCTCTATTTATTATTCATACAATGCTGCATGCAAGAGACTAAAATTTGGATTAATTGCATATATGATATGCAGATTGTACACCTGGGAATGGATGTTACTATCGCTATGAAGGAGCTGAGGATCATAACATATACTCCAACAGAAAGGTTCGGATAATAATTAAGTTTTCTTTTATTTTGCCTTTGCATGCTCGGAAATTGATTTCTGTTTTTTTTTTAATATGTAATTTTGGGGATGAATTGAAGCAGATGCTGATGGATTTGGTGAGGTCATCATCAAGAAGTGCTCCTATATATGTTGACGATGAAGGGAAGATGAATGATGACGTGGAAATGAGAAATGTGCCAGCTGGGCCAGACCCATTGCACCACAATGGTGGCCCACAGAAGAAGCCCAGGATCAGCCCATGAAGAGCTTATTATGTTAAAATGCTTTGTCCACTTCATAATTCAATTCCAATAGTATAGTCTAGGCCAGGTTGATCAACTCTGTTATAAACTTTTTTTGTGGTTCATGTAAGGCTATGTATATTTTGGGTTTTGGTCTAATATAATCTTATAGTGTGTAGGAATACTTGTTTAATTTTGTCTTTTTTGTGTTGGTTGTGAAGAAACTTGCAAACTAGTCTCTTTTGGGGGCCCTCTTGTTCGTGTACGTCTAGATTCGACCCAACTTAATTGGTCCAATTTCTTGTCAAATAATTTCTTGTTTTATCGATAGTCGTCTAATGAGTACGAGTTAACATTTTATATTAACAAAGTTCTTCACTATTACTCTTCATATTTTTCATCTATTTTGTCTCTCTCCGTCCCCATTTTCTTGAATTTTAAAATTGTTATTCCTCGTATTTCACCGTCTCTTCTTATATTTATATTAAATTTAAAAATACAATGTTATTCAATTCACATAAAAACAAAAATTAAGGCGAATCTGAATTGAACTTAGTGACGAGTATTAAACCCAACGGAGGGACCTCAAACTCGAGTTTTACCTGACCAAAGAAAGTCTAAATCTAATCAACATTGGGCCCATTTCAGCTCAAATAACACCTAATGCAAAGTTTTCATTAGTGAAAAATTTCCACTATCAGGTGTGCACTGGAATTTGTTTGGCGCCGGAGTTGGTGTCTGCGTCATGCCCTCCTCAACAAAACAATGCATCTGCCCCGCGGTATCCCAGCTTATGCTTCTCTCCTGGACCTCTGTTCCACCACCAAGAACCTCCAAAAGCTCCACCAACTCCATGCCCAAACCATCAAACTGGGCATCTCTTACAATGATTTCATTCGAGCCAAGCTCGTCTCTGCCTATGCTTCTTGCGCCCAACTCCCCGTTGCCCACTTCATCTTTTCTCTCTCCAATCGCCAATCCACCTTCCTCTATAACACCCTCATCAGGGGCTACGCCTCCATCAAGGATTTCCATTATTCTCTCTCCTGTTTCGGCCAAATGATCCTCGCTCGGAAACCCATTGACGCCAACACCCTGCCCGCGGTGCTAAAGTCCGTCGCCGGGCTATCCCTCCTCCGTGTCGGGCGGCGGGTCCATGGTTCAATTTTGGTTCATGGGTTCGGGTGGGATCCTGCCCATTGCCATGCCTTGATCACCATGTATGGTAAGTGTGGTGATTTGTGGGCTGCACGTAAGGTGTTCGATAAAATGCCTGAGAGGGAGATCATTGCGTGGAGTGCCATGATGGGTGGGTATGGAATGCACGGGATGTGTAATGAGGTGTTTTGGTTGTTTGATGCGATGTTAAGTTCAGGTGTTTGGCCTGATGGTGTGACATTTACTACGGTTCTCATGGCGTGTAGTCATGGAGGATTGGTGGACAAAGGGAAAGAGTATTTCGAGATGATGAAGGAGAGGTTCGGGTTGAGACCGAGCATGGAACATTATACGTGTATGGTTGATATGTTAGGACGGGCTGGGAGAGTTGACGAAGCCAGGGATATTATCGAGAGGATGGAGATGGAACCAGATGAGGCTGTGTGGAGGGCATTGCTGGTAGCCTGTAGAATCCATGGAAGGTTTGAGATTACAGTCAGGGGGAAGTTTTTTAGGATATCAGGTGATTAATCAACTGTACTGTCAGTACATTCTTTTAGAAGAGCTGTAGGAGGAAAATGGGGCAAAGTTTTGTAGTTATAGATATGCTAGGACTCTGAATTTTAGGGCTTATTTTTGAGTTACAGATTGGTCTTCCATTCAACTCATGTCTTGTTTTGGTGTAACATTTTCCTCTGTTTCAGATCTGTGTATAACTAATTCCTACAATCCTAAATTAAAGCCTCTGAATTATTTTCGGGGGAAATTACCCTCAATTGTTGATCAGCACACACACTTCGGAACTGTGTGTGCACTCCATGACAGTGGTTTAACAGAATCCATTCATTAATGTTCTTTTTGATATGCACAATTGTGGAGATTACAGGTTTCCTCCTTGTCAATTTTGATCAACTCAGCTATGAAACACATGAAAAAAAACTGTTTAACTTACAAGTTGCAGCAATCTTTTATATTCGTGGCAGCAAAGATACAATGAACAATAATACTCTCCAGTTTCAAACTGAAGTATCCATACATTGTTGCGTTCACTGACAACATTTTTTAGTTTACAATTCAGTATTACCATTGTAATTGTCCTATGTTTCCTGTGTTGTAGCTTCAGGGACATATCCATACATCCCCAGTTCATATGATAGAAGATCCAGAACAGCGTAAATAGAATCTGTCTCCGGATGGGATTTATCACGTGAGATAAATTCATGAATGCTGTCACTGATTTCAATTGAACTAACTCCGGTTCTCTTTTGTATCCCTTGGGTCTTCATTTTCCTTCTAACCTTCCCTGCTCCATCCCAACTTCCAGCCGCAGCATACATATTCGCAAGCAGCAGCACATAGTTGGAAGCGGAACCCGGATCCAACTTCAATAGATACTTCATCAACATCTCGGCCAAGCCAACATCACCACAGTTTCTACAGGCAGCCAACAATGACCCAAGCACAACCTCATTTGGCTTCATTGGCATGTTTTTAATGACAGTCATTGCATCCTCTAATCTCCCTGCCCGACTATATAGATCAACTAAGCATCCATAATGCTCAATTCGAGGAGAGATTTTGTGAATTCTCTGCATTTCATCAAAGAACTGAAGGCCTTGATCAACCAAACCAGCATGGCTGCAAGCTGTGAGGGCTCCTGTGAAACTCACTCCATCTGGCTTGAATCCTTCCATCTTCATCCTGTCGAAAAACTTCAGTGCCTCCTCGACATGTCCATTGGCAGCAAATCCACCAATCATTGAGTTCCATGAGACCAAAGTACGACTTGGCATCTGCTCAAATATTTGATGGGCAAAATCCACGCGACCACATCGAGCATACATGTCTATCAATGTGTTAAACAGACGGATATTATCCGCAAATTCCTTGCCCATGACAAACCTATTGATCCACAGCCCCAAATTGAGTGCTCCTAGATTAGCACAAGCAGAAAGGACTGCAATAATTGTCACATAATCTGGCTCAACCAGAGAAAGTTGCATCTCACAGAACAATTCCAGAGCTTTCTCGTCAAGACCCTTCTTAACAAACCCACCAATTAACGCAGTCCAAGAAATCGCATCTCTGACAGGCATTTCATCGAACAGCTTGACGGCATCCCGAACCTTGCCATTTCTCATATAACCATCAATCATAGTGTTCCAAGTTACCGAATTCTTACCAGAAATATCATCAAAACACCGTCTTGCCAACTCAACAAGGTTACATTTCGAGTACATATCAACAACAGCAGTGCCTACCCTGACATTGTCCCTATCCAAACCCAATTTTCGAACATAGGCATGAATTGAGCCCCCTAAGAACTGACCTTGAGATGGGAAATGGGCGCACCCAGACAGAAGGGTGATGAAAGTGATGTCATTGGGCTCGATGTCTGAGAGTCTCATTCGGGTGAACTCCTTCATTGCTTGGTAGAGGTTGCCATTACGGCAGTGGCGACCAATGGCGGAGGTCCAAGGGACAATGGGCTCAACCGGTTTGTGAGATTGCCTAAGAGAGACATTCTTGGGCTTGGTGCTGGTGGTGGAGGCGGTGGCGAGCGAAGCCAGAAAGAGGTGGTGGGTCGACGGAGGCGAGGTGGGTGGTGGCGGATTTGAAGGCAAATTTGGCGGTTGACGGGTTGGCGCGGGACAGTTCATTTGGTGCTTCCAGTCTTACTTGAATTGAGTAGTGCGCCGTCATGGAATATGTATATATCAATAGTTTAGTTTCGGCTTAATGGGCCGTGTCATTTATATTTTATCAAATTTGGCAAATAGTTATCAGCTATTTTTATTAATTATTAATTTTTAATTGTTAAGTGTTTATGATACCTGTTTATAAATTTTATTTATTATTAATTTTTAATTGTTAATTATTTATAATACATGTTTGTAAAAAATATTTAGTTAAATTAACTATTTTTAACAAAGTTATCACACAAAAATCTAATTCTATAAAAGAATTCATACAATTAGTTTTTCCCAATTAGTTTTTTGGACCAAAAAACTTGTCTAAAAAATTATTTTACCACACTGAAATTAGATTTTAGATTAAGTTAAATAATTAATTTTGATCTAAAAAACTTTTTGAACTTATTCCCCCGAAAGCATAACCTTATGAGATATGTTTTGTTTATAAAATTACATTTCTAGTGAAATACTGCCCATACATAGTCCAAAGAAAGATAATTTATGAAAGAAACTAGTTTTAATCGATGATAGTATGTTATATTTTTGTACACAGAGTCAATGCGGAGTAATCTTTAGATACAGTGAAAATAAGACCCATATTGAGTGTTGTTGTGGAGTCCATGTGAAAGACTCCGGCACATAATCAAGTAAATCAACGCATACGCACCCTGTCCACTATTGATCCATGCAGACATCCTGCCCGCCCTGCCCTTCCCTGAGCCACACCAATGTGTAACTCCATAAATTATGTTGTGCTCCAGCAAAGGCATGATACTACATGCTCTAAAATTGCCCTTTTTATTCGCTGCCACATTCAATTCAGTAAATGTAGTAATGTGTCAGTATTGTAATTGTTAGTCTGACTATTTGCTAGGGGTAAGGCTACATACATCGTAACCTCTTTCCCTTTATTTATCAGGAATGAAAGGTTGCATCATCATCATAGTAGGCATTGCAGGCACACTTCCCCTGTTGTCATCAAGGCTGCCTTCGGCGAGCTGTTCAAGATTTCTCTGAGAGGCAGACTGCGATCAATGCCTGAATAACAGTCAGACCACATCATCGGAGGCTTTCCCTCTCTCCACCTGTAGGGGTAAGAACAAGCACACGCACAGCATCACTCTATCAGGCTGGTTCAGGTCCCTAGCAGAGCAATACTCGGCTAAATCAACTACCATGTTGATGCTCCCAAATGACTCTGCTGATATCTAACCTTGATCACTCGCAGCCATGACTGTGTCTCTGTCTGATCTTATTCTCCAGACGCAGTCAATTGGATTGAAGTCAGCGCCTGCTGTTGCCTGTAAATCCTAACCCCCCCCCCCCCCCAAAAAAAACCCAAAATAAAAACAGATTAAAATGAATTCCAAAACATGGAATTATTATCCTTGAAATTGTTTTTGTATCCTACATTGTACACAAGCATCTAATAATACATTTTACCTTTCAAAATCTTCAATGAGCATCCTCCGCAACAATCTTATCCTGTCCTACCTTTGCTTGCTAATAAGCAGTGTCACGAAAAAGAACACAGAGAGTTGGGGGGGGGGGGGGGGGATAAGAGAGATGACTAGAGCGAGAAATTCAGAAGTTCTTGCTGTTGCTGCTAACTGATTTGGTTGACTCATGGTGCTTTTATCATTTACAAATTTCTAATCTTACCATAGGAAATCTCAGCTACTGCTCACTGTAGGCACAATCATCACAAGCTGGGCTGAATCAATTCACAATTACATTAAACTACAAGTTTCTAGCCCACCAGGAACCCCCTTCCAATTGTTTTTTCTTTTTTTTTGGTGTGTTTTTTTGGGGGGGGGGGGGGGAGATCTTAGATCACTCCCTAGTTGATTTCCTTCAGAAATGGAACATTTGATTTGTAATATTCTTTCATAGCATCTATAACTTTCACTGCGAAGCCTTCATCCTCTGGGTAATAAGCTATGGGATCAGACAACAAAGGACTTGGAAGATGCAGAGCACCTTCAAGTGTTGCATGAAGGCAATAAGCTGCATATGTGATGTGGTATCCCCCTTCCTGGACTACCAGAAGCTTTCCTTTACAATGCGTATCTGCTAACCCACGTACTATATGTGCCACTTGCCGATATCCATCCATCGTCAAGCATTGCCTTCCGTTAGGATCAAACTGGAGAAAGTATCGGAGAAAATAGCAAACCATATGAAATCCTTGAATAATACGTAAGTTACGTTGACTCAAGTAATCAACTGAAGAGGACTGTAGGACCAGACCAAATCTATAACCCTGAGGCTCACCCAAATTTTATTCTTTTTTTTGGGAAGCTGGGGTTGTAGGTAGGTGTACCCCTGAATTACAGAGGTTTATTACCAAGTCTACTGTTGAGTACCACAAGACAGAATAAAATGGATTCAAGATATCAACTTACAGCACTTGAGTCCTGCCCAACAACGAGAACAATCATATCGGGTCCAAACTTCTGAACAGTGGGAACCACAAGCTCCTGCATGGCATACATATATGCACGATCCCCACTTCCATTAGGCAATGGTATGTTCATGTTATACCCAAATCCATCTCCTTCGCCGAGCTCATCATGGGTACCACTTTGCGGATGGGATGGCCCCCAAGAACCATGATTCATATGAAGTGAGATAGTAAGGACTTTATTTGAGCGGTAGAAGCCTTCAGCTGTCCCATTTCCATAATGAACATCAATGTCAATAACGGCAACTTTACGAAAACCTTCATCTAATGCTAATTGAACAGCCAGGCCCACATTGTTTAGGAAGCAATATCCATCTGCTTGGGTGGGCTGAGCATGATGACCAGGTGGTCTGACCAAAGCATAAGCAATTTTCCCATGCCCATCAAGTATATACTTCATTGCTGAGAGTGCAGTGCCAGCAGCGAGGAGAGCGGCATTCCATGACCCAGGATTTAGAAATGTTCCACAGCACATCATCTTTCCTCCAGCTCGATCTGCTTCTTCCAATTCCTTGATGTATTCTATGACATAATGCACCAAACAGTCATACCAGCCAATAGTTGTTGGCAACTTATTTTCACAAATCCCTCTCATTCTCTGTTGAATCAGCTATCAAAACAGGAAGCTGGAGCAGACAACTTGAAGGAAAATCATTCTGAATTTATGACCCTAAACAAAAGGCATAATGTGTATTGGGTGATTTGGGTCTGTCCTAAACATAAGGAAAATTGAGCCTAACCGACAGTTCATGTTCTTTTTCAATATTGACTAATGCAGCTGAAGAACTACTTGATCAAAGCAAGATGTAATCACTATGAAGCAATGAACTTGATACACTTAGTGGCTAAAAGCATTTTATAGTCCACCAAACTAAATGGGGCACACTGGGATAAACTCAACTGCAGAACGTGAGTAGAGTGTTGCCAAATTTATGATCAAAGAGGCTAATTACAGACAACTAATACTCTTCAATCAACAGCAAAGGCGGAGAGAGGGCTAGTTAGCTGAACATAATAATGAAAACAAACCCCTACAAAGCTAATCATGAGTAGCCCTTCATTAGACTGATTTCATGCCCAGCAATTTTGCAACTATGGGCAGAAAATCTGTCAATTTCCCACAATAAATCAACCCCAAATAAATAAAATTCGATTCAAAATCGAACATGATATTGACAGAATATATCATAATCATTAGCATAAGGAACTTGATTAAAAGGGGTTACCTGAGGAGTGGAAGGAGAGGAGCTCAGAAACAGAAGCAGGCCGGCCTTGATGCCAGGCAACAAAAGGGGCAATCGGGCCCCGTTTAAGAATGGACACCATGTTTCGGACCCTATCCGCATTTTCAGGGTGGTTTTCAAGGACATCTAGGAAACCCGGGTCTGACCCTGTATCGAAGACACCCCGACCCGTTTCGTGCTTCAACATGCCCTCTTCCCAGAACACGTGTAGCTCTTCAGCCCCTGTCATGGCCGCCACTTTTCAGACTGGGGAGAGAGAGAGAGAGAGGAGTCAACGGTTAGCAGACTGGCTGGGTGTTTAGTACAACCACTGGGGTAATACAAACTGAGGGGTTGGGTTAGGAGTGAAGTTGGGTTGTGTGTCCATCATGCATTATCAAAGGCCCATAATTTGTTTTGGGCGTGGGTATCCAATCCAATGGTACATTGCATGGGTTACGAGCTAGGTTCATTTCCTAATCATTGAAAATTAATTGGATAACTTGAGATTATACTTTCTTGGAACCTTTTTTTATAACTTGAGATTGTCTCAATAAATTGGATAAATGTATCATGCCAAATGCAACTATGATTATTTTTCAATATAAATTTTATATAGTCGGTCGTGACAAACAGAGGAATACCATTATCATAGCTTGTAACAGCTATTATTATTCCATTTTGATCGCTACTCTTAAAATTTACGTAATATATAGACTCATGTAAATAAGGAATCAGTATACGAGAGCGTCTTATCTCAAAAATCCTCCATGTTGAACCATCAACCTGAAGAAGGCAAAATAAACCAAGATCCACTCATCTAGCTTCTTCCACAGAAGGTCTTTGGTGCTAAGTTTTGTGGCAAAACACCAGACACTTGTATGGTTTATTGTTGGTAAACTTATTTCTCATGACCTGAGTAAACAATAATGTCCACAAGTACCTGCATGGGCCATTTATTTATTTTACCAACACATGTTGGTTTAAGTGGTTTGACATTTTTTTCCTTTAAACAAGGTCTCGGGTTTGAGTCTTGTGAATGGAAAAAATCTGTAATGGGAGAGTTATATCCCTTCTTGGGTCAACAGTAACTCGACTCCACTGTTATGGAAGATCCAAAACCAAAAAAATTACACAACCCTTATTCTTCTTGTCAAATTAAGAAGCCCTTGATGATGAATTCACCAAAGAGGAATTGTTACTTTCATGCTCTTAAGTTGTTCCCAGTACTTTAATATTAGTGTTTCTTTAAAAAAAATTGTTATTTTCTTTAGATGCATGGTAAGTTCTAGTGGAATTTTGTTAATAGATTACTTAAGGCGGCGTGATTCGTGATCTTAGCTTGATGATAATTTTTTTAATCATGTATAATTTGTATTGGATGGCAAACAAATTATCTTCCCAAGTTTACTAATCGTTATTGATATGAGTGATAGCCAACGCTGACTTTTGGGTGCACTAGTTGTCAAATGGCCTAGTAATTCATCCCATTGTTTTTTCACCTTTTCTTTTTTAAATGATAAGTGCGAGTCACTCATTAAACCCTAATATACTTCCGGAGAAGTTTTAGTGGACGAACATATTTAGAGGGAAACAGAAACATTGTTCAAACCCGAGCCTGAGCCCCTCCCCTCCACTCCCACCGAATAAATTGGTAATGGAGCCGCCCCCCCCCCCCCCGAACCCCCAAAACAATCCCCAAGAGCTAAACCCTGATCAGTTGGAAGGTATAGAGTAGCAGGTGTACCAATTTGAATATTTGATGCACACCCTCTTTTTCTTCTCCTTTTCTTAGAGTATATATTGAACTTTTAAATTTTAATGAATATGTAGTAGATTACGATGAGTTAAAAAACTGCTACTTAAAATGTACATATGCAAAAAAAAGAGAGGATAAAATTGATCCTCAACGAACGCAAAGAAAATGAAAAATCTCAAATAACCTTTTAGCTAATTTCTAGACGACCCCGTACAAAAATACCTTTAATTTGTCCAAGTTTACCAATTATATGATCGGAGGTCACCATCATGCAAGCAAAAATGCATGATGTTACCGTGATATTTGCCCAATAATGCTATTAATTAGTGCCCACGCAACGGAATGAAGCTTTTATTTTGTTTGGGGCTGGCCTGTTAATTTCCTAGTGTCATTTTCATTGACATCTAATGACACACAACTAGCTAGAATTAAGTGTAGAAGCACACCAATTTTGACATAATATAGTTTGCACAAAAAGAACGTAACTCATCATGGCTGTAAATTTGAGGCTATGTACCCACCAACTTTTGTCGGATCGTGCACTACACAGAATAAATTCCTAAATGCCGAGATCGAACCTATCTTATTCATGGTGCCTTTAATTTGTACGGTCACATCATCCATGCATATCCTTGCTTCAAGAGGTAATATAGCTTTTTATCCACATATATGTAGGTTAGTGACTAGTGACTAGTGACTAGTGAGAGCTACTGAGGTACATAGGGTACGGTGCACGACAACCCTAATAGATCCACGTATTTAAGCTTCATATTTGCCATAGGATATGCCCTTTTATGGAAATGTCATTGTCTTGATCTTTTGATGTTCGGTTAGATATATACAATATAATGGTAATATATTGCAAATAACCTTGTAATACAACCGTGATTGTGTAGGTACGTAGTTCGTAGCAATCGTTATTACAAGGTAATCTTCTTATTGATTATTGCAATACCCTCATACAATCAAATAAGATATACAACAACAACACCCTCTTAGTGTGAGTCCCGCTTTCACGGAGATACAACCAAATAAGACATATAATAAAACATCTCTAAGTGTGGGTTCCGCTTTCGTAGGGATACAACCAAATAAGATATATTATAGTTAAATAGAGTCTGTAACATATATTCTTTAGGTAAGTTCCACCATATATGAAGGGACGTACATGCATAATAGAGGATACTAGGATAAAGATATGTCCTTTGTGAATTGTTATACTCCGGTTTGACAGTTGATATTTATGTACGATTGCATATATAATTATATATGCATGGAGAGGCTAAGCTAGATTTCCAAAGACATTGATGAGCCCTTTGCATTAATTAGGTTCCATAAAAGGGCTTAAGTTGTACAAGCCAAGGTTTATTTTAGAGCTACTTCATCCGGTACCCACACATGTTACAAGTTTCTCGATGAGTTAAGTCATACATGTTTAAATCTCAGCTTTTCGGTCGAAACAGGTTTCATGTACATAAAATAGTGTTGATATTAGCTAGTTTAGCTACGAAGAGATACATACATACATACATACATATATATATATATATGTATGTGTGTGTGTGTGTGTGTGTGTGTGTGTGTGTGTGTATATATATATATATATATATGTATATGTATGTATGTATGTATGTATGTATAGTAGGAAATAATATATAGTGATATTTAGGTTAAAGGTAAGAACTTTAATTGCAAACCAAAGTTGAAAGCACATGTTATAGGGAAAACTGGATGAAAATTGTGTACTGAAACATGTGATACCCATTCATATTTATCAGTGAGAATATCAGGATAATCATGCCTACCCACATCACTACATCAGATCCATATAATTAGTGGCTAGCAAACCAAAAGTTAATGTTTAAATTAAATTAAGATAAAGTTAATTAATCCAAAGTTTTGATGCTTGGAAGATGCCAAGAAAAATCTTGAAAAAGAAAAGTACAAAAAAAAATTCTTTTGAATTTCTACTAATTAAGTGCATTGTGGACCATCCAATGTGGGCATGCATGGTGTTACTGTCACAGTGGTCTCAAGTCAGACCTTTTTTAGAGAAAAGAAAGTTATTTTAATTCATGAACTAGCTGGAAACTTCCTGATTATCATGGTGGCTATAAAATATTTTGAAAATGAATTTATTAAGTGTTCATGATATTAATTTGAATCACTAACCTTGGTTTAGTAAATACTGCTTTTGTATGCAGATTTTGATCCATAGGATCAGAGCAGTGATGAGTGATAATCAGTTCTAACTATTACAGGTGTATTAATTATAGAAAAAAAATAAAAATTTTACGATACATAATGTTACTTCTCATAATATCATACAGTGACTAATTGGTTACTTCGGATCAACAAAACTGTCATAAATAATACCTATATCATACTTTTAGAGTATATGTCCTAAAAATACGGAATGATTTGCCCTTTGGTAGTGTTGAACAATCCATGACGATAAATTTATTAGTGAAGTCACAATGCAAGGCATGATGTCTAAGAGGCCAACTAGAGCACGTAATCACATTAGTTTTGGGGTTTGAATTTAATCCTGTATATGTCACTGAGTGTACTTCCAAGTACAGAGACAATCACTTGTGGACTTTTACTAGCCGGACGACTAAATTGACTAAAAGAAAAGCAGTAAAATGTACACAGCCATTAACATATACACCTATGACACTTTAATAGGCTCATGTTGTTAAGTGCGTTAAGCACCACCAATTTTGATTTCCTTTCCCTTAATCATAGTTCTCCCTCCACTTAGATTTTGTCCAAATTTTCAAGAATCTATGTCCTCTTGGAAAGGTGGATGTCAACTAGTTTTATTTCAATAGTTGCCAACAAATATAGCTTAGATACTATTCTTTTTCTAGTACACAGTTAAGTTGTTGAGAGACTTGAGAATTATAAACAGTTGTAAGAAGTTATATGCATAATTGAAAAAACTGTATAAAAAATAGCCATAAGCAATTACAAAGAATTGCATGCCAAAAATTGAAATTATAAGAAATTATAAATACAAAGTAGGTTAAGATAGGGAAAAAAAGAACAATGTTTTTATACTAGTTAGCTAAGCATAATGCATGCTAGCAATGTAAATAGTTTTGTTCAGTATTTAATAAAGTTTAAGAATTTAATAGCACATATTTTTATTTTAATTTACGGAGATACAGATGACGTTATGACTTATTAATCCATATCTCTAATTATTTAGTATTCAACTTATCTAGCTTGATTATTTAGAATTCAAAACAATCAAGCTAGATAAGTTAAATGTTGACCAATTAGACATGAAATATGAGTCCCGTCAAACCATAGCTCTAATTCCGGAATCAAATTCTTATGTCATAAAATATTTTTATAAACTTAATATTTTACAATATGAGGTTTTTTTTAAAGGAAGAAAATGGGAACATCCCCATCACTTATGTATATACTAGCCTTATTTAGTTTTTCTTTTAAATAAGATGATCTGACTCAAGATAAATTAGAAGGTAAATATCAGATTGTTGCTCCCACAACCAATGTGAATAATTAGTTGGTGATAAGAAATAACTAGAAAAGAAAAGGAAGGACAGATAAGTGGGTGGAATCAAAGCTGGTTGATGATAAGAGTAGCTGTGTATTACAGTGGGGTGTTGAAAATAAGGTCACCTATTCTGCTTTTTCTTCATTAGTGGAGTCCATTGTCTAAGTAGAAAATTGGTTAACACAAATTTTTGTCTTCTGTTTTGTCTTGTTAAGGGTATAACAATAAAGCATGTAAGAATCATACCAGCACTTAAGGGGTTGAGACTTAACCTTAATGTTCTAGTCTACAAGTCAACAGTATCTTCCCAAATTTACTGCCAAATTTGTCAAAACGTATTATACACGTGATTTTGTAACGGTGATTTTACGCAATACATTAATGGTAACACTATTTCATTTATCATAATATATAATAATATATTTTTAACGTCACAAAAATACATTTGAATGTATCTTATAACAATACATTTATCATCTGTGTTCAATAATTTGTCATTGTAAATATCATTTTAATTTTCAGGTTGATAAATCTTCAATCTGGTGATGAAAATTAAGACCCCATATATGACGTGGTTTTTAAGCTCAGTAACCAATATATTTTTTTTGATTCATCACAAGAGACTTATCCCCTTCTCATGTTTATGTCAAAGATCCTTCTGAAAGCTTGATGTTCATGATACATACATATATATATATATATATATCTTGTGTGTGTGTGTATCTCT
>JACYFF010031954.1:100920805-100956093 GCA_017589665.1 Selenicereus undatus
ATTGTGTGTGTGTGTATCTCGAAGCTAATCCATTTTCTTCTAAATTAAGTTGATAAATAAATTTGTCTTTGACATATACCAAATCATGCAGTAGATTCTTGTGGTTAGTGGATATTAAAAAATTAAAGTTTTCTTACAAATGATCTTTAAAGTTTGTAAAAAGTGTTATTTAAAAACAAAAAAATACTATATAGGCCCCCGATGAAAATTATTCATTTTCTTCCTCAGCTGATGATACATCGAATCTGACCTAATTAAATGTAGAGTTGGCCAGGTGCGGCCATGTAATTCCATTCTTGAAGCATCAGCCTTTGTCAAACACTCAAACCCATCCTTGCCTTTTTTTCATGGTCTTTTTAGTTTTAATTAACTAAAATAGAGATAATTATTGTCTATTTCTCTTTAATATATTAATCAAAAACATTTAGCAAGTGTCTTGTAGAATTTTTTTTTATTATTCTACTTAAAAAAAAAAAACCAATAGTAAGCAAGTCCATCTAGGACACACATCTCACGAAAACATCTTAGATGAGGGAAGACATGAAAAAAGATAGAAGAAACAAAGATAAGAGATATTTTCTCATACTTCTAGTAAAATTTAAACCTGTATCTCTTTATTGGAAGATGGTTATCTGGTAAAATTTTTCAAACACCAACACAAATTTTCCAGAGATGTGCGTCAAGTTGATGCCATGCATACATATTAAACGGCCTTAATAATTAATCATTGCCCCGGAGAGGATTTGTTTGAAATGCCATTAACTTGTTAATTTGATTTCTAAAGTGCAATAAAGTTCATTTTATTATTCGTTTTCATCATCCTACTTATCTTCACCATTTTGCAATTAAAATCTTTATTTCACAAATTTTATACCCTGTATGTAAAATTTGAGATGATGTATATCATACACCTAAGAGTGAGTGTGCACTCCCACTTAGCATATATATATATATATATATATATATATATATATATATATATATATATATATATATATATATATTTTTTCTTGTTAGTTTTCTTAAAGTTCGCATTGAGTTTTTTAATATGTTTTGATGAAAGACAAAAGTTAGAACAAATTTTGAGTGAAAGTCAAGATTTTAATTTGATTTAAATTATGTGATCTTGCCTAAATTGACGCTTGCTATCTAAACGAATTTTGAAACTTTGAAATTTGTTTAATTAAGTTATCATTATTTAAATATGGCCACAATATCTTTATGTCTTATCCTAATCTTTTGGTTGGCCTAAAATTAGTAAACAAACAGTTTTGGAGAATTAATCTGCAGAAAATCAGCAATGTAGCTGTTGGAAGAGATCAAAGTAGCCGTTGGAACATCTCTGTTGAAAATCAGTCAGTTCAAGGCCTTGAAGACACTGATCAGTGACTTGAAAAGTAATATGAAGATCAACTTTCTATTTTGGATGTAATGGCTAGTTCCACTTAAGAAGCCTCTAAAAGGGAGACATTTGAAGCTGGAAGAAACACAACACAAGAGAGACCACAAGCAACGAAGAAGAAAGAGAGTTACACTTGCAAATCGAGAGGAGGAATTTGAGAAGAGCTTGAACTTACATTGGCATATTTATTTTGTTCTCTACCAAAGAAGTGTATCTTATAGATGTTATCTTTCTTTGTATTCGGTTGGGTTGATTAGTCGGAGGGTCGACTACCCAAGTACGGTTGGGGAGCAACGCGTACGTTGGAACACCTATAGTTGTAGGGTCAACTAATAGGTTGTACGATTAGTGAATCGTGTGTAATCGATCGACCTAATAAAAGAAAGAGGTTCAAAATCCCATCAGCGAGGACCCCTGTGGGTAGAGGACTAGGCGTGATTGAACCTCTATAAATTGTGTGTTTTGTCCACATTTACATTTTTTGCATTTCTATTTCGATTAATTTGTGACTTTGATCATCACCCTATTTACTCTTCTCTATGGTGATTTAACTAGTCAAATCGAGCCAACATTTCTAGTGTGTATTTATCATATAGGCAATTTTTAACATGTGACTCTGACATGACTTGTAGGAATATACACTCCTAAGAGTATGCATGATATAGGCTTTCAAAATTTGATGATTTTTTAATACTTTGCAGGCGAAATAAATGATTTTTACGGATAAGTTGTAATTTACGGACAAAATTCCAATAATTGAATTGAAGTTTAATTGCCGTGTTGAATAACGACGTTGCTGCGCGTACGTAGTTGTACATATAATTAATGGATCATGATCGTCGTACGTACATGTAACATCATGCAATGATTTAGGATTTTTCTACGTCGATAACACGTTTTACTGAAAACCATAGGCTGCTCACACATTAATCTCCAGCAAAACATAATTAGTCACATGTACCCCCAACTTTTTTTCACGTATGATTAATATCTGTCGATCATACATGTGGCTGTGTTCTTGACATTCGTTTTTTTGTAGTTTAAGTCATTTTTGCATAGGTTAACGAATGCAAATTTAATGGCTAACTTGCGATCCTCTCAATTTTTAGTGCAAGTCATTGTTACAGTTCAGATATCGATAGCAACACATGAAAACGTGTATGAGTGATAGTGAAAAAGATCGTTTAATAGGAATGATATTAAAAGTCAAGTTAAAACCGAATCACTATTTTGTGCTTATGATGGCCACGTACTCATATTTGACATTATGATTTGTCCTTAACGAAATCATCTTAATTATCTCTGACAAAAAAAAATTGTATAAATGTGAATTTAAGTATTGTATAAATCTAAAATAGAAAGTAATTTGATACGAAGTGTTGCGAGATTGACTCGCATATAAAATTTTCTATATATATTTAGTGATTATTCAGTGGCCTGAATTCAATTGAACATATAGTGAAAAATAAAATTCGTGTCCTTACGTAGCACCATGAAGGTCAACATCTATTATATAATTATAGTATAATACAATTAAAGAATTAAACATTTTCAACAGTAATTTATTCCCCATTTTGAATTTCTTTCTAAATGTGATGATATGATCAGTTAGGTAATATTTAGTTGGATGTAAACAACTTTGAAATACAAAAAAGTCTGTCATTGTATTTCCATTATTTTGTTTTGTTATATAGTTAAGAGTATTGTAAATAATTAATAACTATTGTGTGATGATGATTAATTACCATAATAATTGCATTATAAGATTGATGGAATTACATTACATTTAATTAAACATCACATTAATTCTATAAGATGTGTATGAAGAAATTAAGGATTTTTATTCTTCCTCTTAGTGGGTGCCAAGGATCCCAGAAACTTTCCACATGTATCCCTCACCAAGTCACCAAGTACATAATAAGTAATATCGCTTTTGTCAATATATCGAAGGCATGCATATGAAAGCTAGCTAGTGTTATTCACATATAGGCTAGTAAAATACAAGTGCATAATTACCCAAACTCGATCTTAGATCTAATGTTTACAAAACCTCAGTCTTAACTACTATGTCAAAACCTCATCGGAAAGTGAGTATGTTACGTTGCTCTTATTTCGAACTACTTTTTGATGTTGAATCTGGTGGTGTTGATAAAGTCTCTTCCTCTAGGACATGATCATTCTCTTTGTTCTCATCCTTAATTGTAACTACGACATGCTGAGGCTCAGTAGTACTCATCTCAAGAAGTTCTTTTTCAGGGTTCCCTTTCACACGATCCATGGACTTAAAATTCGCCATGGAAGCTAACTCATTTATCTCCTCCGCAACACTTTCCACACAATCTACAATATCTATAAGTATAGAAGCAACTGTCACGGTGGGTAAGACATCCAACATATTGAAATTTTCCCATACAACTCTGGTTTCAAGTAAGGATTTTAGGTCCTGGGCAGCTGTCTTTGATTTGTTCACGTGTGATTTTGTTGACGATGTCCTTTGCATTTTCTTGATCTCGAAAGATAAATCTTTCAATGCTTTGCCCAATTCCGAGCTCAATCTTATGCATGCTTCCTTGACATTCTCT
Source organism: Selenicereus undatus (assembly GCA_017589665.1). Lineage (NCBI taxonomy): Eukaryota > Viridiplantae > Streptophyta > Magnoliopsida > Caryophyllales > Cactaceae > Selenicereus > Selenicereus undatus. The sequence continues at coordinate 100,924,790 of JACYFF010031954.1, forward strand.
TGGATTTCTTCCGGAATCTGCTATCAGAATCACAACATAATTTGGATTAGCAGAATTATGATGAGCTAAGTTTTTTTTTTTTTCGTAATTTGAGGTAAACTTCGAACTTAATGAGTTGCATGCATGCATTATGTATATTACATACTTGGACGTTGGAGTTGAGGTAGGTGTTAAGGGCGTCAACTCTGTAGGCACACTGCCGAGCTAGAGCTCCAACCTTGAGGTATTGCTTCCATGGATGGCGGAACTTAAACCGGCCGTGGCTTGGCTCCCATGCCGCTAGATTTGCCTACAAGACAAAGGCTGATGTATTATATACTGCGTAAATTAAATGAGTCAACTCGATTGAGAAAAAGTTCAAATTGATGTAAATTAAGCCTTACTACAACAGAGTGCACGCTTTGATACCATGTCAAACATGTTATGTGTCTACATTTATCTAAACCTTATGATTGGTTACGTACTATTTGTTGATTTGGCATTAATGATATATGCATGATGAAGAGAGATGAGAAGCGGCTAGGGAAAGAAGTCTTACCATAGCTTCTTCGGATGCTTTAGAGCCAAGGACACTCTTGTATTGATTGCGAAAAGACTTGTCCTCCTTGGGATTTTCCTCTACTGTTTTATTGAAAAACTCTTGTCCAAATCCTGTAGATTTCAGCCGCATGAGTAAAGCAACCATTCACTCATACAAACTTTTTAAAAAAAAGAAAAAAACAGGAGCAATATATGTGCTCGTAACATATAAATATCGGTTAGCTCAACTGGTAAAATATTTAGAAAATGTTGTCAGAGACTTGAGTTCAAATCTCTCTACATCAAACTCTATGTCTCCCTTTAAAACAAAAAAATATGTTCCCATAACATATAAGAAGAGGTGGTACCTTCTAAGGAAATGCCAAGCTTGTGAATGTTGGATGCAATGAGATTGTGCAATTCTGTCCCACTCCAAACAGGGCAAATGGAGATGCAAATAAGCATGGCAATCCAACTTCCTATGATGATCGTCAACAGCCGTTGCTGTGCTATCTTTATCACCTGATCATCTCTATAACCCGACACCGAAACCAAAGAGAAGGTCAAGATGAAGATCACGAATCCATAATCGTGTCTTGCCTTCATCTTTGGAAAAAACCTCATGAACGTCATTATTCCCGCTGCACATAATAATAGTAACAGTAGTTTTTTGTTATGTATCGTACAATTTTGTGCAGCTTGAATTGTTTCATCATCGACAAGAGATTTTGTTTAGTTAATTACCTACTAGAAAGCCAAAAATACCAAGAAGAATAGGCTCCCCTGTCTTGCCAGAGAGACTCGCCAAGTGATGGGCGGAGACGCCTAAAAACCCCGCCACACACGTCGCCATCATCCTGTTGAACCCTTTCCCTAGGGTCGCCCCTGCAGCAACAACAACAACAATGTAAATTTTTAGCTTCGTTTAATTAATTTGGTCGTAATATATAAAATTTCAACTCACACATTCTTTTCCAAGTGACACAAATATGAAGAGTAGTTTACCTACGGAAAACTCGAAGACAACCACCACGGTTAAAACAGCCCACATAGCGGAGACACCGAACCCATTGTAGAGGGGCTGATAGTAGTAGAACAAGGAGACAATGGTGATGGCTAGGCCTACTTTGAAGGCATGAGCAATCCTTCTAGGATCCTCTTGTCCTAAATTTTTAACTGCGAGGGCAAAATCGACCATCTTGTTTATGAATCTCCTAGGCAAGGACTTAATGAGACTCATTTTTCCTGAATCCACATTAATCTCCATCTCTCTCTCTCTCTCTCCCTCTATCTAGAAAGAAAGTTGGAAGTGAGGAATGAGGACGAGACAACTAGGTTGATGGGGAAAGGAGTGAGAATGTTGTGTTTATTTTTTTTGGCACCATATCTCCTGTATTTATAGGCCAAGTACATCTAGGGGAAAAAAAAGGGATAATTAAACTAATAATAATAATAATCTAAAAAAGGAGGAGAATATTATATAAAATTATAGAGCACGTTGTGGTGTCGTTTTGAATGTTGTCAGAAACAGAGGGAGGGCTGCAGGGAGAGAGAAAGTGTGGTGACTGCTTGATGGGCAGGGGAGAAGGAGAGAAGGAAGTGCGCATTTTTCTTCATAAATTTAATTTCATTTGCAGAGACAAATTAAATTAAAAAAATTTGGGGGGGGGGGGGGGAGGGGGAGGGTCAAAAATGTGTCGCCACTTCTGTTTAAACATTTGAAAAAAAGTGTTTTTTTTTTAATTATTTAATTTTGGGTGGGAAGCTATCAAATGAATGAATGATCAAAAGGGTGAACAAAGTTTGTCAAGTTATCAAACATGATATGGTATTGGTGTTGAATCTAATTAATTGAACTTCAACTTCAAGATTAGGGAACTAATGGTTTCATTTTTGGTCTTCTTTCTCCCCCCCCCCCCCCCAAAAAAAGGGTTGCGTTGTCCCTTCTATCCTTCGCTTCGAATATTATTAGACGTATGGTCTTCGGATGATTATTCATATTCATATTGTAAAGATGATTTGTGAATTTTTACCAACATTGTCTCTCTTTCTTGTTTAAATAAAGAGTATTTTTAACTAATTTTTGTTCTTTAATAAACAATTTAATTTATATCTGAAATGTTACACATATAAGTGATCGGAACTGAACCCACATTTCCAAACTTAGTTTTTGTTCTTCTATGCACTAAGCTTGATGTTGATTTCAGGTACCGATCCTCCAGTTTTTTTTTGGATTGTTTTGGAAGGAGGGGGGGGGGTTGTAAATTGTATAAGACACAATCACTCATATATAGTCATATCAGTTTGGGCAGGTATGTTAAACACGAGTTTAGGTAAAATGCGGATTTGGTGTATTTTGGGTTTGTGTACAACGCAAAAGAGCGTATTTCATTTCTGTGGGTTTCGGGTCAACCAATGGGTTTAGAGCCCATTTTTTGTGATTCCTTTATTTTTTGTCAAATTAAAAACTTAACATATTTATTACTTAAAATTGTTCGTATTTAATAAAAAATATTTAATTGTAATTTGTTTAAAGAATATTAACAATATTTAAACTTTTCATTATGATGTATGAATGTCATATATAGGTGGTGTTAAGTTTTAAGGCACACAAGGACACAAGAGTGGCGGTGAATTGTGTCTTCCAATTTTTTCGTTTTGTTTTAGAACACTCGTTAGACCTGTTGGGAGAGGTGTTTGCAGTAAGGCAGAAACAAAACTTTGAATGCGGAAATAAAGGAGACACAAGATTTTACGTGGAAAACCACCTCTGGCCTAATGGAGGGGTAAAAACCACGACCTACCTCAGTAGGATTTCAACAAACACTTTCACTAATACGAACCAAGTTTGTTACACTATGTAACACACGTGACAACGTTACACACGTAGCTTAGTCTCCCCCTAGACTCTAGTTACACACACGTAACTATTCTCCACCTGAGAATGAGTCACACAACACGTCCAAAGTCTCTCAAGACTTGGACACACTCAAGACTTAACTGATGATAGAAAAGAATAGAAGAACACCTTACTTTTTATGCTTCTAAACAAGCTGAATGTAAGGTACAATTACAAACCCTATTATGCCACAAAGAAAGACTCAATTTAGCACGCTCCTTGAAGGTTTTTCACTCAAAGAATAAGCTCATAGGAAACTTGATTTTTAGCCTTGAAAAACCGTTTTGAAGAGATGAGAAGCGAGTGCTTATATACCCACAAAACGCAAGAATTTGATTTCCATAATAACTCTGAAAATACTCAGCAGATAGTAGGATTTAAATTTGTCAACAATATCTTTTTAGGAAATCATATTTTAAAAGATAAGATAAAATCTTTTGAAAGATCTTTTCAGGAGACCAATATTATTTAAAAAATTATTCTTTCTAAAACACAATATTATCAAAAAATCGATCCTAAATATATTAGGAATTTTGATAGTAGGAAAACTGTTGAAAATCTTTGAAAATCGATTTTTGCACCCGCTGCTCTCAGAGCACTGCAGACCTGTTTGCTCAATTATTCTGAGCAATGCTCTGAGTCAGCTTAAATAATTCATTCAAGGTGAGTGTTAAGTCAAGTTCTTCTTTGGCATATTAACAAGAATCTAGACAAATATAATCAGTACTTAGCCCTAAGACTCTAAAGACTCTTGTACTCTACTGATGATGTGCACATATATCCACTTTGATGATTTCAGCTTCTTCGACCTATTCTTTAAGGTGTTTGCAACTTTTATCGCTTTCAACATACAACTTTATCACATAACTTCAAGCATGATATTTTGAACTGATCTCCAGGATGTTTGCAATCTGTCTTATCACATGATTCTAGCACTCAATTCAAGCCAAGCATAATTAGCACATTTGGGTTGTAATCATCAAAACCTTATATAAGATTGATTCAACAAATTCCCCCTTTTTGATGATGACAAACCAAATGACCATCAAAGGTGAGACACAGTAGAGGGCAAAAACATGTGCCAAACTTAGTTCAAGAAGCCAATTCACATAAGAGAGAATAATAAGGATAGGAAGTCAGCTTAAAATAGGCAGACCAATTAAAGTATGGTCATACTTGTCTTCCCCCTTTTGACATCATCGAAAAGGTCGAGGGAACTATTTGCATAAATTCAGTAGGGAAGCACCCACCATCACGGGTAATGAGGGAAATAACCGCGATACACTCAAATATATAGTACAATAATGATATTGGTCATCCGAGTCACGCACAAACAGGTAACACATGCAACAGGCTAAGTTATAGCATAAATGCAGATACTATCCAAAAACTGACATAAACCGTTGGTAGGCACATACATAACCAAGTGTTTGAAAAGGAGTGTTGGAAACAGGGGAAGGAACAGGTTCAGGTAGACGAAGGTAGAGGAGGAAATTTGGCTGTGAGGGCAAGAAAGACACTTAGCAGATCCTCGTGACGCTTTGCATTAAGAGCCTTTTCCTCTGTAAGTGCTTGCTTCACTTCAACTATCCCCCCCTTCAAAAGTGATATGATCCTGCAACAGAGTGGCAATGGTAAGACCACGGGATGTGGAGGCATTACTGGGAACAGGGCCAAGAGGTGTTTGGAACCCCTATTCTGAAGGTGCACTACCGCCTTTTGTAATCTTGAACCCACACCCAATCAATGTATTGTTGCCAATCTCATCACTAACATGAAGGCTTACTCTCTTCTGCAATGGAATCTCAAGCTTCTCAAACACTGACGTCAATAAGAATCCATACCCCATGTCATGAACCTTGGTTATGTTGGCAGTTCTCCCAATATGGCTAATCATGATTGCGGGCAAGTTAATTTACTCACCCATATCTAACAAATCAGTGTAGCCCATATCCATGGGATCAGGAATATTGCGTCTCTGACCTCAGGGAACAACATTTTTAATCATCAACCAAAACAATAACCGATGCAATGACATCATTTGCCTCTTTCTCACAGATCGGGACACAGTCAGATGGAGTTTTTGGGCCAGTCTTTGGGTCAGCGCCAATAATCGTTCTTCACTTAAGATGCTCTTGTCCTCTCTCACATATACATCAAAACCTTCAGAGGACACCCCAAGTAACTCACCTAACTTCTTAACATCAAACCGCACTTCATGAGCATTAACTATACTTGTCACCACTCCATTGGTGACGACAAAGTTTGCATAGAACTCAGCTAAATCTGGGACCGAACACCCTCTCTTAACATCTGTGAACAATTCCAACCATCCCTGGACTTCTAACGTCTCTATAAACACCCCAAGCCCTTGTTCCTGAAAGTATGACATTTTAACTATCTTCCCCCGAATCACAGATTTTCAGATGAAATGCTCATATCTCTCAGCAAGTGTCATGTTCTTCCTGACTTGCTTTTTCTTTGGTTCATCAGACTCTTCAACCAGTTCGGACACTTGTTCTGGGACAACCCATTCATCCTTATCACTATCTTTAGCATCCTCAACAACAAAATCATGACCCATACGTTCAACATCAAAACCCTTTGATTCCCCAACCAACTTGGCCTCATTCCCCTTTAATCTAGATTCGGCCACAACCGGGTCATATACCATTAACTCTCAACCCGTAACTGGGTGTACTAAGGGTACCATATCAGGGTTCAAATAAACTGTCTTCAAGTCTAAGCTTCTCAAGAACCCAAAACTAGAGGGATTAAAGAAAAAGAAGGTGAGAGAGTATTTTCCATACCAATTGAGGACGCTTGTGGCGATGGTGCCGGTGATTCTTCCTTAAAATTCATCCAATTTCCTCCCCCTTGTCTTGCTAGTTGGTTTCATAGTGATCTTAGGTGAGAAGTCCTGTGCTTGGAGGATGCTTGACCGCCACGAGTTCTTGCCATTGAGGATTTGAGGATTTTAGGTGATTTAGGGTTTTGAAGGGGTTTAAGGAAGGAGAGTGAAATCGGGTTCTTGGTGGAGAGAGAGAGATGGATGGATGGGTTATGGAGAGAGAGAGTGTGTAGGGATTGAATGGTGCATGAGTGGCCCGAAAATCAAGGAAGTTTATGGGAGAGTTTATTTCGGACCTTCTTGGAGAGAGAATATTTTGCATGCAGCACATCATTACACTAGGTATGGTACAAATTATAGGTTAGGTGTAATGAAAACGGAAATTTCGGTTTCCAATATTCCATTAATAATGCCACTTGGTCAGCACATGATACAAACAGTTGTCAGGTCAGTTCCTGGAGCTTGTTCTTACTGTTAACAGTTCAGTGTCTCAGGACACTAAGGGCAATATCATTAGACCTCAACGAGTGTCAACATGTTACTTTCCATACATATGCCAGTAAAAGCAAAAGAATTGAATGCATCCATTGGAACAATGTATTTGGCCTAACGACCCTTAACTAGTCAATCATTGGGGGTTAATTAAGCATGCTCAACTTCTTTTAATCAAACCCAATTCAAGCCTATTCTTTTCAAATTGATTTCTACTTAATATCTTGATAAAAATATCAGCAATTTGTTTATTAGTGGCACAAAAATTCACTGAAGTCAAGCCTTTTTCAACATTGTCTCTTAAGAAGTGATGACGAACATCAATATGCTTAGTCCTTTTATGTTAACACGGATTTTTGGCAATGTTAACTGCACTTGTATTATCACAAAATATGGGAATGCATCTCGTGTCAACACCAAAATCCTTGAGTTGTTGCTGTATCCACAACAATTGAGCACAACAAGAAGCAGTCGCTATATACTCGGCTTCTGCTGTGGACATGGCAACTGAGTGCTATTTCTTTGTACACCAAGAGACCAAACAGGGCCCAAGAAAAGTAGCCATACCTGAGGTGCTTTTTCTGTCAACTAGAAATTCAGCATAGTGAGCATCAGCATACCCAATGAGGTCAAAGTTGCATCCACGAGGATACCATAGTGCCAGATCCGAGGTGTTTTTCAAATATCTAAAAATTCTTTTTACAGCTTTCAAGTGTGTTTCTTTTGGATTTGAATGAAAACGGGCACACAGACTAACACTGAAAACAATGTCAGGTCTGCTAGCGGTTAGGTATAGGAGTGACCCTATCATGCCCTTATATGATTTTTCATTAACTGAAGGACTTCCATCATCCATCACCAATATGGTGGAAGAAGAGATAGGAGTGTCCATGGGCTTAGCCGATTCCATCCCAAATCGCTTAAGTAGTTCCTTGACATATTTTTGTTGATGGATCATAGTTCCGTTTGAGGTTTGTTTAATTTGCAAGCCTAGGAAAAAATTAAGCTCGCCCATCATGCTCATCGCAAACTCACTCCTCATCAATTTTGAAAATTCAACACACAAATCATTGTTGGTTGCACCAAATATAATGTCATTGACATATACTTGGACAATCAACAAATGTTCCCCCTTAGATTTGAGAAACAATGTATTATCTATCTTACCTCTTTGAAAATCATTCTCAATTAAGAAACTTGACAATCGTTCATACCAAGCTCTAGGAGCTTGTTTTAGACCATAAAGTGCTTTGTCAAGTTCGAAAACATGGTTAGGAAAATTATGACTTTGAAAACCAGGGGGTTGTTTTACATACACTTCTTTTTTAAGATATCCATTGAGGAAGACACTCTTAACGTCCATTTGGTACAACTTGTTCTCCATGTGGGCTGCAAAGGCTGCCAAGATTTGAATAGCCTCTAACCTTGCTACAGGTGCAAACGTTTCTTCATAGTCAATCCCTTCTTCTTGATTGTAACCTTAGATCACCAACTTGGCCTTGTTCCTAGTAACTATTCCCAACTCATTCAACTTGTTTTTGAATACCCACTTGGTTCCAATAATTGTTCTGTCCTCAGGTTGTGGTTCAAGGCGCCAGACCTTGTTCCTTTCAAGCTAATGAAGCTCTTCTTACATGGCTATAACCTAGTCAGAATCTGCAAGAGTTTCATGAACATTCTTAGGCTCGATGTGAGATAAAAAGGCATAGAAGACACAAAAATTTCTGAGCTTAGATCTGGTCTGCACCCCTATATTAATATCAAAGATAATTTGGTCAAGGGGATGCAAGCTTTGGTATTTCCAAGGTCGTGAAGTGAAAGGATCTATAGATTTGCTTTTCACTTTCTCCTGACTGTTTACAGGAACAGGTGTGGGATCAGGTCGGAAGCTTGTTCCCATATCAGTCAGAGAAGTTTGGGATTGAGTGGGCTGGTTTTGGTCCATATCAGGGTTAGTCGGGCTTCCCCCTGATTGGTCTACTTCCTACCCACTTTCCTTACCATTAACTTCAATAAGTGGTACATGTTCAAGCATCTTTCCATTGTCTTTTCTTGCAAGTCCAAGATCAAAATCTTTCCTGAACACTTTATGAAATAGGTTCTGGATCTGTTCTAGAGCCTGTTCCCACAACTGTTCGGGAAGGATCAGGTTGAGTTGATCGGTTTTGTCCCAAATCAAGTTCAGTTTCCCCCTGACTGGCTTGCTCCCTGCCCCACCTTCCATATTTCCAAATCCAGGACTTGTTTCACCTTCAGGAGACTTACCATTATTCACCATGGAGTTTTGAGTGAGCTTGAGGTCTTTTCTTACAAGACCAAGTTCGAACTCTTCATCATGCATATCATGGTCAATCATGGAGTTAGTTTCATCAAACAATACATACCTCTTTCCTCCTCTACTTGTGATCCTCATAGGACCACACAAATCTACATGTAGTAGTTCAAGAGGTCTGGAAGTACTAACACCGTTCTTTGACTTGAAAAAAGCTCTAACTTACTTTCCTCTAGCACAAGCGTCGCACACCTTGTCATCATTGTACTTGATGAAAGGTAGTCCGACTACTAGGTCCTTAGAAACAAGTCTATTCAAGAGAAAAAGGCTTGCATGACCTAGCCTCTTGTGTCACAGCATAACATCATCATCAAGAGCATTTAAACAAGTCAAGTGATTTTGGGAAAGTGAAAAAACACATACTTTATACATATTGTTGTGTCGCTTCCCCCTCAACACAACACTACCAGAATTGACATTGGTAATCAAGCATTAATCTGAAGATAATTCAACATGATTACCACTATCACACAATTTGAGACACACTTAGCAAATTATGTTGTAACCCATCAACCAAGTATACATTATCAATAGAGTGAGAGAGTGATTTACCTATCTGACCTACACCGAAAGTTTTCCCAGATTTACCGTTTCCGAATGCCACTCTCCCTCCATCAAAGGCTGTAAGTGAGAGGAAGTTTGATTTGTCTCCCGTCATGTGCTTTGAGCAATCACTATCCAAGAACCATAGTTGATTGCCTCATCTCACTTTAGCCTGCAAAACAACTAAGTGTTTGTCTTGGGAACCCGGATCCACTTGGGTCCCATTCTTTTCTTTGTCATGAATTTAACTCATCTTTTCTAATCTATATTTGTCTAACATACAATGAGTTTCTTTCCATGGACCTTTTTCTCAAGAAGCAAGCATATCGATAATGACCAGTTTTTCCACAATGATAACAAATTATATTTTCTGGCAAACCAACATATTTTTTGTCTACCGGCTTAGTAACACGTCTATTCACAAAACCTAAACCTTTTTTATTTCGGTTATGATGAGTATTAAGCCAGTTCAAAGCTTTTGAGGAACTGTTCCAACGCCTATTTTCAGTGAAGTCAGTTTCAACCCTCTAGACCTGTTCTCGAAGCTGTTTGTTGTCATTCATCTGGGATTCTAGATTATGCCTTAGCTTTGAAGACTCACTTTCCAGCTCTCTTATTGTAGTGTTGATTTCTTCCTCTTTCTTGTCACTTAGGTCCTTAAGGGTGTCTAATTCTTTACTTAAAGCATGAGCCTTTTCATTAATTTCAAGCTTCTCATACCTGAGAGTCTCATTCATATGTTCAAGTTCTTGCCTTTTTATTTCTAGTCTCTTAACATCCTTTTCTAAATCTAAGCAGGTACTTTTAAGCATACAATTCTCAGAAATTAGAGCTTCACATTCCTCCATCAATGAAAAAAATTAATTTTTCAAGTTTTTTCTTGCTAAGATTACATACCTCCTTTTTGAGACTTTCACCATCAGAGTCTGAGTTAGATCCATTTCGAGCCATGAGAGCCACTGCTTCTGCTTCATCCTGAGAGTCTTCTTCTTCTTCTGAGGTGTCTCCCCAAGCTGCCATCATTGCTTTGGTGAACCGTTTTTTAGCATTAGTTAACTGAGTTTTTCTGCCTTTGGTTCGGACCTGTTCTGACCCTTGTTCTTTCTTCAACAAGGGGCAATTCTTCACTACATGATCTTACCTTCTGCACTTGAAACATCCTGAGAACTGATCTCGGTTATTGTTTTTAGCCTTGCTGGTGTTGCCCTCTTTGTATAAGCTTTCGGTCTTCTTGAAAAATTTCTTGAATTTTCGTGCAATCATGGCCATTCCTTCTTCATCAAAATCTAAGCTATCACTTTCCCTTGCCTTTAGTGCAAGCTCACGATCTTTCTTCACTTCCCCCTTCATCTGAGAGTATCTCCTTAGTTCATATGTTTGTAAGTTCCTAATAAGCTCATCCAAGGAAATCTCATTCATCTTTTTTGCTTCTTGGATTGCACTCATAGGATCTTTCTAACCAACTTTTCAGTGGTAAAGGATTTTCCCAATGATTTTAACTCATTAGTAATATGGGTGAATCGAGTATACATGTCCATGATTGCTTCTTTATCATTCATCTCGAATAGCTTATATTTCCTCACCAGCAGCTCAATCCTGGATTGGTTGACTTGATTGGTTCCTTCGTAAGCTACTTCAAGGGCATTCCATATCTCTTTTGCAGATTCACACTCTGAGATGCGATTGTATTCGTCAGGTCTGAGTAAAAAATATAGTAGCTTCTTGAATTTGGCATTTTTCTCCATCTTTCTAAAATCATTTGAGTCAAATTCTTTCGGCTCCTTAGGAACAGTCTTCCCATCAGTTGTGACTTTCACTGGAATGTAAGGACCATTCACAATGAGCACCCACAACTCATAATCCTCAACTTGGATATAGTTCTCCATTCGATTTTTCCACCAACTGTAGTGTTGTCCATTAAAGTATAGAGGTCTGGTCATAGATTGACTCTCCAAGATTCCTTGTGGTGCACTCATTCTTACAGGATCTCTCTAGGTGTTAGCCTAGTTTATGAGAACCTTGCTTTGATACCAATTGTTAAGTTTTAAGGCACATAAGGACACAAGAGGGGGATGAATTGTGTCTTCCAATTTTTTCATTTTGTTTCAGAACACTCGTTAGACCTGTTGGGAGAGGTGTTTGCAGTAAGGCAGAAACAAAACTTTGAATGCGAAAATAAAGGAGACACAAGATTTTACGTGAAAAACCACCTCTGGCCCAATGGAGGGGTAAAAACCACGACCTACCTCAGTAGGATTTCAACAAACACTTTCACTAAGACGGACCAAGTTCGTTACGCTATGTAACACACATGACAACGTGACACACGCAACTTAGTCTCTCCCGAGACTCTAGTTACACACACGTAACTATTCTCCACCTGAGAATGAGTCACACAACACGTCCAAAGTCTCCAAAGACTTGGACACACTTTAGACTTAACTGATGACAGAAAACAATAGAAGAACACCTTACTTTTTATGCTTCTAAACAAGTTGAATGTAAGGTACAATTACAAACCCTATTATGCCACAAAGAAAGACTCAATTTAGCACGCTCCTTGAAGGTTTTTCACTCAGAGAATAAGCTCATAGGAAACTTGATTTTTAGCCTTGAAAAACCGTTTTGAAGAGATGAGAAGCGAGTGCTTATATACCCACAAAATGCAAGAATTTGATTTCCATAATAACTCTGAAAATACTCAGCAGACAGTAGGATTTAAATTTGTCAACAATATCTTTTTAGGAAATCATATTTTAAAAGATAAGATAAAATCTTTTGAAAGATCTTTTCAGGAGACCAATATTATTTAAAAAATTATTCTTTCTAAAACACAATATTATCATAAAATCGATCCTAAATATATTAGGAATTTTGGCAGTAGGAAAACTGTTGAAAATCTTTGAAAATCGATTTTTGCACCCGCTGCTCTCAGAGCACTGCAGACCTGTTTGCTCAATTGTTCTGAGCAGTGTTCTGAGTCAGCTTAAATAATTCATTCAAGGTGAGTGTTAAGTCAAGTTCTTCTTTGGCATATTAACAAGAATCTAGACAAATATAATCAGTACTTAGCCCTAAGACTCTAAAGACTCTTGTACTCTACTGATGATGTGCACATATATCCACTTTGATGATTTCAGCTTCTTCGACTTGTTCTTCATGGTGTTTGCAACTTCTGTCGCTTTCAACATACAACTTTATCACATAACTTCAAGCATGATATTTTGAACTGATCTCCAGGATGTTTGTAATCTGTCTTATCACATGATTCTCGCACTCAACTCAAGCCAAGCATAATTAGCACATTTGGTTTGTAATCATCAAAACCTTATATAAGATTGATTCAACAAATTCCCTTTTTTTATGCTGACAAACCAAATGACCATCAAAGGTAAGACACAGTTGAGGGCAAAAACATTAGCGCCAAACTTAGTTCAAGAAGCCAATTCACATAAGAGAGAATAATAAGAATAGGAAGTCAGCTTAAAACAGGCAGACCAATCAAAGGATGATCATACTTATCTTCCCCCTTTTGACATCATTGAAAAGGTCGAAAGAACCATCTGCATAAATTCAGTAGGGATGCACCTACCACCACGGGTAGTGAGGGAAATAACCGCGATACACTCAAGTATATGGTACAGTAATGATATTGGCCATCCGAGTCATGCACAAACATGTAACACATGCAACAGGCTAAGTTATAGCATAAATGCTGATACTATGCAAAAACTTCCATAAACCGTTAGTAGGCACATACATAACCAAGTGTTTGAATAAGAGTGTTGGAAACAGAGGAAGTAACAGGTGGCAAAAGAGTCAGCTCCTATTCCAGTTGGGTGAGTTAGCCTCGCGTATTAAAATAAGGTTAATAATGGGTTGGGTCATTTATAGATCAGCCCATGTAAAGCGTGTTAATGAGTTGGAACAGTTCGACTCGCTAATAATCTATTTAGTTATTTGATATTTTTTTAATTAACATACCATTAGCTAATTAGATACACTTTATTAGTTGGTCAATCCTAATACAACCACGGGTCAGCCTATTGCCCAAAACTCCCATCATAGTTAGAGTGCAATTAGAATGAAAACCATATGAACGGATATTAGGAAAACACAAGATAACAACGTAGTGGACAAGATAGCTAATGTTAGGTGCACGTAAACACCAAGTTTGTGTGTTTTGATTCTCCTTCTAGGAAGATTAGGATCTCTTAGGTATGGATATTGTAGGAGTTGTTTGGCCTCGTTTCTTTGCCAATTATAAAAATTCATCAGGGGGTCTATTTCCTCTTTTCCGCGCCAAAAAAAAATTCATAATTTTAGATTATTATAAAGTAATATTATTTAACATATGTGAGCCTATTCATTTGTAAATTGATTTTCGTTAGGTTAGAAAGTTATTTCATGTCCTTTTACTATCATTTCTAAAATTTGTCACATTTGTAAGCAGCGTACGACATTATTTTATGAGCATAAGTTACAAAAATATTAGGAAGGAATGAATTTCGTTATATAATATTCTGTATATTATGAATATGTGATATTGTGTAAAGGAGGAAACTTATGTTACTTTGTTTATTTTCTTTCCCTTCCAACGTGGATGTAATTATAGAAGCTATGGTTCTTAGGCTTGTATATATAGTGAAGTCAATAAACAACTCCGGGGAGAGAGTATGTCAAGAAAAATCATTCTCTCCTTACTAAATTTCTCATGGTTTCTGAGCAGAAAGTGTAGTACCTATTGTACTGTTTACAGAAGAACAATCCACAATAGACATGGGAGACAAGAAGAACGACAATAAGCAAGTAATTATCAACATAAATGACCCTCAATCCCTTTACTATCTTTGTAGCTCAGATCACCCAGGGAACACAATCAATCCCGTCAGTCTAAATGGCGATAACTACGAAAATTGGTCTCGGCTTGTGATTAATGCCCTCAAGTCAAAGAACAAATTGGGTTTTGTGAATGGAGATAAAGCAAAACCAAGTGATGATGCCCCAGAAGCTCACACCTGGGAAAAATGCAATTCGATGGTGATAGCATGGCTATACCACATCACTGAAAAAAATTTACATGGATCCGTAGCCTATGCTGATACGGCTAGGGCTATTTGGCTTGACTTGGAAGAAAGATATTCCCAAGGCAACTCAATCAGAATACATCAATTGAAATGAGAAATTATCCTTGTCGATCATAGCACATTGTTTGTCACAAATTACTTCACTAAACTCAAAACACTTTGGGATGAACTGTGGACATACCAGACTCTTCCTAGCTGTAAATGCGAATGCAAGTGTGGAGCAGCAAGAGAGGTAAGCAAGATAGTCGAACAAGAAAAGGTGCATCAATTCCTTATGGGTCTTGACTCATACCAATTCCATTTTTGCCAGCCTACTTTTATTCGCTGGCTAATATCTCCGTCAATATCCCCATTCTACTGAATGATGGAGCCTAGATACTTAAACTTATCAACCTTAGGTATCGGCCCCCCATCCAGGGTGACTTCTCCCCCAGCATCTCCCGTTCCACTGAAACAACAATGAAGGTACTCTGTCTTCGATCTGCTTACTCTAAAACCTCTAGATTCCAGAGTATGCCTTCATCGCTCCAACTTGTTATTAACTCCTTGTCTGGTCTCGTCAATAAGAACAATGTCATCTGCGAAAAGCATACTCTAAGGTAGCTCATCTTGATTCTCTCTTATAAGTACATCCATAATTAGAGAGAAAAGAAAAGGGCTCAATTTGATTGATTATGTTTAGATCTCAATTTTGAATTTCTTCCTAGAATATTGTGCATAATATTGGAAAATTGATAATAATTTTATAGACTTAATTTGTTTTTTTTCCTCTTGAGATATTGTATGTATTTTTTAAGTACATCTAATAGTTGTAATTCAATTGATAATTTACCCAAAGGTCTAAAAGTTGCAATTAATAAGTGAATAGATAAATGAGAGGGACCCACAATATTGACTTAAGTATTAATTAGTAAAGACTTTGATACAAAATTCCCTAAAAGATATTGTTAACTTGATTAGAGCAAGTTGATTGTATGTTTCTTTTTACCCCCAATATTTTTCCCAAAAAAGAAAAACAAAAGATGTCACACTAATGAAAACACACTTTCTCCTTTTCCCCATTTTTTTTAACACAAATATATTTCCCAACCTTGGTCCATCCATACGATATGAACAATGAGGTGCACAAGTAAAATTATATCTGAATTTATACAATTTCACAATTATATGTAGGTATAGGAAGAGGATCAGGTGGATTCTTCATCATTAGCGACATAAATTAATTTGTCATCGTGTCATTTAGCATGATTTTTAGTTTCATTTTGACTACCTACAATTTTTATCATACTTTATAGCATGTCTTTTACAATCGTAGGTTGCTTTAATTGTTGAGTTTCAATGGTTGTGCATTAAGTTACTATCTATTCAAATTTTTTAATAAATTTGAGTTTTCCTTTCTAAATTATATATTAATTTTGTCTACAATGAACATTCTTGTATTATTTCGACTATACACACACACGCACACACACACACATATATTCAAAGTATCTACTTTAACATGCACCGTGCATAGTACGGATCCAGACTAGTACTATATATGGTGAAGTCAATACACAGCCCCGGGGAGAGAGTACGACAAGAGACATCATTCTCTCCTTGCTAAATTTCTCAAACAAATGATAATATTGTTTGATTCACAAAGGAAATATATAACATCTCTCTAAACGATTCAATATAATAAATAATCAGTACTATTAATTAAACGGGGTAACTTAAAATAAAAAATAAAAAATAAAGGATATAACATTTAGGTCAAGCGGGCAGGTTGCATTTGACTTATTGATTTGTGGATTTTTTAAAATTTGGTATCTTTCGAATCCGTGTCAAAAAAAAGTTCAAAATTCAAAATTTTCAGATCGATTTGGATCGGTTAAGCTTCTTATGCTTGTGCAGAAACTACGTTGCGAGTTGCGACTCTGGCTATTGTTGTTCTGCGGTCAAGGGTGGTGCTCGGGCCAGTGGATGAGAAATTAGAGCATGGAGGCTGGAGTTGAACAACAAGGAATTGGTGTCGAAAGTGGATCGTAGAAAGCCACTCTAATTCTTATTTTGTTTTTTTTTTTTTTTGCCTTTTACAAACAAACGTGTCACTCTATCTTTAGGTTTGTGTAGCATAGTATTTGCGTCTTTAAACTTTCTAAAAAGGAATCGATACTAGATTATTGGACTTACTCTAAAATCTGGATTATAAGTGGTTCCCAATTATTATTATCGGACCTCAAATTGGATTGATTGTTTTTAGAATTTGGATACATTGGATTCTAACTGAGTTTGGTCCCAATGCGGAATTTTTTTATTTATTTATTTGCCTTTTCTTGTAACTGGATATATTTGATTGAGGACTATGCTATTTTGTATATGTTTTTGTCATAAAGTTTGATTCGACACACACATGGTTATTCAGTACCAACGGTTAGGTTTTAATTAGCTTTCAAAAGATCAAGGATAAGTGATTGTGGCTTAAGACTGGTTATTGTGTTAGATTATGCGTAAATATAAATTAACATTAAAAAAAGTTGCTAACAATTTATGTAGCAAAAAATCCAGAAATGAAAAAATATCTAAAAATACATAATTTGTAACATATGACCAATTTATACTTTGGAATGAACGATACATATGCATGTAATATGTTTTAATTACTAAAGTGATGTCTCTTATCTTCCACCACCGCAAAAAAGCAGCCAGTTAGCGACGAAATTTCAGTGACGAAAAATATTTTTCCTCTCAAAATAAAATCTACAACGAAATTTTCCTGTCTAGATACGAAAGAAGTAAGCGTGTCTATCAGAGATGAAATCAGAGACGAGTGTGTTATTTTGTCTCTGATTATGTGAGACGAAAACCAAATTTCATTGCTAATAGAGACGATTTTATATAATTGTAGCAGATTCGTCGCAAGCTAATGACAAAATAACTCCCGCGGTGGGTTTCATTTCGCGCTTGGCCTGTTTTCCTTCCCTCCCATCTCTCTCTCGCGAAAACCTAGCTCCATTGTTAGCCGAGATTTGTAGGGCTTGGGTGAAAAATTGAGGAGGTAAGCATAATAAATATGGTGCTTCTCTTTCTGGTTCACTATTTCTCTCTCTTTGTGTGTCTAATAAAGACCCTTCTGTGTGTTATGGTTGATTTGTAGCAGTTGTGGAGATCTTGGTCATCAACAAAACCCTCAGGCCTCTTTCTTCCTTTCCTCGTCTCTCTTTGACGAAATCAGCAAGGCAAGCGTCTGAAACTTGAGTGGGCAATTGAGGTTTTTGCTATTCTATCGTGGTTTCATTCATCTTTCGCTGAATCAAGCCCTCCATTATGTGTGGATAATTCTGAGAATTTCGGATAATGGGCGTGAATGTTGGCTTTCTGGGTTGTTCAATTTATTGGTTTTGAGCCAATTTAGGGTTTTGTTTTCTAATGAGATTTGTGTTATTGGGTGTTGCTATTTATGGTTTGTTTTTGTATCTGAAGTACTTCCAAACAAGAGGTTTGTTTTCAGTTGGGTGGTTGAGGTTTTGCTTACATTGAAGTTTTTATCTTGTGGCTGTTTTGTGTGTTGTACTTCTGATTCAGTAAATTGGTGTGTTTTTAGTCTTCAATTCAACACTGTTTGTTGATCTATATACCCTCATTCAGGAAAGTTTGCTTATTTTGAACTTTCATACAAAACAAAAGGCCATTGTGCTCCAAAATCTAGAAAAGATGGTAGGAGCCATTTACTCATCACGGCAACTTCCCTATTACTACAATCAACATCATTCATGAATTATGTATAACAGAGAAAATAATTCTATGATAATGTACTGTTGGCGAGTAAAGGCACAGGCTTCTCAAGCAGGAACTCTGTCCGTTTTGCCCCCGAATTGTAGTCTTTTTATGTTTATTTATCCCTCACTTTTTTTTCCCACCTGTCCTATTGCAAGATGAGTTTGAGCGTCTAAAGGCACACGCTTCTCAAGTAGGAACTGAAGTAGATGATGATGAGCTTTTTCTGCAAGCTGTTGGAGGCAAGAATAAGAAAAGAACTGTTGACGGACTTGGAACGGAGTCAGAAGCTTACTACCCAAGGTCCGGTCATCGCTCCAGCCCGTCATCATCATACACACCCTAAATTATTTCTCAAATGAAGACTCGCTTGAAAAAATCAGAGGAGGAACTTCAAGCTATGAGGGAAGAACTTAGAGCCATTAGGGAGGAACAAAAACAACAAAGAGAGTTGATCGCTAGCCTACTTGCTTGGCTTGAGGGCTCATCCTCTTCCCATTCGCTCCCACTCCCTAGCTAGCTCTTAGTTTATGTTTGTGCAGTTTAATGTAGGGTTACAGATTACCTTTTTGGATGAGGACTCAATTATATGTTGGAATTGAGATTCACTAGCAATGGGTTTAGTTAGTACCTAATAACATCAATTAATTATAGTTTGGCATGATTAGACTTTATATATTTTGGGGGACTTAGAATTATGGGTGATTGAAGATATGCTAGATGACACTCGACACTTTTTGATAATGTAGTTTCACTTCTGCTTACATATGGTTGGTGTGGCTGATTATATATTCTTCTTTCAGTCATATATTTCTTTATAGGAAATCGTTAATAAGGGAGCAGGGCACAAGATCCATATCATTCGACATAGCTACAAAACATATTGTTCAACATAGCTACAAAACAACTTGTCCCATCCGTGATGCCAATTAGTAAAAACCGATACAAATACATTATCGCTCTGGAAGAGATGAAACACATTTTGATAGTGAAAGTCGTCTCCATTTGGCAAGAACGATTTCGTCTCTGATAGAGATTGAAAAGCCTTTCGTAGCAAGTTTTGTCTCTAACAGAGACGAATACATTCTTAAGGCAACCAACTGTATTCGTCGGAGATGGAGATGAAAAGCACATCGTAGCAATATTCGTCTCTAATAGAGAAGCATAGTTTTGAAATGGCAACCACAAAATTTCGTCTCTAATAGAGATCAAAAGTATTTCATATCAAAATTCATCTCTAACAGAGACGAAATTATATGAAACGGCTACTGCATTATTTTCGTCTTTATTAGCGATGAAAACTATATCGTCTCTATTTTCGTAGCTAACATTGACAAAAAATACAGGTCATCGGTAATTTCATCTGCAATGGTGGTTTTTGAAACGAATGATGTTTCGTCGCTAAATTATTTGGTGACGAAAAAATAAACTTCAGAGATGAATATTTTTCATCACTAATGCGCACTTTTGTGTAGTGCAAAATATATGTTATAAATAAAACAACAACCTCATTTTTGGATCTGGAACAAAGGCGGGGAAAGGAGAAAAAGAAAGGGAAAGATAATGAAAAGAAGAGAAGGAAAAGAAGGTGATTTTATGCTCAAATTATTTAAATGTACTACTAGGGTGTAACGGGGAAGGCGGAAGAACTGTAAAAATCTTCCCTTCATCCCCCCTTTTTAAGTACTATAGTTGCTCAAAGTTAATGATAAATACAATTATAAAAAGAAGACGAAAGAGGCTTTAACCACACCTCCCTAATAGCCACTAATCTTTTTTTTTTAATAAGGCATAAAAGCTGCTAATCTAATTCAACAAATGCAACAAATTAAACAACCAACAACATCCTAAGGAACTCCTACATGACCAAAATGCTCACAAAATAACTCGCAAAATGAGCCAAGTTGCAAACAAGGGCAACATCTCCCCCTCATGTTTGGGGTGAATAAAAATGGGATTAATGGAGCTTAACAGGATCAAATATTCACTTCCTGTCCCTCTTTTTTTTCGATTATGTATTTGGACATAATAGATAGACCCAAAAAATAAAACAAGATAAAAAAAAAAAAACCTTCAGATATAAGAGTAACAATAACCAGTGTGAACATTTCATCTGTACTAAAATAAGAGTGAAGTAGCTAGCTATGAGGTGGGAAGAAGTTTTATACTTGCAGTCCACAAATGTATGGCATAATTGTACTTAGACAACAAGTACAGACCATTCGCAGAGAATTGTGGTTGAAAGTATTGGAGCTATTTCAATCTCCCACGTTGTGCAAATCAAAGGTTTTGATTGAAAACTAAAGCAAAGAAGAAAAGCACAAAAAGGTGGCTCCAGTTATAAATTAACTACCTAATCAACCAACTAATTAAGTCAAGTCGTAACTTTCTCAGTCTATATATACTAGTATTTAGGAATTGTTGATTGTACCATTAAATCTCACGCAAGCTCGCTCTAATTTTAAGAGTTACGGTGCGGACTAATCTAAATAAGATTGTACGTAAATAGATATATATAAATTTAATATATAACTTGTAGTTCTTACCTAATTTAGTGTCACTTGTTGGACTTGAAAAGGACCAAGGATTAATATGTGATTTTTATAGGTATTTTTTTAGGAATACATATTTGTAGTCAAAACTAAGACATAGATCGATATCTACTATGAGGAGACGTTAATATAGTGGTTTTTCGTTTCAGTGCGAATGAGGCACGAATGTCAATGTAGGCAGAAGTAGAACCTAACCTAGATCTTTGTTCAAAATTCACAAGCATTTTACCAGATGAGCTAATTGTCATTCATACGCGCGCATTAACTAATTATTGCTGATCAGATAAATATTTATATTCTTTAATTTCCTCAAACAAAAAATGTTAGCACATGCAAAATAATGAAATACCACATAGGATTTCAAATACTTTATTTTTATTTATTTGTTTAATTATATCTTGAGCAGCCTCAAATGTGTATGAAAAATTAGGGGGCATTTTGGTAAGTTAGCAACATTTTGTCTTTCACCAGATATTTGACTCGTTTTAACGATGAATACTTCCACTTCACGTCTTGCAGTGTCATTTGGTCATCCCAAATTATGTATTATAATTAAAAGTTTTCTTAGGGGACACCATTTGAAAGAGTGGTAAGTAAAACAATTGTAACATACTAGAATCTATAAATTTGTAGTGATTATGGAGTTTTTTATTCAAAGAATCAAATCTACGAGACCGCAACTACAAGAGTGTTTACACATGAATGTGGGATAATTCATTCCACCTATTCGCCAGCATCAATGGTTATGACAACATGATCGCGATTCAATGTTTTGTCAATGTTTGAACTTTTCTCGTCGTGGGCATTCCCTCTTGTACTTTTAAATGACTCCGGTTTGTCTAACTGGCACCCACAATCTATCAATTTTTTTTCCGCATTGATTATGAATTTTCAGGCTTCTTTGGCTTAAAACGTGCCAAAGAAGCAAGCTCGTAGAGACACATGCAACAACTTTATGAGTTCAATTGACAATGTTTGTCAGAATTGAAGCAGTTGTGGCAACAGGGTTGATTTCCAAGAGCTCCAAATCCTTATACAGGGTGGTTGATTTGAGAATGCTAGCTTTTAAGGGTTTTTTCACCGGCTTTTGATTTGGCAACATGAGCTCTACAACTAGAAGAGGGCTGATTCATTGCTTTGAGGGCTATTGCTAGCCCTTTTAGTGCTTTCCTGCAAGAAACCAAATTTTAAAGAATGCTTTGAATGAAATTGTCTCGTCTAAACTTTTAATTACTGTTAGACATGAAATAAAAAGATGGAGGTACATGCACGTGTAAGGAAGACATGCTTATTAAGAAAAAAAGTTAACACATTTTTCATACTTTCACAAAAATTTTCGTCAATTTAATGTGTAAAGTCAATTTACAATCTAATGCTAAGAGTCATGAAAATGAGGATTGCCCCACTGTATGCATATACCTTGATTGTAGCAGCATTAAGGTGAGCATGGAGGGCATCTATCTTGAGTGCACACTCGCGAATAAGGCTTCCAAACATTAGGTATTGTTTCCACGGATGCCGATACCTAAAATGACCGTGTCTTGGCTCCCATTTCCCAAAATTAGCCTGTTAATAGTTTTACAATATTGTTAACTAAGCATGAGAGGATGTACATTAATGGATAAATGAATAACTCTCTTTGGATCATCTTCGTTCCCCTACATTTTTCACTCTCTCAAATATCCTCTTCATCATCTCCGTTGAAGACATAAGAGATAATAGATGCATGCTATACATATATGCAAATTTTGACTCACTTTGAGTGGTTGGCATTTGTTTGGTTTGATATTGAGGTACATATGAATTTTTTTTCACGTGTTTGACTAGTGGTGTAGTGGGACAGCTTCATTTGAGGTTCAGAAAATATTTTTTTTTTATTTTTTAATCATTAATTGAGGCCATTTTCCGGAAAAATCTTTCATAGTTGGTTGGTAACTTACTGTTGAAAATAGAGCATGTAGAGGCAAAGCGAACAGCCCACCTTCATGTTTAAGTTGGCTGGCGCCCGGCGGACGCGCATCCGCACTCTCCAATCATTTTTTGTCTTTTTTTGGCTATTTTTAAGAGGGATAGTGATAAAAGGTTTTATAGCAAGATTTTGTTTAGAAAAAGTGATTTGGTCTAAATATCATGTGAGCTTATTCAATAATTAATTAATTATTAGTCACTAAGTTTGCATAGTTGTTAACTATGCTGGTAAATACAAACGAAAATTTGATATTATTAAATTTGTCAGCCAAAAAAATGTGTTACACATATAATTTTATACCTATGCTACTAAAAAAATCATCATTGTGAAAACTTTCCAATAATAAGCGGATTTTATTATAGTTTATTATTAATAACTGTTTTCATTTAATCATTTTGGGCAAAGATAGGAAGCATTTTTTTATAGACTTATATGGTTCAGTCACATCAAGAGGTTGAGTTTAGATACTTCTAGAAAGAGATGTTAGAGGATTCAAATTTCAAGGTATAAGAGAGGTACAGATAGGTCTAATGAAAATTGAGATTAAGTTATAAAATGTGTATATACATACATACATACATACATACATACATACATACATACATACATACATATATATATATATATATATATATGCCCTTGAACCCAAAAGAAGCCTGTTTGTTGCTTTGTAGAGCAAAAAGTGTTGGGCCTTACACAAGTATTGGGCCTTGTAAAAGTATTCGCCTTACACTTACAAGGTATTTTCCACTCAAATATCGTCACCTGAAGCACAAGGCTACGTTTTTTGTCTATCCGTCATGTTGCTTCTCTAATGACGAGCAAAAATCTACCCTCTATTTTGTCAAATTTAACTGGACTTGAAAATCAAAACTTTTAACTTTATAATAAAATGGGATATATTATAAAAGGGGATGGAGAGAAAGGGGAGAAAACTATTAAAAATCTTTCCTTTTTTTCTTTTCCTCTTCATTTTGAGGTGAATAAAATAAAGAGAATGGGAGATGAGGGTGAAATGTTCCGCTCAAATCCCCTTCCTTCCCTCTCATGTAATATTCTCAAATAAGGGCAAATCAATTTTCATTTCCCTCCCCTCCCCTTCTCCCCCCTCGATCCAAACATACTTAGAGGGATATTATTCTTAATTCCAACAACATATGATATTTAATTCTTTCTTTCTAACTATGATAATTCTTTCATTTATTTATTTTTTTCGATTAATAGTGCCATTGGCAATAATAAGCAAATACATACAACTCGATTCAACAATAGCGAGAGAAACTAAGATCACCCCACGCCCAATCCAACACAAGGCCATACTTAGTTATGAAAAGATAACAAGGATAGAACTAAAGTTTCGTGCCAACTCCACCGGGATGTAAGCCAATTCTTCTTGCCTGGCTTTGGTCCACAATCCCACCCTCCATCTGATAGTGTAACATAAGGCAGCACTATCTAGGTCTTAGTGATCAAATACCATACTATTTCTTGTCATCCCGAGACTCCAAGCTGCCGCATAGAAAGTTGTGACCCACAACTTCCTTCAGATTTGATTTTTGAACCTTATGGATATCCACGTTTCATAGAAAGTTCTGAAGCTTTTTGGCCTAGAGATGACACGCCCAAGATCACTAACGAGACTAGTCCAAATATGCCAAGAAGTTGGGCAGAGGACAAGTAGGTGGCTCAAGTCATCGAAACTAGATTGACAGAAGGTGCAGCTATTTTCTTGCACTGGGAGGACGCCTTTCTTGAGAAGTATATCTTTTGTGTTCAATTTACCAAGCAAAGTCAGCCACACTGTTCTCTTTGTTTTCATTGTTTGAACCATACTGTTCTCTTTGTTTTTTATCATACGCAATTGATGTAGTACTATTCTACTAAATACATTTTTTATTAGTAGTCTACAAATTCTTTTTAATAATTGCTTAAGATAAAAATCTTTTTCAAGTGAGACCACTTTATTTAAAAATTAAATCATAAGACAAGAAAAAGGATGATTGACATCAATAAAATTTAATTTAACCAACACAGGTTATTTCAATTTGTTTGGCACTTATTCTCCTTAAATAAAGTCTCGGATTCGAGTCTTGTAAATAGAGAAAAAATGGAAGAGTTCTACCCCTTATTAAGATAATAATAACTTGACTATAGTGAAATGGATGATCCACGATCAAAAAATAAAACCCGATTAAAAAATAATTTGAGATCATGCACATCATATGGGGCATCATTCTTTTTTAACAAAAAAAAGGTGAGCAAGGATTTGTGTGGTGAGGATCATAATAGATTTAATAACAAGAATATATATGAAAAGTAAAACCCTCCTTTTTCTCTGTTGTTAGTGGAAGGGAATGATGACATAGTTGATGTCTGCACTCAAATAAGTAAAACAACAAACAAAAGCTCTAATATATAATTAGCATTTTATTTTAAGCAAAAAGGAAAAGAAAAAGAAGAGGTGGAGAGAGAGTTCTTGAATTAAAAGAGTTTGAATTTTTTTTTTTAAAGTTTAAAAAAATTTCCCTGATAAGTAGTCCACTATTAAAGTCAAAAGACGACAGAAAATGCGATAAGTGCGTCAACCTCTCTAATAAGCAAAGTTGCCTTTTGATTTCTCCTCCGTACAGAATTTTCTTTTTTAGTCAAAATGGTTTTCTTTTTAGTTTATTTAAGTTTGGCTTTTAGTGGGAAACACCTCATATCCCACCTAACGCACCAACTTTAATTTTGTCCTTACGTTGTTCTTTTTTTAGCCGCCTTAAATATATCACTGGTGAACCACTTTCACACGGCAACATGTACCTACCTAGATTTCTATGCAACATAATTAGCATTACTTGTCAATCACAAAAGTGAATGATTGAGAGCTATTTGGTTGGTTTTATGTGGACTATTTGCAATTTCTTTTGAAAAAAAATAATAATTAAGCTAAACATAAATATAAATAAGGTTCAAACCCCTAAATTAAGCCAAAAAAAATCTACCATATTGGAGCCAAGATGCACCCGTACAATATGCAAACAGTACATTCCTAACTTCCACATGTGAAAATTGATAAATAGTAACTCCTAAATTAATCTAAATTCCCATATTAGCTAACCTGTCCGCAACTTGGTTAGCTTCACGGAAGCAATGTGAGATTTTAACCTATTCTGATCGCACCAAATTCTCTGAGTGCATTCGCTCTGGTTTCCGCATGGCAAGGAGCCTCACTAGTCATCAAACTATTCTGCATTGCAATTAAGCTAGAGAATATATTATGTCTATCTCATCCCCATTCCTTTCAACAATACACATATTCTTTTAGTTCACAAAAAGGCTCATAAAATTGACTGCTCGTGATTCAGCTTTTACAAATGTTATTATCCACGAATTAAGCATGTTTCCTCCATGTTTTCAAAACTATCTTATATGAAAAATTAATACTACACGATAGTCAGTTTCATTTTAATTGTATCATTTAAAATTTTATATATTTAGATCAAGCATAATGCTGCTCTCTTTCATGTTAGGATTACTGATCATTTTTGCAATCAAAGTGAGCTTGATGAGCAAACAGTGGCATGTCATAGATGTATTTTATGATAATATCATAGCTCAAAATAAGGACTCAAATGATTTTATAATCTCCTGTCTAAAAACAAAATCGAAAAGAAGAAAAAGATGCACCTCTCTATATGTATTCTCCACTTTTGCCACAATACAATTTGTGACTACGTACCCTAGAAGTACTGTATATTGATGATTTAATGTAATGCATATGTTCCTGTCATGTATCGTTAGCATCATTTACTATAACTTACTGTACACAGATTGAAAATATGTACGTGATATGTATGTCAATATCTCTGTGTAAACATGACTTGATGTGTATATCAGTGTAGTGGGTGTAATTTTCAACAACAGTGTTAAAAACACAAAACTTTTACTTTTTATTCACTAGATTTTTTTGTTTCTTCAGAAAAAGAAAGGTTGAAAAGAATAACTTGTCATTTTTCATCCATGCATCATCGATCGCATTCAAATCCGTAGAGTCCTAGGAGCTAGGAACTATGACTTAAGGGCTGCTAGCCGGCTGACCAATATTTGCCAGTATATGACAGAGTATTCCAACAGCATATTCGGTAACATTCTTGTCTTTTCTTTTCATTTTATTCCTTTGCTTCTGGAAGAAGCCTCTGGTCTTCACTAGTATCACAATCAGGATTATGGGTGTAATTAAGCCGAGCTGTTAGACTCAAGTTGGCTCGTTTAGATAAAAATTTGACTCAAAATTTGCCGAGCTTAATCATGAGCAATACAAACATAAACTAGACTATGCAGCTAATGTATGTAGTTTGAAATAAAGATTTTATGATAACAATGTAATAACAAGTCATGTAAGATTATAACATTGCTCATGCAACTGTAAATCATCGTTCAGATTCTCATGACAGTCACATGCCCTTAAGGCTAGGAGTATGAGCTAAATAACCCTAGCTTTGGAATAGAAACCACCCCCCCCCCCAAAAAAACAAAAGAAAAAATACAATAAGTTACATCTCGGGAGAATATATTTAATTAATAATTCCCCTCAAAATTCCTCTAATACATGTAAAATTAAAAAAATAAACAAATTTATCATATATATAATAGCTCTCCTATGCATACACAAATTTATTTACTATTCTGTTGTTACTGATATATGTTGAGTATCCAAATCTGGCTCCACAGGGTCCTCCCCCTTCCTTGATTTTGAATTTGTTAGCATCAATTCAGGAACAGCAATCACAATCTCAGGACATTCAGAAACCTGATTTGCATCACTTTCAGGTTTATTATAAGTGGCGCTCAGTTTCTCTTGGGGAATTATGGACCCTTTAACCCTATGTTTGAATTTTGCAAGGATGGCAAGATCATAAGTAGAGACTGCTATTTTCTCAGTGCATTCAACGATGTCAATGAGGAGATAAGCCACTGTCACAGCTGGTACTACTTGTAGGAGATTTGTGTCTTCACATAACGAACCCGATTTGAGCAAATATTTGAGGGTTTTCACAGCTGCTTTAGAACTTGCTAGGTGAGCATTCACTGATGAAGAAGAAGGATGGGTCATTGTTCTGAGGCTTTGTCCTAGCTCTCTTAATGTTTTGCTGGATTCCATGCTCATTTTCATGCATACTTCCCTAATCTCACCTCGGAATTTTTGTGATACCTGCAATGAAACCGCGCCAAAATATGAATATTAGTTGTATTCCTGTTGGATCTACGATGGCACGTATGTAGTAGACTGTCAGATGAGAATTATAATATTAAGGTCCAAAAGTAGTATGACATCCAAGTGTAAAACTCAAGTTGTCCTAATGGAATATGAACATGAGAGGAAATATGAGAGTGGAATCTTTAATGTACCTGAATATTGGGGTTAAAATAGGCATTAAGGGCATCAATTCGGTAAGCACATTGTCTGATTAAAGCTCCCAATTTTAGATACTGACTCCATGGATGACGAAACCTAAAGCGTCCATGTCCGGGCTCCCATCTCGCGAAATTTGCCTAAGAATCAGAACCGAACATGCCAAAATGAGATCATATGCCACAAAATTTCCCCTCTATTTTTTTTTCCCTATAAGATGGAATAAGAAATGGAATACATACCAAGTTTTCCTCTAGACTTTTGGAGTTGAGAACACTTTTATACCCTTGTAAAAGTTGTTTGGTTCCATCTTTAGACTTAACTTCAGCCTCTGATATTTTAAAGTATGCAGCTCCAAATCCTTCTAGGAAACTTGCAAGCTTTTCCATGTTAAGTGAAATGGAGTTATGAAGCTCTTCCCCAGCCCAAACCGGACATAAAAATATGTTGATTATCAAACTAGTAGAGGCACCAATAACAATAGTTGTAAGTCTCTTGTGTGCCAACTCTATGATCTCTGCTGCCCGCAACCCAGATATCGATATGAAGCTGAATGTTAGTGTGAATATCAGGAATCCATAGTCATATCGCGCCTTTATCTTTGGAAAAAATCGCATAAATGTTGATGCTGCAGCTGCATTTTTAACCAATTAACCTTGTAATCAGCCTCTTATAGTGCACAACAACATATGCATCAAGGAATATTCGAATATGTCTGGAAAAAGAAAAATTCTTTTGAAAAATATGGGTGGTGGAATTTACCTAAGAGAAAAACAAAGGATCCAATGAGGACAGGTTCACCAATCTTGCCACAAAGACTAGCCAAGTGATGTGCACCAACTCCAAGTCCCCCTGCTACCAAAGTAGCAAATGCCCTGTTCAACCCTTTTCCCAATGTTGCCCCTGCAAAATTACATCATACCCAATAAGCTCAATATGTAGCCTTTTTTTTTTTTTGTTCTTTGTTCTAGGAGTGGTAAAAATAGAATACTTACCAACAGTAAATTCAAAGACAACCACCACAGTCATTACAGCCCACATAGCAGAAACACCGAAGCTATCATATAGAGGCTGAAAATAGTAGAACAAAGACACCAAGGTGAGTGCTAGTCCCATTTTCATGGAATGAACCACCCTCCTTGGATCATCCCTCGCGATTTGTCCGGCCATCGACACAATTCCGGCCACATTGGCGGCTAGCTTGCCCGGCAAGGCCTTAAACCGATGCCAAATCGAGCCCAAAGGCGATCTGGCAATACTATTATTCTCATTGCTAACAATATTTGGAGATGCCATGGTTTGTTTTGTTTTGCATAAAGCTATGCTTTGAAGGATTGACAAAGTCCCCCATCCCAAGCCCAATATTTATAAAGGAGAGATGAGAGATGTCTCTTTCAATTGTACCTATCAAGTACAATTGAATTTTTATTTTTATATTATAAAGCCAATTATTATTATTATTTTTTAAGTTTTAATGCGTGTGTTGTGTTGCCACTTGATGAGGAGTTGGGAATACCTGCAGTCCACATTTGAAAGTCCAAAATGGGAAGCATTGAAAGTGAAGCCTCACAGCTAGCTAAACAGAGTAAACAGCTACCTCCACTAGTTCTGAAACTCACAAAACCTAAAGACACTTTGTTTTGTGCAGGAAGGAGGAAGGAACTCAAATAGGCTATTGGCGTCCATTAGATTCTGCATGTATAGTGTATAGTTGTATACATGTTCAATTTTTGACACCGGGCAATCTCGCTACGGCGAAAAGGTCATATTATTATTTGTTTTATATGAAACGATCTCACGAATGACTTTTTTCCGCCCCTTTCTTGGTACATGTGTCTAGTGTCCTTCTATTAAGCTATATAAGCCACTTTGGACGGTAGATGTCTCTCACAAGTCACAACTATCTTGAAGTAGGCTTTTTGTATTTATATTAAAGGGATTTTCTTTTAAATTTATCATAAACACTTATTATCAACATTCAGCACTACAAAAAAGAAATAACCTACAAAAAAGACACTTTAAACCTGTTGGGTCGACCTGAAGCCTGTATAATTGAAATATAACAGTCCGTATTTTACCCCAACTCGAAATACATCCGATCTATATTTTACCCGAACTCAAATACATCCAACTCGTATTTAACCCGCTTATCCAAATTGATCGGTCTAATAGCCCATGTAACAAGCATCTATCAAAGGGACAGGAACACTTTGAGGAGATGAAACTTCGAGATCTTGATTTTCTATTTTATCGACCCGTAGACATTGTTTGATCAGCTTGGAAGTCAATTGATTGCCTGTACGTTAGATAACAAATGTCCAATAGACACATGGAAACAGACCCTTCAATTCCCCCTCCCTCCTTCCCCACAAACTTTGAAAACGCATGACTACATATTCCTACGTATGATATGTCAAAAAAACATTGATAGGTTAATATGGAGCCATCTCAAACTCCTGTCATTATCCTTAGCTGTACTTAATCCATTAGTGCGTCTTGCATGCATGTTCTTACATTATATTGTACCATCAAATCAAATATGAATTTATAGTACTTTCACATGTGACAAAGATATAATAAAGAGCCCTTTTTTTTTTTTGAAGAGATCGTGAATTGGATTGAATGCTTTGTGTTAAGATCGTGAGTATTTTACTACAAGAGGGGGGTGAATTGTGGTGTCTGATTTTCGCGTTGTAAATAACAAACATTCTTGTGACTTGTTTGCAGAGGGTGTTCTCAAATATTGCAAATGCGAAAATCACCAAGATAAATGCGAAAAATAAAGCACACACAATTTTTACGTGGAAAACACCTCTAGCCCAACTGAGGTGTGAAAAACCACGACCTACCTCGTGTAGGATTTAACCACTTCACTAAACCGGGCTTAACTCGTTACAAATGTA
>JACYFF010031954.1:100956493-100979577 GCA_017589665.1 Selenicereus undatus
ATATATCTTTTCGAATTAGCTTTAAGCCACCTTGTATATTTTCATGTTCCTTCGTTTTGGGGCTTAGAGCATCTGATACTTAGAAAATTTTGGTAGAAAGTAAAGTTGAAGAGTTGATATAAGTGACCAAGCTCGTAATTTAAATACTTTTGGATGTAAACGAATCTAATTGAATTTAAAATCTACATATATGTGTTGATGTTTATGTCACCTTCAATATACCTTGCTAGGGGAAAGAGATAACAATAATTTTCAGTGTAGATCCCGTTTCTACAGAGTTTAAGAAAATCCATGCATATACAGGATCGTAGTTTTTATCTCTATAAGAACTTGTACTAATAGGTGGAAGGACCGGAGAAGAATCCTATTAGTTTTAGCCAATATGTAAGATGCAGTGTAAACGATATTGTATATAAATCTAACATAATTAATCAACAAGTTCCACAAACACTACTAAATTAATCATACAACATGGTAAGTAGCAGTGACGTTGTTCTTCAATAACAATTACTTTAATATCAACCCTAATCATATGATTTGGCAATTGGCAGGAATCCAAGGAATAGTGAGGCAATCTCATTTTATCAAATGTGATGCGAGGACCAGATTTCATTGCAGTGAACGTCATTCATTGACGGCTAGTCTAGATGTTACTTTTTTCTCTTCTTTTTTTTTTTTTTGTTGAGAAAGAGGGTAAGTATACAAGATTTAGACAACCTTTCTTATAATACATTTTATTATGTACACCTGGGAGTTTATACTCCCAGGCTGAATCAGCATGACAACATGAAAATTTTTAAAAAATAAAAACAAAATCTACTTCTTTTTTTAAAAAAATTTAAAAAAGAAAAAAATAAAGAAGTCCAAGTAGCATTTATTCTTTTTAATTTGCCACTATAAACTTAAAAAGACAATTAACTTTCCTTTTTTTTTTTGGAGGAATATCGTTGATAGCTTTATGTGTTGTATATTATCATTAGCACTTTCTATTCATTGTTCCAGTTCTGTTATCATCAATACTGATAACATTTATATTGTATGTATCAAATTTAATTTTTGTTATATTTAAGATTAGTAGAGAACCAACCTCAACATAATTATGAAATTGAATATCATTATAACTTTTTATTTTTACATTTATATTCATTATTTAATTTTACATTTTAAAAATTTATCAGGGTTTATTGTGTATGTAAATCTAAATAGTTCAGCAACTCTTGTCAAGTTGTTCACTAGATGTTCTGATAGAGTTCACTCATAGTTTTATATTTGTTCATGATCTATTATGAGGTTGTTTTTTGACATTGTCTAGTTTATTCATGTATCTCCATATTGTTCACTCTCGAGCTTATGAAATTTAATTACTGATCAAGCCTGGTCAATTTGTTTAATGTACATCTTAATAAAATTCACCATAGTAGGATACCTGTACATAATATTATGAGATAGTTCACTTAAGGTCCCTAACTTGTTCATCTATTGTTTAAATAATGTTCACTCTTGGCAAGTGAATCTTAATTGTTCACCTAGGCTCATCAACTTGTTCACTGGATGTTTTAATAAAGTACACCAGTAGTAAGATATTTGTTCATAATCTATCGTGAATTTGTTCATTATTAAGGCCACCCAATTTCTTCAATTATTGTTTCGATAATGTTTCCTTTTAGGTGTGTGAATCTAAATTGGTCACTGAGCCTCGTAAACTTTTTCATTGGACATTGACAAAAGTTCACTATTAGTAGAACTTATTTGTTATCTATTACAAAGTTGTTATTGAGGCTACAACTTTGTTCATTTATTGTTTCAATAGAGAGTGGATTATGATCTGTTACATGATTATTAAAAATGGTATGCGCATGCTAAAGAAAATTGAGGATCACAATAACTGAAAAAACTTTAACATTAACAAATATGCTTGGATGACAAACACGGGATACAAGTTATTAAAAAAACATTTAAATTTTTAAATTTAAAAATGGAGTTTTAAAATTGATAAACAAGGTTTCACGTGGACAACTATCCTGTTGATCAAGAACAACGCAGTAAAAATTATTGAAGTAGATTTAAATATAGTAGGAATCAATTATTAAAAAAACGGAAACCAAATAAAGTTCCTTTTTGAGGATGAACAAACCCAAGATCCTGAATGAACAACCTATAGCTACCAAAAGAACAACCCCATAAGAACATCCTTGCTGGAGGAAATACTCTTGCTCTTTGACTATTCCTCCCTGCTTCTTTATCCTCCACATCTCCGTAGCACATGTGAACAGATCGCTGCTAACTATCATGCAACCTTCATGATCTAGTATGCAATGCCTTTTGATTCAACAAAATTAATAGTCAAAATATTAAACAATTATTTGGGAACAAGTAAAGATATTCACACTTGTCTATTTCATTCAAATTTGGAGAAATCGAGTATCAGTTGCACGCGATGAATATTGCATTGAAAATTGCAAAATTTTGGGTCTACAAGATTGTTTTGTTGAATTTTCTAGTGGAATTCGATGGAAGAAGAGGAATGTATAGTGAAGAAGAAGAAGAAGAAGAAGAAGAAGAAGAAGAAGAAGAAGAAAGAGAAGAAAAAGAATAAAGAGTGAAGGAAACTGCTTAAACGTGCAAAGTTAAGGAAGTTACTAGGTTTTGTGTAATTATTTATTTCTCTTATTTATTTTTTTAAATAAAAAAACAAATGCCAACATGTAATATCACTGATGTGCTGGACCTGGGAGTAAATACTCCCAGGTGTACATAATATATATTGTTCTTATAAAGGCTCTACCTAAATTGACGGCTAAGTCCACGGGTAACAAGGGAAAAATCTCCATGCTGATCGAATTAGTGAAAAATCGTCAATAAACTTGCTTTGGTTCTGCATCGTTCCTTTATTGTCACATAGATTAATCTTAGCTACTCTATACAGTCCCATATTCAATGAAGAGACCATGCTATAGAAAGAAATCAATACAATTTGCTATACTTTTTATAGAATACTTATTAAACTCGTTATATATCATTATCATTTTTTTGGGCTTTACATAACAGATAGGCAGTTTTTCTACATTAATATTCTTGAGTAGTACAAAAGACTTGGCGACACAATCCTTTTTAAATATTCTTTTATGTGGCTCCTTTAGAATGGCATACAAAACAGGAAGGCCTTAAAAAAGGCAATTACAGTTTTAAGCATTATTCCCACCTTTTTTCCCACAATCAATACCTTCTCATCACATTTTCAACTTTTTTGTGATATTCTTGATCTAAAAAGTTTGTGATTAACCAGGGAAGAATATGTGCTTTAATCTAAGGAACATTTAAGGTACATCAATTTCAAGTTACGTCCATCACATCCATGGATTTGGAATTTTATGGGTTGATCATATATAGATATGTGGACATGATCGACCACAAGATCATATATGACATCTGTTTATTATATTCCCAAATTAAAGATTTTACTGCCCACCCTACAATTTTATTTGAATTTAAGATTGAAGGAATCATAGAATTGTAGTAACGTTTGATAGTAACCGTTGATGACGAACATTTATGCTTGTGTGGTAGCTGCAACTTTTTCACAGGATTTCATATGTTTAAGTTTTCTAAGTATCAAAGAGCTTCACATGCATTTTCATTTAATTTCTTTTTCAAGAAGAATCTTCATCTATTCACTTTTCCATTGATGCTTAATTCTTCATCATCGTGCTCCCCCCGGCCCCGGTTCTAGCTGAGCTTGGAGCGAAATGCTGAACATTCTTAAGTGTTACAACATAATATTGTTCAAAAGCACGTTTGAGTAGGTTTGATGTATTCAAATACGTCAAATTTTGAACATGATATAAAATAGTTGGTGTTTTTGTTATTTTCGAATGGTGAAAACAACATACTTTAAAAACACAATACCAATTTCAAACAAAATCTTAACCTGAATTGTTGAATAACTAAATGCACGTGAAAGTTTGATTTGTCTAAGCAGGCCTAATGAAAAGTTCATATATAACCTGTAACTATATCTTAGATTGTACAAGCTAGATATATTAATTTGTTTTGAAGGCATATAAGACAACAAAGATGTATCTAAGACTAACTAAAAAGATCTAGTAATCAAGAGTAATCTTTGACCTTAACCCTTCAAAAAGATGAAATTTTGTTTAGTTAGCTAGTGAGAAGGTCAAAGAATTAATATTAACCATCTAAATCTTCCAAAGACAATCATGAATATCTCCATTAAGGGCATGTTCTTTTCGTAGGTAAATTGAGGTGGGTAAAAGAATGAAGTAGGTTGAGGTAGGTTGAAGTGGGTTGAAGTAGGTTAAAATGGATTGAATTTTTTTTATGTGATAAATTAACCTTGGTTAAAATAGTTGAACTGAATTGAACTAAGTTGAAGTGGATTGAGGTTAGTATTTTAGAATTAACCCACGAAAAAAACATGGCCTAAGTACTAGTAGTAGTTAATTAACGCCCTTGATGATTGATTGAAGTTTGATTCTAAGGTTCCCAACTTTAATCTTGAAGAGCTATTCACCATTCATCGATTTCAAGTGGGAAGCAATTCTGACACTAACAGTTGCTAAATTTGAATAAATTAAGCAGTTCCATCAATGGAAGTAGAGGTGCTAACAAGTTTAAGCCTGGTGCTGTGGTGCAGGATTGACAGATCTACCCTAAAAAGTGCTTTTCCATCTTGTTGGAATTTAAGAAATTAAAGAAGACAATGCAAGTACTTCTCTATATTGTCTATGTTCAAAGAACGTACTTCATTTTTTTCTATTTCATTATTAGAGGACACACTAATGTTGAAAAAGTTTTACCATTTTATTAAATATCTGGTGTTCTTCACCTTTGTGTTTTTTTTATTACAATTCAATAAAGAGCTCTCATTGTCACGTTGAAATTACTTCTACGAAAGATATAATGGTAGTATTATTTACATTGTAATGGACTTATGCCTCAGTATATATTCTTTCCTTGACTTTAAAGCACACATACTTGATACTGCAACCTTTTTTAATGATTATGATTACTCATATTTTAACTAAAGTTATCTATAAAGGTAGATTAAAGTGGTTCAACACTAATTATTTTCTTAACTAAGTATTTGAATATAATTGATTTTTTAAATTGAAAGAAATTGTTTCTTGAAAACTATGGTACCCCTTATAAGTTGATGGTTAGTTCAACTGTTAAGTAATCACTAGTCAAGGCCTTAAAAATCTTACTTAAGATTTACCTTTAAGGCATAAAATTCACGTACAAAACATGTGATCAATTGTGTTCTTTTTTTATCTCCATTGAGGGTGGCGCTCAAAGGTTAGGCTAGTTGCCAACTCTGAGCATTAATTGATAAAATTCTTTAGTACCGCCAAAATTTAAGGCTCAAAGTCCACCCTTTTCGGGGGGGGGGGGGCCCCAATTTATGGTATAAGTAAGAGTGGCTTTTGTTTTTTTTGGTTTAACCAAAAGTATCAACCGCTAATCGCAGTGACTAATCCCCTCGCCCCGTGAACTCCACTTAAGGGTAAAGGACTGGCCAAGAATAGTGAAACAAGACTCTTAACCATTATTTGATCACTTATCTAAGAATATAATGTTTCCTCGACTGACTCTTTTTATCTTAACCATTATTTATACCTCCTGCATCTAAATTAGATAACTAGAACAAAAAGTCAAAAACCTTTAAATGGCTAGGTCGTTACCAAGTCAATTATCGCGCAACATTAGTCCCCATTCCCTTCAACAAAGAGCAGATTCATTAGTCTTTGTTTCAAGTTTCAACAGCTCATTCAAAGATTCTTTTTTTGGGGGGGGGGGGGGGGGGGGTGTGGGCTGCGCAAATGATTCAAAGAAACCCAACTCGGGTTCGCTGCCAGGCCTACCTTCCTGTCGCGTACCTTCGAACTCCCAAAGTCCAGGGCCATCACCAACCCATATTACCACAACCACCGCGTGTTAAATTAGTTTTGAGCTCATCACATTGTTTTTCTCCTCTATAGTCTCTTTCCTCAGGGTGTCTCCACCAGTTATATAAACATGCCCAATCAAAGCACCACAAAGACATGCTAAAGAGCACGTTCCCGGGTCGGGGGCGGGGGGTCATATGCACATTGCAATGGTGCATAAACATTGCAGATAACAATCTTCATTCAAATAGTAGAGTTGAGCACGCCACAACTACGCATCTGACAAAATCTAACACCGGGGTCATATGCACATTGCAATGGCACATAAACATTGCAGATAACAATCTTCATTCAAATAGTAGAGTTCAGCACGCCACAACTACGCATCTGACAAAATCTAACACCGCATAGAAAAAAGACTGAAGCCTTCTTAATCAACACCTAATTAAACTTGAACCCTTTTCTTTATACCTCCACCACCCACTAAACATATGTATATATCCAACACCTTACACCCCAGAAACCCTTATAAAACCCTTCAGCTGTTGCCCTCAAGCACCTGGTGCCCACAAGCAACTATCCTAGTTAGTTATACATATGTGCTAAGCATATGCAAAGGTCAAAGACATAACAGCTACACAAAACTGAACCTGATTCTTGAGCACGGCATCACTCACAAGTAACTTTGTCTGTGAGATGCCAAAAGAAGAGGCTAAACCAGCACCTGGAGAGACTCGGTAATGTCAGTCATGGCAATGTTAAGAGACGCCTTGCTCTCGACACTCCCAGTCTCGGGAGATTAACCTACCAGTTGCCGTTCAGCGGGCATGGGGGCAGGATGAAGTGCTATGTTCCTATCATTCCTGCCATTACCTCATGTACTAACCTTAAGAGTTTGCTCCAACAAATGGACTAGTGAAATAAACACGTCCATCCTTGTCACATCCCTATTCGCCTGCGAGCCAACACGGAACTACTAATGACAACCTGCAAATATGACTACGATGTGAAGTCGCCAAAAGAGACCAGGATCAGTGCCAAAATAATTACCTCTACTGCAAAGCGTGCCCATATTTTATCATTCCGAGCTTCCATTACCCCTTTCATGATGGTCAGCCCTAGCCCTCTAATTATATCGGCTATCTCCAGGAAAAGGCCCCGTTCTTCACAGAGCATCTGAGAGAGCACACAATGATTAGGACGATTAATAAAACCAATTTTAACGACAACTCCTGTAAGCACATCATTAAAGTTCTCCCATAGAAACAAGATGACAGCTTACCTTTATAAGTAATTGTCGAGGTGGGTTCAAATCCTCAACTACTATTGGACAAACCATAGACTGGGACCCGAGCTCAAAAGCCCATGTTGCGCCGCCCTCAAAGTGGTCATTTAGAAGCATTCCACCTTCCTTGTTAGCAATCTGTCAGTGCAAAAAGAATAAGACCGAGAACTCACATCAGTTGTGCAGTTCCCTCTCATATTTCATGATATTTGGACCAGTTGCGCATATTTCAATCCAGCCGCACTAAACAAAGAATTAAGGCAAGCATGAACATTGCTACCTTAGGCTCCACTGTTTGTTTTAGTTTCTCAGCATGCTTGGTAACACTCTGGAGGAAAAGCATATGCTTTATTGTACGTTCCAGCAGAGCATCTATGCTACACTGCAAAGCAATGGACATAGTAAAGGTTAGTACACCTGTACAAGAACATCAGACAAATATGAAAATGATAAGACAATGACTTGGGGGGGACTGCATCACCTTAGCCCCATTCGGCACTATATCACGGAGCTCCTTCACACGATCTTGGATCATTTGCCGATCTTTAGGCCTTGGCCTAGGATACTCTCCAGGTTTAAGCCTTTTGCGATTTGATTTTGCCACCTCATCAGGCTTCCTTGAATTTGCTGTGGAAACACTAGCACTATGCCCTTGTTCAACCCATGAACTAATTTGTGAAACATATGCAGAACTAGTCATGGAACCATTTCCTCCATCATTCTTACCGCATCCAGACTTGGTGGAAGTCCCTATTGGTTCACCTAATCTTACCATAGGCTTCGAAATTCCACACAGCTTTTCCTTCATGCGATCAGAAATATTAACCAGACCAGATATCGGAGGATTACTGTGAGGGGTGCCAGGGACAGAAGAACTACTAATCTTTGACACAGTTGTCCTGCAGGACATAATATCATCCGGAATCTGCTTGGAAGCAGAACTAACCCCTGATATTACAGCATCCAACAGGTGATCGGAGACAGAAGAAGAGAAAACACCACTTTCTGGTATCCCTTCATAACCTGAACAGAACTGAGACCCCAAAGTTTGCAAGTTCATAGAACTAGGAGAATCCTTAATTGGATCTTTTGTGTCCGCACCAAACCCAAACTCATTCCCATTTAGTAGTTTGTTCTTAAAACCCATGCCCAGTACATCAAACAAGTCATCTCCTGCTGTTGACTTGAAGAAGATATCCTCGGACATGTGATCCTTTGATGATGTTATCTGACCTACATTGCAGAGACCATCAGGAGTGAAATCACCAGGCAGCAGGTGCTCCTGTGTTTCAGAAGGAATTTTCCGGACTTCATGGATACCACCAGTCTGCAACTTCCCAGGGATATGCTTAACTGTATTCCCATTATCTAAAGTAAAATTCCCTGGATTGCGGACCCCTATTGACAGGCTGCTACTTCGTTGATCTACCGTATTCAACAAGCCAAGAAACTCCTTGACAGAAGGATCAGCATCCTGAAACATCACATTGGCACGAGCAGATCTTTGGGAAGACTGACCATTTTGACCATTAACACCAACACTAAAATTAGTATTTCCGGACATGTTGGTATCATAACCTTGCAAGTTAGCATAGTGGCTTTCATTCATCTCGAACAAAGATGTTGAAATGCTGCTTGATACAGTAGAAATTTCATGATTTACCTCTGACAGGCCTTTTTGTGGAGCAATTGGCTGCTTTAGTAGTGTGAAGCCCCTACAATTGGCAGCTGGTTGAGTAAAATTGGCACTAGATGCTTGATTATTTGAGCAAGTTGGATAATTGATCAATGAACCTGTTTTCAAAGGCATTACTAAACCTCCTGTAATTCTATTTTCTACCAAGCCATTGGCAGGAACAGAAGAATCCAAAGTAGAACTGATCTTAGCTTCACAATGATCTTTTTGAGATCTACATAAATCTTGGGTCAGATTAGGCGTTGGGAATGTTGAAACACTGACTTGCAAATTATCTTGAAACTGAGTGAGAAGTGAGTTGGATGAATGATTGATAAGCCTTTGTGGCTGAGATGAATGTCTCTGCATGTTGAAATAGACAGGAACAGCAGGAGTGTAGTTCATCCCTCCTCGATTGCCGTGTCGATTGATGGGCATGGATGTTGAATCAGCAATGGGCAGCCCGAACATGCCAGCAGCATCTTTTGCGACATAATTGTCAGAGACAAATGCACTTGGAACACATCCAACTTGAAGAATCAAACTCCTTGCATCATGCACAAATCCAACATTCTCCATAATCTGAAGCAAAAGCATGTCCACATAAGCACTCAAAGCCAACCAAAGAAAAGGGGAAACGGTGGTAACCAATTAACCCAGAATAGTCTATCAAGAAAATTAGCGTGAGCATCTACAGAGGC
Source organism: Selenicereus undatus (assembly GCA_017589665.1). NCBI lineage: Eukaryota > Viridiplantae > Streptophyta > Magnoliopsida > Caryophyllales > Cactaceae > Selenicereus > Selenicereus undatus. The sequence goes on from JACYFF010031954.1 coordinate 100,966,061, forward strand.
AATCCAGTGAAATAAAAATCAGATTCATATGAAATTCACTGCTTCAGAGTTTGCAAAGATTCAGGACAATTTAACTTGAGAAGAAATAAAACAAAACATGTATGTGAACCCTAGTAGCAAGGCATCATGTAATTCCCCAGGAATGTTTTCAGATCTTAAGGTTGAGCAATATGCACATTCCTCCCCAAAGATGCAGGTACTAGAATGTCTACCCTTGCCCGCCCCCCCTCCCTCTTCTCACAACAACAAAAATAAATAAATAAAAGGACAAAGAAGTTTGCAGCAAAGTTACAGAATTCCTCTCCACCAAAATTAACTACAACAATAGTTCCGAACAAGCTATGCAACTTTAATGCAAAATATTGTCTACACAATTACAAAGAATATAAAGTTTATAACATTGAACACCAGGTAACTCACTTCAACACTTACACAGGAAAGCATGAACAATATGGTTGAACATATAACAATTTTGCCAGTGCAAGCTTACAAATACAAGAACTTATCAATGATACTGAGGGAATATTTATTCGATCTATCAAGAGAAAACTACAAGTTTCTTGATCTAAAAGAACTTTGAGGAAGCTGAATACACAAACTTACAGCTAACGGTGAACCAAGCTGAACAACACCATGTGGGGCAACTGGAATGACAACAATTGTCTGCAAGAGAAATATATTTGATGGATTGAGGAAAGGCACAAATGGAAGCATTAATAGACAAAGGAACCAAACACTAGAACGATTTGAGCCTTACTTGCATCCCTGCAGAAAATTGGAGGTGAATCTCATTAGCAACCTATTGAAGATGTGAGATTCAAGTCAGATGAAGGGTAAAAAAAATACTTAAACTTCCTCTCTTATTCCACTCTTGCACCACGAGTGAAGTGTTCTCACTCCATGGAGAAAAATATTTTATCAAGAACATGACCACTTAACTTCCAACATGAAGTTCTCATGAGGACTCAAACTAAACAAAGCTCAGAACAACCCTTAATTTCCTTTCTTACTCTGTTGCAAAAATAACTACTATATTCACCAAAGCAAAGTGGACTTGGTTACATAAACATATTTTCCTGTAAACATGTCTCCCAAAACAAGCAAACCATTCATTCGTAGAATGACAACATGTCAACTTAAATATCATAAGGAAAAGATTAAATTTCCAGCTGTACCTCAGTTGGATGAGCTTTTTCATTGTAGCTCCCTGAGACAATCCATTGATGATTCCCTGTGAATGCAGCCCGACCAACCAACCTGAAAAATAAATAAATAACCAAAACATCAAAAGACAAAAGTCAATCCTTCAAAGAGATCAAATATAAAACATACTTGGACTGGGTTTTACATTTGTGTAATCTGACTTAAAATCAAGGCCAGTACAGTGTTAGACAATCCATACCCTTGTCCCACCATGTTTACGTGGTTAGACATCATCATCTTTTCCATAAGCACACGAACCCGGTCCCCCATGAGTTCCCCAACTTGTGCTGCATTCTGGTAGCCTTCCGGTTTTTGCAGATTTATTCCATGGTTTCCTGTAGTGGGATTGTGTGGAGCACCGGGACTTGAGAGGGTTCCATGATAACACTCTTCCCATATCAACAATCTGTCGAAATAAGCAAACGTTAATTGCAAAAAATCCAAATTTAGTCGACTAAAAATTGCATTACGATCAGCCCTCAAACACCCCCCCCCCCAAAAAAGAATAAAAAGATACGAAAACGAACAACTTCAGCTCAGAAGCTGAAGGGCAGAAAACAGATCCAACAATGAAACAAGCCCTGATATAACTGGAAATACGTAGGAAGTTACCTATTTCCTACTAGACTAATAGATTCTCAAATGCAAAGAAAAAGAAGAAACCAAGAATAACAGTCCAAAAATACGGAATCCAGGCTATCTGAAAACAAGGAATCACAAACACTAAAAAGTAACCAAAATAAAATCAATAGCACATCACTCTCATTTCTCACACAGCAAGCAGGGGAAAAAGTACAGGGACTGTCAAGCAATTAATTTTGGTTCACCTTAAGAATTTCAGCACTGTATCTTATTGGCTCGTTGACCTACGATGACCAACCATAAACGTTGATACTTCATTTTCTTCGCTTTTCCTTTTTCCGTCTTTTCAAATCAAATACTGAAAGAGAATCATAAAAGCCAATGGCTCCTAATCCTTATTCCATAAATTTTACAAGGCATGAGTTGTGAGCGATAATGCAGAACTTAGAAGAACGTTGTCACGAAACTACCTCATAAGAAATTTGCAATAATGCACAACTTAAGAGCTAAAATTACAAACCAGCAAAACAAACCTACAAAATCAATAAAAAAAGAAGACTTACTTAGGGTTTTGACATCCAATCTTCCAGAAGACAGCGTAAGACCACTGGTTGACGCCGCAGAGAGCCTTAAGAGCTTCCTTCAACAAGTAACCCATCGCTTTTTCTTTCTTATCTTTGTGCTTCAACGATTTTTCGACAACAGGAGCAACAAATTCCACTGATTCCAGAGATATCGAAAAAATTGCCAAAGAGATAACAAAAACAAGTTAAAAAAGAATGTAGAAAAACGTCAATGTCGGAGACGGAGCATTTCTCCGGCGAATTCAAATCGAAAACCCTAACTTCCGCGGCACGATCCTCTCCCCGCCTGTTTCGTCCTGAGTCCTCCACTCCTCTTCCTCAACGGATCCAAATTCCCGGCCATCATGCTCCGGCAATCCATCCGTCCAATAATTACACAGAAATTTGACGCAGAAAAAATCGAAAGCGTAACAAAGCGCTCTCTCTCCCTCTACAGAGAGAAAGCGAGCACGAAGTTCACCTACGAAGAGAGAGAAAGAGAGAGGGAAGAGAATGTTGCAAAGAAAACACTAAGAATCTACACTATACCACAAGCTTTGAGCTCACAATCAACCACCACGACCTCCATTTCCGACTCAAAACAGCACGAAAATCTCCGGAAATGCTCGTCAATGGTGGACGAAGATCACCAGAATTGCTCGTCAATGGCGAACAACTTCTTCTCTTCAACTTCTCTCTCTCTTGCTTTCTCTCACTTCTCAGGTGAATGCTTTTGCAACTGCGAGTGTGACCTTCTCCAGGGGTGGCATGAAGTGAGAATTAATGGCGGGGCGGGTTAAAGAAAAGGGCACGAAAGTAGGGCAAATTTACAGGATTGCCACCCCGTGATTTTTGTCGTATCACAGTAGGGAGGGAAGACAAGGATTGCTGTCGAGGGAGATAACGTAGGCGAGGATATATGCCCCTGCAGTTTGTGAAAATTACGGAATGGGGACAAGAGAAAGGAGCAGCTTTTTGAAGAGAGAGAGAGGGAAAGCATGTGATAGTGTCGGGACAAAGGGAAATGAGAACAGACCTTTGCTATGGCTTTACTTTTATGAGACGCGTGTCCTCTTCTGACGTCATTATTCAGCACTACTAATTATCAAAATCAAACTGAAATTGCAGAAAAAAAAAATGGGTTTATATAAAAATGTTGAAAATTGAAAAGACAAAAAGGTCTAATTATTGGCCCTTTTATCTACCACTCACATAGGGATGGCAATGAGGCGAAGAATCCCTGCCCTCGTCAGGGCCCGCCTCATATTGAGGAAAAATTCATGTCCCCAATGGGGATGGGGATAGAAATAAATCTCCGACCGGGAATGAGGTTGGGAACGGAGCGAAAATTTACCATGTTTCCATCCCCGCTTCCCTATTTAAGGAAATATCCTTATCCCATCTTTGTTTTTTCGTCCCTAGTTGAGAAAAAATCTCCATCCCTGTCCTCACATATTAATTTAAAATTAAATATAACTCTTTTATTTGTAAACATAATATTAAAGTTATATCCGTACATGAAGTTTAAAAAAATCGTAGATTTTATGGACTTGTTTTGTATAATTTGTGCATTGCTAGACTTATATTATATGGACTTGTTAAACTTTAATTTCAATTAGATTGTAAACTTTAATGAATTTTGTTAGAATTATGTTGCATGGAGCCAACAAAAGTTTATTGTACAATTAATTAGGTTAGAATTTAGAGATAAAAAAATTGACTTTTATCCAAAACTTGTAATATAGTTATCACAAAGAAGAGAAAAAAATGACGGGTAAAAATCTCCATTGAAGCCCCGTCGGATATTAGATTCCCGCTAGGGACCGGGACGGGGGGACATTTTTTTCACCGAACGAGGAATGGGGCAGGAATAGGGACGGGGAATATATCCCCCGCCTTCAACCCGCCCCGTTGCCATCCCTACACTCATCCCCCCCTTCCTTTTTTTGTTTGTCTCTCTCTTTCTCTTGCAACCACCTTTTCTCCCTTCCCTTTTGTATATGTGAATGCTTTATTAGTTCAGTTAATAAAGTATTTAAAAAATATCATTAAAAAAATTATTGTAATATATAGGATGGTTCAAATTTATTTGAATTTTTTAGTTTCATCACACTTTTATATGAACGTATACTTAAAAAACTTGTCATGGACGAACTTAGTTTTGTTTCTAAATTTATGGATTAGATTTTGTAAATTTCTTGATGTTATCTCGAGTTCAGTGAGCCTAGGGGAGGTTGGACTGAAGTTGCAAAAATAGAAGCCTGAATATGATTATGTCATTTTCTACTTCTTTTACTGAATTAAATTGAATTAGCTAGGTTGAACTTATTTTTATTAGATTCTAGACTTATTTTTCATCAATTGAACTGAATTAAACTTGTTGTGAAAAAAAATAAGCTGAAGAAAATAAGGCGTATAACTTGTAATTGAGCTATTTGTGCTACATCAAATGATCTTTCAAAAGAAAAATAATTTAATGGAACATAAACAGATAATAATCTTGTTTCTAAATGAATTGTTTAAGTATATTACAAATCTCTACAGTTGAGCATTCAATAAGCAGCCGACAGTTCAAACCTGATTACGAAACTAATCACACACATGAACGAAGATGACCTTCCCCTCTATCTTCTTGGAGGCTTATGTATGTAATGTAATTAAGTTTAGGTGTTAATTAAAAACATAATTATCTTCACCAACAAAAACAAAACAAAACACAAAGAAAACAACGAAGCCATGCAATAATTAATAAGAAATAAACAAAAGCAATAAAAAAGTATTTTTTTTTGGACGTATTAAATTATTGCTTCTTCCCAAGAACTCATCCAGTTGTTTCATTCTTTTCACTGCTCAATGCAGAATTGTTGTTGGTTTTGTTTTTTTTTTTGGGGACCTTTTTATAAATATAAGAAAAATTAATTTTCCGTATATGACCAAGGATTGGCTGACATGACAGTCATTGTTCCTCCCTTTTTCTTCTTTTCCTGTCAAAATAATTTATTGTTATTAATAATAATGTCATTATTTTATAATGAAGGGGGGAAAACATTCCCTTAGGAAATCACCAAAAGCCTTTTGTAGGTGGCTATGTGCTATGCATCATGCTTGTATTCTAATAATACCCCTATCTTAGCTAATAATTAATTATCATTACCCTAATTAAAATATTTAATTAGCCAAATCTTTTGAATGGACTGAGGTGGATTGGTAAGTCTATGGATTTATGCGCATACAATGACATATTTATTTAGCATTTAGCAGCCCCACCGTCTAATGTTTTTCCACCCTCCATTGAGATGTCATTCTTTGAAACCCATAGATCCAATGGCTTAGATTGAATATTAAGCGAATCTAGCAAAATTTCGGGTTCAAATCATCAGATCTATATCATCTACAAGAATAATAAAGTTGGTTCCACTATTTTGTAATCACTAATCATTTTTAGTTGCTCTTAACTACTAATTGTTACATCTTACCACATCTAATCACTTCTGACTGCTGCTTGTATATATGTATAATTTTACAGTCAAATTGCTCTTAATTAGTACTAACTGCTGCACACCGTTGCTAACTACTAATTTTAAGTACTGTTGAAACCGAAACCATATAAAATATGCATTGAATATTTTGTCCAATACTTTCGTATTTGTGTATCGAATAAATCCAACAAATCTAAACTCAAAATGCAAATTTCATATAAAAACATCTAATTTATTCTGAACTCGAATATGTCAGATTCAAATAATTATATTAAGGCACACTTTGTCAATCTCAATCCTAGTCATACCATCATAAAAAGGAATCAGTGTCGATTAAGACCAAAATGATTATTGTAATCTGGGCTGCTTACTGGCCCGTCAAAGGGAATTTGAGATTTTTTTTTTATTAAATACACAATAGTAACAATATATTAAGGAGATTTTAAAATTTTTTCTTGGTTTTTTTTGGGGTTGGGGGGGGGGGGGGGGGGGGCCAAAAAAGGGGGCATAAAAAGGCGGAGCCATAGTTGGAGACACATGAGTTTGTGCTGCTTTTTGTGGGTTGGTTGGTGCTTTTTTTGATTCTGTATGTATGTACTTTTTTTCCCCTTAAATTTTTTGTTGTGGGTTTTTAACCTGAGCAATAATTAGTAATTTTTGTGGGGAACGGGTAAAAAAAGATTCCAATTTGCAAGAGGGACAGCAGAAGAGTAGTATTGCAGCTGCTGCTGCTGCATGGTAGTGATGCTTTTATTCCCTGGCCTTTTTTGCATATTGAATGAATTTCTACTGCTCTCTTTCATCATAGACCTCACCCTCACCTTGATCTCCTCCAAAACCAAATTAAAATCGACAAAAGTTGAACCGATATGATTATTTATTCGAGTTGAATATAAAATTAAGTGGGTTAAAATCAAGATTTTCCGTCCATTTGATAAATGGGTCAGATTCAGGGTATAAATTTTCTCAATCATTTAAGCTTGACACAAATATGAACACAAATTCGACTCGACCTGACATATTTAACAGCTCTAAACCAAACATCTCACTCAAAAGACAAATTATGTGATGGTCACATATCTGCAGACTCACGTTAGTAGATATGTTAATTTGTTTTTTATTTTCTAAGCTCACTCTCTATTCATGGTATCCTTCTAAAAAACTAAATCCCCTCCCCTCCTAAAATCAGTGCTTATATTATAGTGTCGGATCTGTAGACTTAGAAAATGCTCAAGTGAGTAAAACAAAAGCTCAACTTGATCTAATAGACTACTGAAGTACATAAAACAAAATGCTAAACCCCATAAATTGGAGAAATAGGAAACAAATAAAATACAAAAAAATTAAAACAAAAAATTCAAAAGGTTACGGATTTGAGCTCGTGATCTCGATAATAAATGACAATAGCAAACACATCAATTGGTGGGCGAGTAAGCAACCCACATCTCTATGCATTTCAGCACCAAGAAAAAAAAAAGTGTCTGGATCCATAAAACTGGCCTATGATATAGCAAAATACACTACATTACTGGGTCTATTAACTCAGATCCATTGTAAAGTGTTGAAAAATAAATGTAATTTTTGTCTTGGTGAAAGAGAAAACGTATAATTTTACATCCTGCTCTTTTTTCTTTACCTATAAGCCTTTAAATCTTTCAAATTATCATCCATACGTGCTCAATTGCTCAATACCTGATCCAAATGGGTTGAACGAAATATTTCTTCATATGATAAATGAATGTTATACCTTGTATGAAAAGATAGACAAAAACAATATTTAATTATGTAAGACCGGCCTTTATCAACACAAGTTTGTTCAAGAGGCTTGACATTTGCTCTTCTTAAACAAGGTTTTGGGTTCGAGTCTTGTAAATAAAAAAAAAATTGCAATGGAAGAACTCTATTCTTTATTGGGCCAACAATAGCTCGAGTCCGATGAAATGGAGAATCCAAGACCATGTATATATATAAAAGCTTGTTTGTTTGTTTATTTGCCTGTCTGTCTTTATTTTTCTGTTACTGATATATTATTATGAAAAAAAAGGAGATTGGCTCAGATGATCAAATGTATGAATTATGATCATTAAAAATGTTTATTTCTTCAGCATCAAGCTGATCTATAACACCCCAACCCCCCCCCCCCCCCCCCCCAAAAAAAAAAAACATAATGATGGATTGACAATAATAATGGTTGAAGTGAATGTTGTATTGAAACTATTATTCCTTTTTCCTGATTATCAATTGGCCAACAAGGCTTATGAATGGAAGAGGGGAAGGGCAATAAGGGAAGAGAACAATGGCCCTTTGTCTATTTTACTTCTCTATGTGTCTCATTTGAAAAAAAATTATTATTGAAATTTGTATCACCTCTCTTATCGTATCTTATATCAAAGTTTAATATTTTCTCCGTCTTGCAAAATTTGTCAAAATTTTGAAAAGATAAAGATTTAAGAAAATATTATTTATTACTCGCAAACTTTTCAATAAAGAGTCACTTTTCTAATTATATAAAGAAACTTTGACTATATTTTGGGACATCTAAAAAAGAAGATTTTGACAACTTTTCTATGATAGAGGGATTATGATCTTGCTAAATATTGCCTCGCGCGATAGTTAAATTACATAAATACCCTAAGACAAAACCTATATCTAAAAAAAAAACTGAAAATATAAAGCAGAAACAGCAGTGATAATTCCAATAATGGGTTTTTGATTTTGACAAGAAATTGCATATCTAAAGTCTCGCAATTCCATTGGATTACACTATGCAAAGAGCAACAAAGAGATATGTTGTGTCGGTTACCATGTTTCAACTTTCAAAAAGTATTTGTTTTAAGTAGTCATATGATAGAATATACAGAGGAGTAACTTAAAACTTATTTCATGTTAGCTTGTAACTAATAAATCTTTTGATTTAATTAATGATTTGATGAGAATTATTTACGAGTCTAAATCTACCGACGTATATACCGATTTTCAAGATATTTATAAGCTTGTTTAACAAATAGGTCTATCTATACACATTATCGAGTATTATATGAACCTGATGCAGACAATTCTTTAATCAATTTTGTCAAAAAAAAAAAAGAAAGATAGAAATTTCTGTGACTAAGATGTTCTTTTGATCGAGAACAGAAAAATAATCTTTTATTGTCTTTTTTTTTCCTTCTTTTTTCCTTTTTTTCTCCCACCAATTAATTGATTATATCCTATGCCTACACCTCGTGAGGCATGTTGACCTGATATTGCTTAAAACAGAAGCGTCAGAGGGGCAAAAGCTCGGATGCGAATGCAATCGAGTGAGAAAGCATAATTATGACCAATCTGTATCCTTTGTAAATAAATTCTTTGATAAAACTTTATATATATATATATATATATATATATATATATATATATATATTTTGAAATATATATATATATATATATATATATATATATATATATTATTGAATAGTAACTGTAAGTTATTTTTATTGGACACCAATTTTAGGAGTATCTTATAATAGGACTTAGTGGTCAAGGGGGATGGGAAACCTAGGTCGACAGACCTGATTCATTGCATAAATTTATCCCACACCAAGAATTTCACTAGCCATAAAAATCGATCACATGACCTCACTAAAGAGAAGCATTGCACAAGTAATTAAGAACATATTTTTTTCAACTTATTATAAGAAACTTACTGCTGATCAAAGCTGATCTGTGCTAATCATGTCTAAAATTGTGAGCATGAAATATGCTTAAATGCTTATCAGTGTTTATACTATATGATAAGTTGAAAAGAACAAATCCAGTTATACTGACATGATTTGAAGGTGTGCATTAGATGCCGTAATAGGCCACTATGTATAAAATGGTGATTTCTTGTGCCTGAGGTAGATACCATGTCTGACGCTTTTGACAAATTAAAACATGGTATTTAGCTCTTGTTCAATGGTATATTCATATCAATTTTAATTGGAAGGATCCGCAATAAATGAATTTAGAACTCGAGTTTTTTAGTCTAGAATATTCAATTATAACTGGTCCTCCTATAAAAGGGAACAATTAGTCAATTACCCTTGAAGATTCATATATAGGAAATGCCTTCTTTAGCTGTGAATTTAAAGTTGAGTTAATCTTGTTTGCAATTGCTTGTGTATTTATATTTAATTTACTAATTGTTATTGAATTTGTGTTGAATAAATGGCTAATTTAGAGATTTACCCATCAATTTAAAAATTTATGTTATGTGTATTATTAATCTCGCCCCCTATTTTAAGTCCTGACTCCGTCCCTGGTTGGTACCTTTGGAAATGGAGGAATACGGTTTGCTTTGAATCCATTACCGACATTCCGGAACATAAAGGTTCGTTCCTCCTAGCCAAGTTTGAGGAGACATTGGCGGCGTTGAGTAATTAGTTGCAAATGGCGGGACGTCCTGAGAATGTACGTGTGGATCGAAGCGTGAGATGGGAGACTCCACCAAGCGGGTGGGTAACGTGGGTTCCAATAAACGCTGATGGGGCAGCCAAAGGTAATCCGGGCCAGGCTGCATGTGGCGGAGTCCTGAGAAGTGATCGGGGGGAATGGTTGGGGGGATTTACCGAGTCGATGGGATGGTGCTCTTCCCTTAAAGCAGAGTTAAAAGCTATATACAATGGCCTTAAGCAAGCGAGAGAGCTTCGCATAAACAAGCTTTGGGTGCAAAGTGATTCTCAAACTGTGGTGGGGATGCTGAAAGGTCATTTTGCATGGTGCCTCGAACATATTCAGTTGCTGCGAAGATGCAAGAGGCTCTTGGAGGAAGACACATGGGAAACCCAAATATCTCACTGTTACAGGGAACGAAACCAAATTGCGGACAAGTTAGCTAATTTAGGCTTATCTAGGCCGTTGGGGTGTGAAGTCTTTCATACACCTCATGCTGAAATTAAAGACTTATTGTATGCTGATAGTGTTGGGGTTGTATAGCCTACACGAGTTAATCATTAATAAGATCGCCCCTCTCCCGCACCAAAAAAACAAAAGAAAGGAAATGCCTTCTTTACAATGAAGTCCGGCGAGAAATATTTGGAGAATGTAAAGCGAGGGCAGGTCGAGATAATTGACAACAATGTGACAATTATGACAAAGTTTGTCGTGAATTAATGTGACAGGTCATGCCTTAAATCTTGTGACGGTTAGATATGTAAATTAGTGTTGGGCTATATTTAGAAGACTACATAATAACAAGTACTCAAAGCTAAAAACAATAATTTGCCTCAATTTAAGTGCTTTCTAATGCTTCGTAACAAAATGATGTCATATATATAGATATATATATATATATGAATGTTGTTGACACGTGTTTTTTTAAGTATTTATTAATACTTTATTTAAAAAATATAAATAGTATGTGAATTCAAGTTAGCAGAGCATTCTCAATCATAATTCTATTTTTTGGACTCAAGCTTGCTACATCAGCAAAAATTTCAATTTTTTGAAACTTGCATTCCATCACTTCTGTAACCCATAGAACTTCAATTTGAATCATCCGATAAAAATATTTATCAATAACCACATTATAACATACAATCTCTTCTTTTATTGATCATATAAAAATTATATATTACACAAAAGAACAAAAAAGTAAAAATATATTTAAAAAATAAAAAAGTGTAGCCCGCATGGTGAAATTGGGTAGAGTTCCACCACATGTGTCATTACTCTCAGCTTGCAATAACAATTGGACAAGTGACACTATGGGCCCACATTCCATGAGATAATTCTGGCTCTCACAATAAAGAGTGTCTTTTTAACTGTTGAAACTCGGAACAAATTACTAATATGTTAATAATATTATTTCTAAAATTATAAGACTAATTATAATATCTCTAAAAATATTATAAGAAAATTTTTGAAAAAATACCTAGCATAACACGGGCTTAAAGATTAGTAATATTAATTCTAAACTCATTAAAATAATTTAACCAAGTAAATTTCACTGGTTCAATGACTAGTTGTGTCCCATGCATGAATTGAAGTATTATTTTTAAACTGATGACTACCCACCTACCCATATTCATTGTATAGTATTGCTTATCAGTTATATATCACCCCCCCCCCCCCCCAAAAAAAATTATATTCTTGCGAGAACAGTCAAATTTATCTGGCTACATAATTTATTTATTTTTTTCAAAAGAAAAATTGTTCTATATTGAGAAGTTGACAAAGTAACACTTAACATCTTTGTCCAAACTTGTTGGCCACCAAATACTAGTTGGGACGACAAAAGGGGTCTATACAGCAATATTCTTTTATTTTTTTCCCCGTATTTTGAGTTTGAGCTATAAAACAAAAACCTAGGATGCCAATGTATTGATGGGGAGTGGCCATACGTTAGATATCCCACATAATAATGAACAAAGAACTCCAAACTCCACCCGTTTTCCACGTTGAGCCATTATATACTTAACAAGTGGTCACTAGGATATAACCAAACAAGAGAGTATATAAGATAAGATAGCATAAGAAAACAAGTCGGTTTAAGTGGTTTGATATTTATTTTCCTCAAGCAAAGTCTCGTATTTGAGTCTTACGAATAGAGAATATTTGTGATGGGAGAGCTCTACCTCTTATTAGGCCAACAGTAGCTTGACTTTAATAAAATGGATGATTCAAAAAAAAGAAAATGGCCAATTTGTGGAGTGGATATTCATTTGCTAAAATGTTCTAATTTAAATCTTTTTCGAACTCGCATCAAACTAAATTCGTTAAGTTTGATAACTTTATTGTGATTCTCTTATTCGACTCATATATAATAGATCTATATCATATAGAATGCATATACAACTTATTAGAAAAATATGATAGTTAGTGGTGTAAAAGTTCGAGTTGTATTTCAATTAAATCTTTCCAAAAATCAGAGTGTTTATTTTACTAATGGGATGTCTTTTTATCTTATCATTTATGTACCTTAATAAAAGCGCTCATTATTAAATTTATAACTAATTCTATCTTGACTGCCAAACTAAATCATAAATATAGTCAAACTTAAGTTTTCTATTGAAGATCAATATGTATTTACTATTAGATGCAATTTTTTTTGTAATTCTTTTCCCTATCCTTTTATGAAAATGTAAAATATGAGTGTAATTTAAACCTAATTTTCTGATAATATAATTTTTATAATCTTTTGATTGGAGTAAATAGATGTGAACATGAATAAAATATTTTTAAAATGTAAAATAGGGAAGAACTTTTATGTCCAATAAATTTCAAAAACTTTCATTGTCATTCCTCATCATATACATGAACAAAATGAGCTTTAACTTCAATACAAATTAAACTTAATGTGAACTGATCGAATATAAATATTTTAAAAATATATTATCAAACCCTGCATAAGAATATTCATACATATATTTTGTGGCGCCAAGAAAATCAATATCATACTAATTAACCCCACATTGATAAAAATACTTAGATGACAAAATCTTAGTGAACATGATAAGTTCTGATACGACGGAAAGCCATAAAGAAAGGGATCAAATGCAACAAGACAAAGGCCGCCTGATCATATTGATTCTTGACCCACCATATTACAAACTTCTCTTTCCTTAAAAAATGTTCATTAATTCATCTAATTTAATTTAATCCTCCATAAATAATTCTGTTAAAATCCAACTTAGGTATTCTCCACCTTTAATATTTCTTCACACACACA
>JACYFF010031954.1:100979977-101036934 GCA_017589665.1 Selenicereus undatus
TATATATATATATATATGTAATTATCAAGTTGTACAAAATTGATGAAGTTTTAAAGAAGTTTTAGGAAAACATTAAATTGAAATTCAATATACATTAATCTTTACGAAAAATTAAATTTTGGACTGAGAGAACTACACCAAAAGCACACCGACACAACGTAATTAGTTCATTTAAATTTTTATTCTTAAAATGCCCTATTTTCATGGTGATATTTTCCATCTAATTATCCTATATTGTATTGGTGTAAATTTAATGTTCATTTTTTCAGTGTATATCTTCACATTTTTATATAGTGGGGGGTGGGGGGTAAACCTTGATAAAGTGTTTAGAAATTTAAATTTTTTTTTAATGAAAACAAAAGATTATGAAGAAACCTCTTAATAGGCAGTCATGTCGGTTGAGGTAAGATTACCTACATCTGGATCTCTTCAGGTCCCGCATAAGTAGGATCCACACTGAGAGGTAGGATCCACACTGAGAGGTGTTGATGTTGTTGTTGTAGAAGATTATGAAGAAAAGATTGTATTATATAGAAAAGATAAAGTGTCATTGGTTTGTGACTTGTGGTTGTCATTACATGATTGTAATTTAAGAAATAGACAAAAGCATTGCATCATTTTTTCGGATTTGCGCATATCCATTTAGGATTTTAGTGACTATTTTACTGCTCCTTTTGGACCGAAAGGCTACGCTTGTTAATGTTAATATTATAATATAATATATAGTGGCAAAGTAGCTTATTTTCAATTTGTTAATTAGTATTATATCAAGAAAAGTGTAGTTTTTATTTAATATATCTGTTCCTACTTATTTTAACGTGAGGGGCTGCTGTTTTTAACTTTAAACTTTCAACTTGTAATTTCTTGTAGCTGGTACCCCATTTCTATTGGTTCTTGCATTTCCATCTGGTGTCTTCCATATAATTACTTTTGAGTTCCTTTCAATTTAAACACCTCATAGCTCAAGTTAAGGGCCTATAATTCAAATTTGAGTTTCATATATGTTACAATATGCTATCCCCAAATTCTCACCAATAATACCACCTCCCAGTGCAGGTCCTATTTTTACGGGGTTTGGAAAGATTCAGATGTAGGTAGCGTTACCTCTACAGACGTCTATGTTCGTAGAAAAGCTGATTTTAAGATACTCACAAAATAAGGATTTTGTAGAAACATTTTATAGAAGAAACTAAAGATAAGGCTGATCCCAAATTCTTACCATTCCTTCCAATTTCATTTACCTGTATTCGACTTCACTAAGCTCCTAAAAATAGGTTGTTTTAACTTCATACAAATGTTCCCACTTTCTTTAAGTTCCTTCAATTCTTGTATTCCATCTTACAATTACAAAGAACATGCTCTTAAATTATTTTTAGACAAAACAAAAATTCATATGAGTCACTTTCACATTTTTAATAAGGCTTCATAGGTACAATTAGAGTATATAAAACCTATTCATGTGCCTTTTAAGCTTCTAGTTGAGTTGGTTTTGACCATAATATCATAACATTTCTTAATAAGAGGTTTCGGGTTCAAATCTTAGTGGTCCCACAGTAATATAAGACAACAATAAACACTTGCAATATCTACATTTCAAACTCAAAGGTATCCGCGTGAGAAGGTATATTAAAGTATAAAGCTCATTCCTCAACTATCAATCATTAGTTTAAACTTTTAGTTGAAATAGTTTTTGAATAGAATATAGAAATTGATTGTCAGTATGCTATTCAAACTTCTACTTTATATATACATCACAATAGCTAAAGTAAGATAGTGACAGTAACTAATGTGCACCGTTTTTGGAATGTCATACTATCAACTTCTTTTATGTAATTGTGGAAAACTCGTACTCCTAATTGAAATTTTCAGTAGACATCTAGGGTGTGTTTGGTAGGGGGGAAAATCATTTTCCCATAAAATTATTTTCCATGAAAAATATTTTTCCAAGAAAAATGATTTTTCACTTACATTTTCAACTGTTTGGTAGAATGAAAAATCATTTTATTTCCACTTCATTTTTTGCTATTTGATAGAATGAACCCCCTGTCCTCACTTCATTTCGTTTTACCATCAACCCTCTTCCTTACTCATTACTCTGACCCAACCCAACCAACGAATTCTGTTTCTCTGTCCTCTTTAAAATCAAACCCAAAGTATCAGTAAGAAATATACCTAGTAATAAATCCAACAAAAGAGAGAGTCAACATTAATGAATCTCAATTTTTTCACTATTCCCAAGGATTACCCAGTTGACTTTGAGTTATATTAAATCTAGATTAAAGAAAATGACGAACGAGGAGATGACAGGTGTCTCAAATTGCGAAGTTCCTCAAAATGGCAACTGTAACAAGATTAGAGAAATTAAAAAATAATTACAGAGATTAACGATGAAAATCATCGATGAACATGATGAATATGAAGAAGAGGGGAAGAATGAGAGACAAAATGAGAATGAAAATAGAGTGATTCTAGGCACAATTAAAAGAAAATAGAACGAGAGACAAAATTGGGTAACGAAAATTGGGTGGAAAAATCGTTTTCCCCACTTTTCAAAGGAAAATAATTTCCTTCAAATGGAGTAAAATAATTTTTTCCTGAAAATGATTTTTCCCTCTTTGTTTTACCAAACAGGGTAAAATGGAAAAATTATTTTCCAGAAAAATGATTTTTCCCCCTACTAAACACACCCCTAATGTTAGTTATTTTCCAATTTTCAAGACCTTGATACTCTTTGATCGATCAAGTGTAATAATTTCAATTATGTAACTCTTTTTAGTATCTCAAATCCCCCCCCCCCCAAAAGGGAAAAAAAGGAGTTTCACCAAAATATCAAGATTTATGTAAAGGAGTTTTAATCATGTGGATATTATTTAGTTGAATTCATACATAAAGTTTCTGAAAGATATAAAAGAGTTGAATTATCAATCAAGCTTACATCAATTTTTACGCCTCCTTTTTTTTTGTTTTTATAACTTTTACCCCCAAAAATACTAACAAAGCAAGGGCATGAAGTCGATAATATGAAGAAGACATATAGGAAATGGTCAAAACTCTAAGCAATTGAAATATGCTTGGATCAAAGAGAACATAACTAGATTAACATAATACACTCTACTTCAATTGTTTCATACAAAACAAAAACCTTCAATCTAAGCAAAGTTTTCACAAACAAATACAATAAAATGAACAAATCATTATTAAGGGCTTGTTCTTTTCTTAGATAAATCTCAAATTTTCGTTCATTCTTCCTCTTTCCCACTTATTTAAGAAAAGTTTCACTTCATCCCGTTTTCCCCATCCCTTCCCACTTTCCATCAAGAAAAATTGTAAAAAGAAACACCCTTTTTCATTCCTTGCCATCCATCACCCCCCCCCAAATCTCAATCACACATTCCCACTCTTTTTCTATTTTCTGCCCCTAATTAATAATTTGCCCACAAAAAAATTAGAGTTGGGAATATCTGATCCGACACGAAGACAGGACATAAACCCAACTTAAAGTTACTGAAAGAAATCCGAATCCGAACCGAACCGATTTCGACTCGAAGTCGACATGATTCGATCGTTCGGTGTGAAAACCCGTCCTATCATTTTTCAATTTTGAGCAAATCTAAGTTATTTTTAAGGCCGATATAAAATTGACTCGTTTGTTAAATAGATCGACACAATCCAACCTATTTCCCAGCTCTTAAAAAAAGACATTGAATTTCTTCATGGGTGATCAATGTTGCTCTTGCAATATTTTCTCCAATCAATCATCAATAATACAAACAAAACTGATTTGGCATGGAGTGCTTTGTGTCACGGATAAAAAAAGTCCCACATCGGAAAAAGTGTGGGAATGTCCTGGGCTTATAAACGGTGGCGCTGCACACCCCATCAGACCGGTCTTTTGGATGGAGGGTAATGGCCCCGTGATAAGTGGTATCAGAGCTAACTCAGACCTGACTCCGATGTCCCGCCAAGCGCTCCGACGGGTGGGGTAGGCAGGAGGCCCCATCTGTGACGAGGGCGTCACAGGATTGGGTGGGGGAGAGTGTCATGGAAAAAAAAAGGTCCCACATCGAAAAAAGTATGAGAGGGTCATGGGCTTATAAACAGTAGCGCTGCATACCCCATCAGACCAGCCTTTTAAGGAGAGGGTAATGACCCTGTGACATTTGGCATATACATGAAGAAAATCGCTTCATTGTATCCAATTTGTGAGAAAAAAATATTTGAGCAATGAAGAGCAATTGGACAAATGATTTGGAGGATAATGACTTGACGCCTCATTAACTTGGAAATGACAAAGGCAAAGGCGGGCCATCTATGATGATTTTGATGTGTGGTTGCTAATTAAGGGTTGTGCTTCAGTTCTTATCCTTTTCATTTTTACTATTTTCAGTTCGATTTCTCCACTCGTTTTAGATATTCAATTCCCCACTTTATTTTATTTCCTCCAAACTTGTTTCATTTTCAATCATTCCATCTCATATTATTTGATTCTTCTAGTGCCCATCTATATATGTGTATATTAGGATAAAATATTCCAAGCCTAAAATTTAACACGTAACAAGCTTTCACAGTTTTGATGTTAATCTCTAACCTAAATTCAAGCCTATTAAAAGATAATATATATTTTTTTGGGATTTTCATTACAATTATTTTTGTGCCTTTTCAATTTTTTTTAAGAAATATACACATTAAAAGATTCTAACTTCAGGATTATTTTTTTTGAGTTTTGAATTCTCGAAAAATATGCATAATCAAATATTACGATAGAATATTGATTTACCCATTCATTTCACATTATTATTACATTTATAGTGATAATATCAAATAATAATAAATAGAATTTTGATATTTACCATTTTTTTTCCTTTCTAATTCTTTTAAAACAAATGCACAATATTCCTGAAAGATTGTTTCTTTTAAAACAAATGCACAATATTCCTAAAAGATTGTGATAAAATAGTTATCTATTCATGTTTAATATTAACACACCATCACTAGTTCATTAATAGACTAATAGTATATTTTTTTTTAATAGTTTAACATAGTTCAAACCAACAAGTATATGACTTACAATGACGTTAACTACCATTATTACTATATTATTACTACTACCAATGTTAGCAAAAGTAATGCATCGACTAGAGTAAACTCCCACTGCCAATTTTAACAAAAAGTAATGCCTAAGAATTCTGATTGTACACTTAAAAATAATACTTTATATTATATTATTAACACCATTATTAATATTGCCAAAAACAATGCATTCTATTATATAATGAATATAAATGCACTATTTTTTTTAACCTATGTCTTTGAATAAGTATAGATACAAATATGAAATATTATTGATCTTTAATATTAAAGACAATCATAGTTATGAATCTTACATATAGAACATGATAAGACAACAGATTATCATCACAAAAGTATGTCATATTCAAATCTTGTGAATAAAAAAAATATGTAATTGAAGAACTATATATATTTATAGGTTAATAATAATTCGACTCTGATAGAACTATATATATTTATAGGTTAATAATAATTCGACTCTGATAGAACAAATGCGGAAGAACAAAGAAAGTACAGCTAAGGTAGCAACCACCAAACCGCCATCCATATTCTGGAGGATGTTTGAGTTGGGCCGCTGTACTTGAAGTGGAAATTCGGTCTAAAACTCACTGAAGATTTATTGGGCCCTACAACGAAACAGAAGTAGTGTGACCTATTTCTGAGGCCCATAATAATGATCTTTGGGCTTTATGGCAGTCGACAAAGTCCTTTGGCCCATAATAACCGGAAAAGGATTTGCTTTGGCATGGGCCTTCCTGAGCTATTTGGGCCCTTCGACCCACCAAGCTCTAATTGCTTCACACAATCATATTCATGTAATGTTGCAGAAAAGCATGAAGACTTTGATAATATTTTGGGATCAGAAAACATAATTTTGATAATATGAGAAGGAGAGAGTAAAATAATTCTTGATATAAGGGTTTGTTTTTGGGTTCGAGAGGGTGAACAAAATGCTAATATATGCTCATTTAGTTAAGTAAACTATCATAGCCATGAACTTGCTCATAACTATGAAAAGTACGCCAAGTATTTATTTGACAATGAAGCCCAACATTTTTTGGGAGAATTTTTAATCTAAACTTCTCATCAGTAAAATCCTTTGCCATATTTAGTGGGGAACGGTGCCAATATAAGTCGGTTTAAGTGTTTGGCACTTGTTCTTCTTAGGTAAGATTTCGAGTCTGAGCCTTACAAATAAAAAAAATTATGATGGGAGAACTCTACTACTCTTTATGAACTAACAATAGCTCGACTCTGATAAAATACAGGCCTCAAGAACACCAAAAAAAAAAAGAAGAGAAACTGTGCAAATCTCATATTGAGTTTTTGAGGGAGAAACATAGCACTAAAGAAAGTTGGTCAATCTACTCATATACAATAATCTCACATTAAATGATCAAACGCCGTATAAAACATAATACACATAAAATTTCTTAAGCATAGGTATCTTTTCAATTCAATTGTCTCGTTCAGTGACCAATTCTAGTACATATTAAATATAGAGGCATCTACGCATAGTTGTCAATTATAAATCAAGGTACGATAAATAAATTAAGATGAGAGAAAAATAGTATTAATACATTATTATGAACAGATATTACATGATTTATCGCCAAAAAAAAAACCCTATCTACCTTATATTTAACTTAATTAATGTCTCTGGTGTAGACTGAAAAAAGACGACCACAAAACTATAAAAGCGTCATTGTCTTAGCTGGGGTCTACATACATTTTGGAGATAGTGGATAGAATTAAAGCCAATCAATAGTAGACACATGTCCTCACTGTTTAAGATAACATAATCTTTTCAAAAAGGTTAGGCATCATACCATGACGATAAGCTAATCTTTCAATTTGGGAGGTTGGTATTTATTTAATTAATTTAAAGATTAACACAAAGCAACAATCGCATATTCTTACAAGACACAGTTGTATGTATCTGAAAGCCAACTAATTTCATTGGTGAAAATTTACATAGTACATTCTAGATCTATTTAAACATATATTCTGCAAAGATATAATATAATATTATGTCGTTAGTATCGGTGAAAATGTTACATAAAGACATAATGTATTAAGTTATTGAGTTATCGATGCTCTTTTTAGCAGAGCTGCTAGTTTGACGCGTTACAATGTCACATCTTTTAGAAGCGGGAAAAGCAAAGTCACTTAAGAATATTGCCATTGATTGTTGATGTTTTTGGAGCAAGCACAAACCAAGGAAGATAAGAAAGTAAATAAAGGTGCATGAAATAGATTGTTTACATGATCACTTGAAAGAACAAATTAAAGAGTATCTTTTCTTTTTTTTTTCTTTTTTTTGGAGCATATCTTTTTCAAGATCCAAATTGATTATCATGGAAGAAAATAGAAATGGCTTTTTATATGCATGGATGTAGCATATGATTTGCTTTGCTCATGCTTTCTCAAGCACACTATATATGCTCCCTAACAAAAGTACCAAGACTCTCTCCACAATTGCTAGCAAGACTTAGACATCTTAGCAATTTTATTTTATTTTTTAAAATAAAAACAAGACATAATGAAGTGTGAATTATGTGTATGTGTGAGAAGGACAAAGAGAGGATGCTAATAATAATATTTGTTAAGTTTTTTTTTCGATAATTAGTGCCAAAGGCAGTTCAAGACAACCATAAGCAAATACAACCATCTCAAACACTCAGCGAAACAGAACAAGATCGCCCCACAATCCAGCCCAAACCAACACAAGCCACAAAACTAGTTATGCAAATAGAACAGGAATATATAGAGCTGAAGTTTCAAGCCAACTCCTCAGAGGTGTATGTCAATTCTTCTTTCCAAGCTTTGGTCCACAAGGCAACCCTCCACCTAATAATATTTGTTAAGTTTGTAAGGTCACCAGTGTGCGTAAATGTGACAGCACTTACACGACAACAAATACATGTTGCTGAGGTTACATCTATATAGTTGTTTCAATGTATGCAATGATATATAGTGACAAAATGGTAGTGCTAGCTCAGCTTTTAGATTAGTGTTACATTACATAAAGGATTGGTGGAGCTAATTAATTTCATCCAAAATTCTCATATTAATATTATAGCTTTTTAATATAATTAAGCAAACTATTTATTTTAATTTGTAGTAACATGATTAGGTGTCATCCTTAATTTACAAAACCCTTCATTGGCAATTTCTTATATACTCCTGGGAGCACATGCTGTCATTGCCTGCCTGTATATATTTTTTACACGTGTATTTGTCATATATTAATTTTTAATATATATTTAATTTATTGATGTGGCTGTAAAGAATACATGCTTCTAGAAGTATGATATACATATTGATTCACAAAAGAGATTATTTCCAATCATGGGTACCTCACCATTATGTCATTATAAAAGTTATGTTTTTATGAATATGTTTTGGGAAGCATGTATATATATAAAAGACATAAAGAATTGATTTGATTGACCAGCAGTTAAAAAAATTAATTAAGACTCTAGATTTTCAAAGAAAAGGACTTGTGTCAGATAAAATCTTGCATAGAAAATATCATGGTTAATTAGGCAGCAGTTCAGAGTAGTAGGTACTTTGGGGCAGTTGCAAGAATCCATGCTATGTGACAGCAGCTTGGAAGTAACAATTAGTTAGGTCATTTTCTATACAATCATGAGCATCTGCCAAAAAACTCTCTAGCTAAGAAAATAGTAAAATTGAGTTCTTTGGTAGTTGAAAGTTGCATGTCCTTTTGTCAATTCCTGCCATCTTTTGGCTTCTCAATTGACCAATTTTAAGGTTTTCTTCAAACTCCAAGTGGTTGTTTGAGTATTGCATTGTATTTTTGATTGGTAAAATTTTAACAAGATTAAAATTTATACAGTTTTGCTTTTGTAAGTTGATATTGAACAATTCATTTGAACTTTAAAAAACTTAGAAGAGTTAGATATGTAAGAATTCAGACGGAGAGCTTAAATACAAAAAGTTCAAAGATTTAACTAACAAGTCTCGGTAGTACCTTTATTAGTTAATGCGATTAGAGTTATCGCACACGTACCCTTTCCAAGTTCTTTGTCCCCCTCCCCCTTTCCCAATTGTGCATGGTGGGTTAGCGTGTCTATAGGCTACAGGAAAGGGTTACGTTGTAAGGTAGACCTATCCATTCAAGCGGAGGATCAGGTGTATTTTGGGTTTAAGTAAAATACGGACGACTATATTTCAGTTTTACGGGGAAGGGAGGAGATATTACCAAACCCCATTCAATAAGCTGAAAGTAACTCCTCGATCTATCAAAGAAAATGACTCGTACTAAATTCGGGTTTGAGACATTTTAGACGGGCACCTCCTAGGATAGCAGGGGTTCCATTGCATATTTCTAGGGTTGGCAAAAATCTGTCCGACCCGATTATCCGAATTTATCTGACCTGAAAAAAATCGGGTACAGTCACCAAATTTATGTCCGAATTTAAATCGAGTCGGGTTCGGGTTTGGACATTCGGGTTTGGGTTGTCCGGATTTTTGAACCATTTCGGGTTCGGACAAATTCGGACAATCGGACAATCGGGTTTGGGCATCGGACAACTATGTTTATATGTAATTTTAGTCCAAATTCTTTAGAAAATTTTATAAAAATAAATTCGGATAACCGGGTTCGGACATTAAAAAATCGGGTTCACATTCGGTCACACAAAATTTCGGTCAGAATCTCCTAAAATCATATTACAAATTCGGACAACCATGTCCGGACATCGGACATTCGGGTCCGGGTTCGGGTCTGGTCAAAGTGTCCGATTTGTAATCCGAATAGGGTACGGGTATGAAGTTTTTGTCCGCATGTCCGATTTATCCGGACCCGAATTTTGCCAGCCCTACATATTTCCTCATTATTGTCCATTATTTTGGCCTCGAATGTAGAATTTGACTAACAATACAAATTGGTGGGGGAGGGGGGGAAGAAAAAGCCCTTTTTTAAGGACTTCTTTTCTCACTGTGATCTTTGATTCACACGCAAATGATGAAGAACAGTACAACATAAGAGCAGCAATTCATAATGTACTGTGGGCGCCAGGAAGTTCACAACCAATTGGGACAAAAAGAATTCAATGTAAAAGGTCATTACCCTAATCAAATGCTTATACATTTTTTCACACTTTGTTACTCAAAATTAAATTTAATACAAAATATAAAGGGGAAACTACAGTGGTCACAAGACTTTGAATGAGCTAGCAAGGAAAACTTTATGGCCATTGAAGCTACTTTTCATGCTCAGATTGTGATTTGTGAGGCTCAAAGAACTAGCTAGCTAGCACAAATAATTGTTATAAATGCTTTTAATTATTGGTGCCTTCACTTTTTCTCCTCCCTCCTAGCAAGTTGTGTGGGACATATATAGTCACTTCAATAATAGTTGATACAAAATTTGAAACTCAATTTTAAATTGAGACATTGATCCATGTTTTTCCCAAATATACCAAAATTTTTCAAAATTCTGCATATTTTTTAAATAAACAAATTTTTTTATGCCTTTGTAAATACGTAATGTATATCAACATCAGTTGAACCAAGTAGTTTGACATTTATTTATCTTAAGTGAAGGTTTTATGTTCGAGTATTATAAATGGTAGAAAACAAAGATGAAAGAGTTTTGCACCTTATGGGTCAATAAAACTTCTGATTCCAATGAATGGTTCGTTTGGGATGAAAGCAAGTTAGAGGAGTAAGAGTAAATAAGAGTTGAAATAATAGATCATAGTACTCCCATCCAAACTAGACCTGATCAAATTGAGAGTCGGGTCATAAGGGTCCACATACAGGATTTCATGGACCCTAATCCTACACGACCCTCACGTGGGTTGACATATCCTTCACCTAGACCTTGAACCTTTGGGTATTATCGGGTTATCGGATCAGAACCGACCCTCAAACCTTCCTTATGTTGAAAATGAGATTTTTCACAAAGTTTCGTTATTATTATAAAGTTCAACGTTAACATCCTACAAAATAAAATGCCAAGCGATAATATATTGTTCCAATGAAATGTATTTCAATTATGAACATTCTAATGCGTAATTTAGTGATTAGAACAATTAGGTCACTAAACCGACTATTCCAAACATCAGAGATAGAACGTTAAAATATTACGAGCTAGTAACATTGGAAAGGAGAATGGAATGGAGGCTAGGGGCAGATGAGAAAGTACAAAGTGAAGAGGTTTAGGTTTTGAACAAATAAAGCCCAAAATATCTTATTTTTATTTTAAATTTTAATTTTTTAAAGCCCTCAATTTGAAGGGCCGGATCGAGCGAAGACTCTACCCATTGATAAGGTTTAATACAAACAAACTCTAAATAAACTATCAAAAACTCACAAAAATAGCGTACTATGATACTTTATAAATTTTTTCCATGATAATGTATGTGTTAGTTCATTGGTTGTAAAATAATATATATGCGAGTTCATTGGTTGTAGTTAAACTATCCTCAAAAAAAAAGGGGTCTGTTTTATATATTATTAGTTATTACACTTCAACTTGGCTAAGGGTTGATGAGTACAAATCCAACTTTGCAAAGTAGGAGTGCAGTCGAATACTTCAATTTTTTCAGCCGCCAATGTTCTCATTCAGCGCATCGCCGTACACACATTCAAAACGATATTCACGAATTTTAGTCGTGGCTGCTGCAATTTCATTCTCATTTCCTGCCATTTATGATGATGAAAAAGTCGTTCTCAGTGATCAAAAATTTGGATTCAAATTTTATTTATATCAATTTATACATTTTATTTGCACAAAAAAAAGTCACATTTATTTCACTAATTATATGATAATTCTAAATTTATAGACTTATGATCTCATATATAATAAATTTTATTTTTTCTGAAATTCATTCCTTATTTTTACAATCCTATTTTTGAAAATATAATTTATTTATTTATTTTGCTGCAAACTGGACCACATTATCAGAGTATATGGGCCGAGACTCCCCTCACAATGAGAATTGCCATTAATATTATAACCATAGGTACGTACTCAAATCTCGATCGTATCATTATGATTTGATCGTATGTTGTACAGAATTTGTTCGAGCTTGTGCATATATGGTGACAAAATGATAATGTACTACTCTTTATAGAAAACTAAGATCATTTTCAGTGGTGAACCAGTATTTTGGTTTATCATTTTTGCCATATCAACTTGTGAGTTAATTTTTCGACTCACAATCTTTTCTTTTTTCAATGCAAGACTCAAAGCTTTAACTTACCAAATAAAACAATATCTATGGATCCACTCTACAACACACTTTTTTAAAATTAAAAAAAAACCAATAAAAATTAAAAAAAGCAAGAAAATCATGGCCAGAGCCAGCTCGAGGCTCGTGGCCAGCCTTGTGAGTCGCGAGACGACTTGACAGCTGCAAGCGGCGCGGGCTGCTCGATGCGACTCCCGAGGTGGGTGAGCCTCACATTGGACAGGCTCTAAGATCTGCATGGTGGTTTTTCGTTGACCATAAGTCCAAAGGGACAATTTTCCAAGACTTACATGACTGTTATGCCAAAAATCATCCCACCAAAACACATTTACAATGTTATAATTATTTTTATTTGGTCTAGAGTTAACTAGTTTTAAGTTAGTAATATTATTGCCGAACTTCAAATTATATAAAAATGACACATCTTTATTCAATTCAATTCACCAAAGATATCCTCACCTGATGGGCAACAACTCCGCCTTACACATCTCTCTCTCAGGTTCGATCTTGGGAGGAGACACACACTGCCTTTTTGTGAGGGTTATGTGTGTTAATGTGTGCAGATGGCGAGCCTGAGTCTTTCTTCGACTTTGGCGTTCTTTCTTAGTTCTTTCTCAACCTATTATGATCCATTAGTGTCCCTTAATATTAGGGTTTGATAGGCTTGATACGCTAACCAAAAAGAAAAATTCATTCAATTCATGAAAAAGTCCGCCTTTGATCCAGAAAGAATTATCTAACATAACAATTTTATTATGGATGAAAAGATAATTAATTATTTTATATTAAGGGAAGAACATATGTGAAAGTTCAACAATAATAACAATGACAACTTTCAATGTAGGTCATATTTTTAAGGGTTTGAAGAGATTCACATATATGTAATCTTACCCCTGCAAGAACTTATGCAACTAGAAAGACCGATTTCATCAGTAAATGATGAATTAGAAACATAACCTATAGCATGCGCACCTAAAGAAAATCGAGCTTAGGGATGATAACAGACCAAATTCAGATCGGATGTTAGAACATACAAATCCGATTACGTTGCGAATCCAAAAATCCAATTCAAATATGATCCAGTAGACAGGAGAGAACCCCCGAATCGGATCGGATCGGAGTCGGATTTAATTTGAGCTGAATGGATTTCTTTTCTCCACAACAATTTTGTGTTATGCTTTTCCATCCAAACTAATATTTAAACATTTAATATTAAGTTAGGGGAGACTGAAAATGAGACAAATGACGCTAATGTGCAATGATAGGGAGTCGATTGGCTCCTGGCTGGCCAACGGCAAAGTCAGACTGCGAGAGAGGGCAAATTATTATATACACCTGTGAGCACGTGCTCCCATATCTATTTTATATATATATTTTTTATGGTGTATTTGTCATATGTTTTATATTTTAATATATAATTATTTATGTGTCACATGGAAGTACACACACTCGAGTGTATGATATAAGCTTTGGAGAGAGAGAGGGGGGGGGGGGGAGAGGCTAAGCGACTAATAGGAGTTAATGTTAGGACTTACAATTGAGTTCGAAGGATAGATTATTTTAGATTTGTAAAATAAAAAATTTAAAATCAAAAATTGGGGGTTGGACTTGAAGTTTGAACTCGAAGGGTAGACTTTGGATTTGTGAAGTTTTAGATTTGAATTTTAATTATTTAATAAAATAGTCGGAGGGATTGAAATATCAGATTAAATGTTACCTTTCCTTCATATCTGATCTGAATTTGATTCGTACTCGGATTATTTTTGTCGGACTTAAACTCAAATATTTTTCTTCTAATTAAAATCGGATTATTTTGAATCGGATCGGATTGAATGTGCCTTGAATTTGAATGTAATTGCCATTCCTAATCGAGATAATGCCAATGTCCAATGAGGTCTAAACATATTTATGACTGTTTATTATTCCTTAATTCTATAAGAACCTACAATAGATTGGAAAAAATGTAACTGTAGTTATCATGATACAATAAAGAAAAAATTTATTAAAAGAATAAAAGTGAAACCATTTTTCTAACTCGTTATTTCTCTTATTAAAGTAGTTGATTAGATAGAAACTTGCATATCAGCAGCAGTATAACAATGACCAACACTAAACTTTAATTATGACAGTAAAAAATATAATAACAGAGGGTTTCTTTGAGGGTGAGAAGAGACGAATTTAATGGGGTGAGAAGAGGGCTCAACAAGTCATTGTTGGTCCATGTTGTTCACTTTACATCTCACTAACCACCCATGCATGCCTATGACACTTTTACAAGGTTGGAATGATTAATTGAGGAGGATCGAGCCTTTTAAATTAAAGTATGAAATTACACTTACCAATTAATTAATAATTACTCCAAGAGATGAGCATTTTGAAGTTGGACATCCTAGACATGCATGACTAACAGTATGAGAAGAATTTTAATTCGTTGAAAGGGAACCTCTTTCAATGTGGATGAAGACAGCAATTAATAATACTTACATATTTTGGCCTCTTATTTTCACAATGTGGATTACCATTTGACTTAATTTTTTCACCAACTAACTTGGTAAAAGTCAAAACAGTGTAATATCTCTCCACGAAATTAATCCCATTAAATGTGAAGACTCCCTCAATGTCAGTAACAATATCATTCTCTGTAGAAATTCAGTGTCAAAGTTAGAATCTCTGACTTTGGTATTATCAAAATCAGTTTTTGGTAAAAATAATTTATATGATATATTGACTTATTCTTTGAGATATGTTGCTATTAATATATCTAGAAATAATCCTTTTTTATATCTAGATGGATTATATTTTAGGATACAATATATCTACTACTAGAAAAGCTGACTTTTCCGACGGAAATTCCGACCGAAAAAGTGACTTTTTCTGTCAAAAAAATAATTTTTCGACGGAATAGCCGACAGAGTCGTGCCGTCGGAACATAGCGGGTCGGGACCGGGCTCCGACGGAATATGGTATTCTGTCGGAAGGGTTTCGACAGAAAGTCGTGCCGTTGGTACAAGATTGCGACGGAACACCGACGGAAAATCTTGCGTCCGACGGCAAGAAATTTCGTCGCCTCCCCACACCAGCCACCACTTTTTTTTAAAAAAAGCAAGTCGCCTTCGAATGTACGTCGGAATTCCAATGGATTTTCGACGGATTTCCGTCGGAACTCCGTTGCGATCCGTCGGTATTTTCATTGTAATTTTTGAGAAATTTTGATTAAAAAAATGAGCACTTCGAGCTAGCCCAAATTACAATTTACACAAAACCTGCAAACTAAAACCTTACAACCACCACGTGCACGTGGTATATGAATCAAAACCATGGTAACCACCACATGTGGTTACATTCTTTCAACTCAACCATCACACATGGTTACTGTCATTCAACATCACAGGTACAAAATGTTCACAAATCCAAATGATCATAGCACACACAAACTCAAACCATTAACTGTACCCAATATAAATAACATGAAATTTTTCGAATGTTAGAAATTCTAATAGTTGAAATAGTTATGAGTAGAGTACGGGTCATACCAATGGTCATTACCATCACCATCACCATCACCATCACCATCACCATCACCATCACCATCATTTTGAGGTTGAGGAGGAGGAGGAGCAGCAGCAACAACAACAACAACAACATAAGTGGAGCGGCGGTCCTGTTGAGGGCGCAAAGAAGGGCATGGGCGTGATCCAGAACTAGATGCTTGTTGAGATCTAATGAACTCACTCAATGTGTTTTGCACCATACTAAGTTGTTCACTCAACATCATCACTTTCTCTTCTAAATGACGGTTCCGTTCTTCAGTTCGGCGATTGTTTGAGCCAAAAATGATATATTTTTAAGGTACTTTTTCACCAATTTTATGCTCGTTTTAATAATATTTTTAGGGTTTTTAATGGATTTTATTTTATTTTGGAGATTTTGAATAAATGCGAAAAAAGGGTTTAAAATGGCAGAAAAGGCAAAGAAAAATAGAGGAAATGTTGAAAGTTGAAGATCCGGGCCAAAAAGCGATAAAAACCGGCCAAAGAAAGAAGAAGGAAAAAAAATTAAAACCAGACCGGTCCAGTGAACCGGACCGGCCAGTTCAGCTGGACCGACCCATTAAAAACCCCCTCCCCTTCCTTTCCTCGTCGTCTTCTTCCCCATTTTCCCAACCCCTTTCCCGAAACCCTGAAACCCTAGAAGCCCAGAACCTCGACCCATCCTCATCCTCCATACCCATCTCCTTCCTCCTTCTCTCTCTACCTCGTCATCACTCTCTCTCTTTCAGCACACCCCCTACCCACGGTTTCTCCTTCATCACCCCATCACCTCTAACAACCACCTCGCTGGCCTCATTTGAACCATCCACGACACCCCCTTTGCTAGGTCTCATCGCCACCGTCCACATCAAGCCTAAGATCAAAGGGTCCAGAGGCGAAGGATCGAAATCGAGATAGAGGTCGGGTATAAAAGGAGGACGAAGACGCCATTGAAGCCAAGTCGGAGTTTTAGGTATTTTAGGTAATTAGGATTAGGTTTAAATTACGTTTTTAGGGTTTAGATTGAGTTTAATTTCATTGTTAATTTCAATTTCATAATCGAATTTCAGGTTTAATGTCAATTTTCAGCAATTAGGGTTCGAATTTTCGGTGGTTTTGTGTAGTTAAGTCTGAATTGCCAGTTTTTGGAATTTCAGTTGTAATTGCAGAATTCTTTGAGTTTATTTGAGTGCTTTCAGTCGATTTCCCCTGCTCTGTGCGTTGGTGTTGTTTGCCATGGTTGAATGCCGAATTGCAAAGTGATGAAGCTCTCAGACCGTGGCTAACCATTGCGAAATCCCCAGCCCTTCTTCATTGCTAATTAATTTAACTGATTATTTGCTTAGACAAGCAATTTCTCTCCCCTTCCCCTTGTTGTTTTCGATTCTGTGTTTCAATTCAACCCCCTCTCCTACTGCTTCCTTTTCGAGTTCTTTGCTTCAGGTTTGCTAATTTCATTTCTGTTCTTGTGTTCTTGATACTAGTTTTGCTTAGTGTTGCCCCCCTGTTCCCTTTGGAGGAAGCCACTGTGTTGTTCTGCTTGCCTTCGATTCTATTTTCCCTTCCCGTGTTGCTTGCTTGGTTTTAATTTTGAGGTTCTGTTTTGGCTATTGTATTGAATTGAAACCATGTTCAATTTTGGAACAATTTTGGAATAATGTTAGTTAGTTAACTCTGCTAAAAATCGTACTTAATTTCAGTTTAGTTTGGTTTAATTTGGGTAATTAACATAAAGGTTAGTTTAGGTTTTAGTTAATTAGGTAGTTTCAATGTTTAATGAATTAGGATTAAATGAGTTTAGTTGAATTAGGTTATTAAATTACCTTGAATAATTCCATTTAGTTTAATTAGTTAAATTTAATCGTTTAGTTTTAAAATGACCATAATTTCACGTTTTTCCCTGTGGACCGACCCTTAAGTACTACGACTGACAATCGTGAGTATTTGAGGTTTCTTTTGTCTTTAATTTTCCGTTCCCCCTCAAAAACCTTCAACAATTTTGCGGCGATTTAACTCCGCCATTGAACTTAACTCATTATTCAATTGGGTGACCGTCACTCGTACATCCGACTCCTGACTACCCCTGGATGTTGCTGAGAACTTGAACAAGTATTTCAGTTTCACCTCTTCTGAACCTAATCCATACACGCGCCCTTTTTGTTTATGCTGCCTTGCACCCACTGCTCCATCTCATATGAAATTTCAGATGGCTCGGAGTAAGGATCTGTCGAGAATTGGGAATTCTTGATATGTTTCCATTTCTGTTGATGCTCCGCCTATAAAATAGGATCAAAAATATTAAATGTTGTAGATCTAGTTACGCCGACGTAGTAAGAATATTTTAAACACGTAAAAAGTACATGTTACTTACATATGTTTTTTTAGATTTTTTATCAACCTATGTTTTGTCCCCCTTGTGTTGATGAGTGTCTTTAAATAGCTCTATTGCAGTCGAGTCCCTTTGAAGCTTTTTCGCCTATACAATATGCAAATAAGTTGAAATATATGAGATTTCTTCGTACATTACAAAGTAAAACACATACAAAGTACAAAATGCAATAAATTGAAAGAAGTGAGAGTTCTTCGTACTTACCAAACGTCTCTTTTGCTCGCTGAATGGGATTGAACCACATGTATGCAAAGAATGACCTAAGCCACCTTGATCACTGTTTCGGTTCTTCTTCACTTGTGCACTCACCTTTTTAAATTTTTCGGAAGCCCAGTACTATTGAATTGACTTTCAAGTGCTGTCAAACAACCACAGAGACTGCTTGTCCCTTTTCCTTAGCTCCCCAAATGTATCCTTCAATCTACTAGCCCCCTTCTCCTCAAAGTTGCTCATAATCTAGGAGTCATGCTCTGGAGCCCAATAGAAACGCTTCCGTGAAATCAAAGTGAGCAAAACATAAGCAATATGGTAGTGAACAATATATTTATAGATATACTGAACTTATAAATTTATCTTACCTTAAACTTACCAAACCACAGATCCCGTTATGATTTAGGGACTTTACCCCATGTTGGCCATGGCTCGAAAAATTTGCTCACAAATATCTTCGTTATTTCAAACACCACATCATATAGAAAGAAGTTGCAAGTAAGAAATACAGTTACAAATTTGCATTCACAACAAACATATTTATATGTATGTTCGGGTTCTGAATATACAAAAGTGACAATGTATAATCACTTACTCTTTACCATCTGGCCTAATAAGCACCTTGTTGGACGTGCTTCCATGGCTTGAAGCACTATTACTATGATCCCTACTCCTTTATTCATTGTGTTGTGGAATGACATGTGGTGCAGGAATGTAAGTGTCAAATTGGTTGCCTATAAATGCTCCTTGCGTCTGAGTGTTAGGAGGTCTTTGTGATTGGAAGAAGCACATGTCAGCTTGAGGGAACGTAGTATTTTGAGGTACCTGTTGGGTAAATTACATGTTTTGAACACAGTTGGGATCAAGAAATGCATTCTGATGGATGTCTTGGTAGTTTTGACATCCCTGGAACTCTTCTTCTGCTCGACCAGTTTGGTTGTTATGACCTCTTCCCCGAGTTCTACCACATCCACTACCGCATCCCCGTTGCATACCTGACATCTTTAAGACAAACATACAAACAGTAGTGATCAAACAGCATAAAATGCAAGAATTAAACATTAATAATAACTCATACAATGACAATTGTATCATTAATTATTGGACAAAGACTAAATGCATACGATGACCAAGTGCACATCCATACAACGAAAAAGTTACACCAATTCAACAAATACTAGTCATCATCCTCAATTTCGTTGTCCTCGTCAGAATCATCATGGTCCACAACGCCTTCATCTTCAATGTATTCATAATCATCATCCCACTCTGCCTCCACACCTCCCTCATTTGCACCTTCTTCATTAACAACTTCAATGTCTTCCTCGTGACTCAACAAAGTTGCAGAAATTGTGTCATTCACCAGTATCACGTGAGACACATAATCCTCTAGGAATGCAACTGGTAAAGTGAATTCGTTATGCACTTTATGCCTGGGTTTGTTTAGTACAACAACTCACTAGTTAGATTTATCTCTTATTCCATTCGGGTATTTCATGTACACCACTTGCGTTGCAGAACTAGCAAATATGAATGGATCATGTTTTCTATATCTTCGAGTGGCATTCACCTCTACAAATGGACATAGTTTGGGACAATGTGTTCCACCGTACCTCGAGGCATGTTATTAAACCAATCACATTTGAACATCATGCATTGTCTGAGCGGCTTTCCAAGATATTCAATGCGAATAATCTCCTGGAGGATTCCATAATAATCATCCTCATATCCACCTTCCCCGTTCCCTTTAACGCAAACGCCACAGTTGAAAGTCTTTTTCCCTTCACACCTTTTCCGTGTGTAAAATAAAAATCCATTAACTCTGAATGCAGACCACGATGTAACTTTTCTTAAAGACAGTTGAGCCAAGTGGTATATGTGTACTTGGCATTCGTTATTGAAGATTTGTACAATTTCAACCTACATTTATTTTTACAAACTTGATCAACATGGGAACTATATTGTGTAAGATGTGCTGAAGGAGATAAATATATAACTTAAGAGGTAAGTTTACGCTCTTACTGCTTTTTTGAACCGCCAAATAAATTGAGTTTTAATCAAGGCATCTATATCCACGTCCTTCAAAGTGGGATTTCCTTGTAATTGTTGTTGTTTGAATAAACTGTGAGAATGACATTCATCAGCACTGAGTTCCCAATTAACTTCATCACAATACAAAAGGGCACATGTTGGACTTACTCGATAAAAGGTTGCACTTCATTACAATTTAACAAAATTTGAAGGTGTGCAACGTGCAACTCTTGATCAGTTAGGTACCTCTGTGTACGACTTCCCACTGGAGTTCCTTGGGTTTGAAAAACTGATAAAGCAGGTTGCATTTGTGGCTCGTCATTGTCATCCTCGTTGCGTCGACGTCTTGTGCGCATTGAAGGCACATCATCGCCGAAGTAATACGAGGAAAACTGCGATATCTCAAACACCAAGTATGCTTCAGCCATTGATCCCTCAGGATGTGTTTTGTTTTTTATTTTCTTCTTAAGCCATCCAAAGTACCTAAAATATAACAACTTGTGCAAGTATTTTAGTATAACACTACTGCTGAACTTAGTGCTCCATAATGTTTGGATAAGTATTTACTTTTCGAATGGATACATCCATCGATATTGCACTGAACTCCCTAGGTATGCTTATTCTACCAAGTGCATAGGCAAGTCGTCTATGACATTAAAGAATCCCGGTGGAAAAACTCTCTCTAATTTACAAAGTATTATGCTTATATTGCGTTATATTTCTTGTAACTTATCAACCCTTAATACTATTGAGCAAAGGTTTTTGAAAATTTCACTTAACTCAATGACTGGTTCTAATACGCCATCTGGAAGGGCACGAAATACTATTGGCAAAAGCATTTGCAAAAACACATGACAATCATGACTCTTCATGTTTTGAAACTTTGCAGACTTCATATCTACGCAGTTTGCAAAGTTGGAGCAATATCCATCAGGCATTGTTAGTTGTTGCGTCCACTCACACACCCCTTTTCGTTTGTCCAAAGAAAGGGCGTACTTGCCCTTCGACTTTAGTGTTCGGCCATTAGCACCATGTCGGACGTTCAACACACTTCGATCACACATCTTCGCCATATCTAGCCTTGCCTTAACATCATCATTTATTTTACTAGGTACATCCATCACAGTGTTGATAATGTTATCACAAAAGTTTTTCTCTATATACATTACGTCTGCAGTAATTGGTCTCTCCAATGAGGTAACTTCCAAAAGATGCTTTGCTTTGTCCAATTATGATAGTTCTCCTTGAAATCCAGAATGATGAAATCTCCATCAGTGGTTACTTTAGGAAGACTCTGAACCTCTTCATATAGTTCCTCCCCATTTTTTCTGGATGGAGGAGCATCATTAACAACTTTCCCTCTACGAAATACAGTTTGATTTCTTCGAAATGCATCATGTCTGGGCAAGAATCAACGATGAAGATCAAGCCAGGATGGTTTGCCCCCATGTTTCAACTGTGTTGCTTTCAACTTCTCCATAGAAACAGGGCAACTTAAAACACCATGAGTACTCCATTTAGATAACATTCAAAGGGTTGGGAAGTCATTTACTGTCCACATTAATGCAGCTCTCATAACGAAGTTCTGTCTCGTTAAAATGTCATAAGTTTGAACACCATCCCATACCATTTTCAACTCATCAATCAAAGGTTGCAAGTACACATATATTTTGTTCTTCGAATTTGTAGGCCCAGGTATAATGCAAGTTAAGAACATATATGGCGTTGTCATGCACATATCCGGGGGAAGGTTATAAGGTGTCACAACGACGGGCTAAATTGAATAAGGCCGTGCAGATTGCGCAAATGGGGGCAAAAAACTTGATGAGTTAAAAATACCGCAAGTGCACGGTGTAGTTGTAGCTAGCACACTGCAAGTACATGTCGTATTCCACAGGGAACTTGGTTCCAATTACTAGAATTAATTAGATTGCTCAATCTAGGCAATCATAGTTGTTGATCGAGAATTAAGCTAAGGGAGATTCTAACAACTAACTAGCGAAATAAACAGCAGAATATAAGACACTTAGGTTGGAATTAATAGCACGACTATGCCAATGAATCAATTATTAACCTCGCCAAATAAACCCAAGCATGCGTTACGAGTGGATAGAATGTCAGTTAAACCTATCTCCTCCCTTTCTCAAGGGTCGAAGACTAATCCTACAACTATAGTCACCTATTCTCATGGGACTAAAAAGTCTAAGGATTGCAAGATTTACAATCTCAAATCCCAATTAGAATATTAATTATTTTCATGTTAAAACTCCAATTGCGTACTAAGTCGCAGTAAGTAAAGATTTCGTCTCTTAACGCTCTCCTATGCTCAAGTAAAAATGGATTAAAACTCTTTCAAGCATTTCATCGAGCACGTGACGTGCATAGTAGAAATCGCAAACAAACAAGGGGAAGGTGAGGGCTAAGGCTAATCCATGATTCAACAATACATAGACGGCATTAATCCTAACCCAAGTTGAGAGATTTAGCCTACATTCATCTTTCCACAACAAACACAACATTCAATTTAACAACCATGACAAACCTCAAAACAACCAAGAACGAGAGAGAAGAGAGAATTGAGAACCTGAAATTGATTAAATGAATTCAGAGTAGCATAAACTTCAATCCAATAGCAAAATCCTAAGTCAAAATAAAATCCTCTAATGAAAGCTAAAAATCGCCTAGAAACGTTTGGGAAGAGAAAAATTGAAGCTAAAACTGAATGTCCCCTCAAAACAGCCCCGAAGGAAATTTAAGTCGCAACGCGGAAACGGGGGTGGCACGGTTGCGCCTCGAGGCACGAGGGAACCGTGCCAAAATTCTGACAGAACCGGCCCAGAACCGCACAAGTGGCATGATGCACCACTTGGCCGTGCCACTTGGCTGGCCGCTGTGCTCGGTCGGTTGTTGTGGCCTAGCTGGTTATCGTCATTTCGGTTCGTCGAGGCTTCCGTGCGACGCTTTTCCGCGGTTTAACTTGCCTCCTTGGCACTCCATTCTACTAAATGTTGTTCATCTTTCCGTTTCTTCAATAAAGTCCCTGAAAATATCGAAGGATGTTATATGAGTAAAAAGTACGCTAAAGGAGACCGCTTTGACTCTTCCTTAACGCGATCGAACGTGAAAACGTGGGAGAAAATGAGTCAAATAGGGGCTAAAAATGGGACTAAATAGGGTTCATCAGGTAAACTCATCCGCTCACAAACCAAGTCTCACATTACGGGCCTTCGAAGCAAAATCTGAGTGTTTGCAATCAAAATGTTTCCGTGCTTCACCATCTGAAGGGTGATAAAGAATACCATCTTCACGCCTATTGTCATAATGCCACCTCATGTGTTCAGCTGTGCTTCTTGAGGCGTAAAGGCGTTGCAACCTAGGTATAACCGGGAAGTAGAACATTTTCACATATGGTGGTTTCCCATTATCACCGGACTTTTTTGGCTTCCATCTTGGTGCATCACAGAACTTACATTTATCAATTGCTGAATCCTCCTTAAAGTACAACATACAACCATTGCGGCAACAATCAATGGTTCGTACGTCTAAACCCAAACTTCGAACCTTCTTTTTCAACTCTGTATAATTTCTGGGGACACGATTGTCTGCCGGACAACTCTCATGCATTAATTGCATAACCTCGTTCAAACAATTTTGAGACATAATATAATCAGATTTGATACTCATCAATCTGACCGCATTTGACAATTCAGTTTGGTTAGAACACCCTTCCCATAAAGGTCTCTGCACAGCTTGTAGCATATTATAGAATGCGTGAACTTCTGCATTTGGTTGCTCATTGTCACTAACTTCATTAGTAATCATTACATCATTCACCATTGCTTCAACATTATCCACAAATAGTCCAATATTATCAACATCTATGGGACTTGAAACCATGTTGTCATATATGTTCTGTGCGTTGCTACTTCCAACATTGTCATAGAAGGTTGGTTCCACTTCCCAATGAGATGTCCAGTACCAATAGCCTTTAACAAAACCGTTGTGGTACAAGTGTAATCTCACATCATCAGGTTCTCTATAAGCTATATTCTGACATTTGGGACAAGGATATCTATAATGTCCATTATTTATGAACTCCACTTGACTTCTTGCAAATTGATCAAACAATTCAACTCGATCTAAAAATTCTTGTCTATACCCTTTTCTACCTGGTAAAAATCTTTTATACATCCACATCCGATGGGGTGGTCCATCAATATTATCCACTGTATAGCATTACAAATGTATACGTTAATTCCTTATTTATAATAATAATGGACATAATGATTACACTTTCCTTCATACATTTTTACAATAATAATTTACATATAATTGTACTACTTCGTTATGCACTATGTTCAATATGCGATGTACAAAAATAAGATAGTACGACAATTAGGTCAGAGTGTAAACCTATTCGAATGTCTGAAATTGCAGTCCAAACTTGTGATATTCACACTGACAATAACGACATTCACAACAACAATAACGTATTTTTTTCCCATTCGCAATATGTTTTCTCTTATGACCCATGTCCTTCATATTAATCATCCACACAAATTAAATCTACAAATATTTATGTTATATATAATAAACGTATTATTATTTACTCTACGTACATAACAATAAATAATATTTACACATTTACAAAATAATACAATTTCGTCATCTCACTTCCAATTATTATCCACCATTCGTTCATTTAATTTATTACATTTTAGGTACAACATACGAAATAATCTACTAATTACAATTATAATCTAATTAAATTTTGACATTAATATATTATAAGTACTTGTACAATACTAAATAACATGTACATATATTACCCAAATAATACGACACAATATTTCACTCTCCCACATTTTCTATATACTACCATACTAATTTTTCTAAATAGTCACTATTAATTATAACCATCATAAATTCTACGAGTTAGCCACACCAAACATCCACTTCCAATATGAAATTCTCTAAAGTTAGAAATTTAAAACTCTCAATAATACGTTCCAAAAAATAACATTCAATTACATTTTTATATCATCCACCCAATTACGTACTAGTAATACTTAATAATTACTTTCACATTCACATCAACACAACCACATTTAAAATTTAAAATCTATCAATTGTTGAACAAAATATCTACAACTAACACAAATTACCATATAATTGTTTAATTTCAATTTCTCAATTTCATCAACATATCTACTACAACATAAACAAACAACATTTACATATTAAACTTTCATATTCACACCAACACAACCAAATTTAAACCCATAATCTACAAATAACTCAATAAAGTTTCAACAAAAAATACAAATTATCACATAATTGTTAAATTCTAGCTCAAATTTGTCAAATTCATAAAAAAATACACTACAAATTATATAAACATCACTTACTTGAATTTGGAGGAGAAAAGTGGTGGTGGTGGAGATGGGGTTGCCGGCGGGCTGGGCAGTGGCCGGTCAACGGGTGGGCGGCGGTGGCGTCACACGGGCATGGCGGCGGGGGGCTGGCGGTGGTCGCTCCTTCTCTCTCTCTCTTTAGTTTCAGGCGAAATGAACCCCAAAACACGGGCTGGGTGTTTAATTCTTTGTCCGACGGAATATTCCGTCGGACAAGGAATTTTTTTCAAAAAAATTTGCAGCCTTCTTTGCTAGAGATTTGGTCAAATTTGACTGGTGGGCCGATGGAATTTCCGTCGGATTTCCATCGGTATTCCGACGGAATCTGACCGTTCCGTCAGAACTTTCGACAGAATTGTGGTCCGTCGGAATGTTCGTCTACCCTTTTTGCTTTTCTCGTTATTCCATTGCCATGTCCGCCGGCCTATCCGACGGTCTCTTTTTGGTCAGCTTTTTCCTTCGGAAAAAGAAGATTTTTTAGTAGTGTTACTTATTATCCAAGATTTCATGAGAGATTTTATTTGATCCAGTTTTGCAAAGTTGTAATAAATCAATCTTGATTTCTTTTGTTAATTATTTTGATTGATTACGGCAAGATCTTTGAAGATCAATCAAGCACTTCTCTCAATAATCAAGATCCATTATTGTCGACAATCAAGAGTTAAGTTTGGAAACACCAAAGCTCAAATCAGTGACATTGAATTCTAGGCAGAATACATCGAAGAATTGACAAGTATAGCTCCAACGGTCAAAAGGGCTTTAAATCTATAAAAGGCAGAGATGAAGCATATTGCTAGACGCAAGAAAGTTAGAATTGAAAAGAGTTCAAGTGCAAATTATTCGTATACTCTCTTGTGTGCTAATTGATTCATTTGAATATCTTAAAGAGAGAAATTGTAACAAGTAGTTGGGAAACTTACCTGGTTAGTTCAGTATTGAGAGATCAATATTTAGTGAGTATGTTAGTTGAAGTTCCTTAGTTGAGTGATTAACTGAACAAAAAGTGAAAGTGATTAAATCATACAAGAAGAAGTGCCTTAGACGCTGACTAATCCTGTTTGGATGAGTCAATATCGTAAAAATATCATGTGCTTTATCACATTTTATTTCTGCACGTTAATTTTGTTTATAATTACTAACATTAATGACTAACCTTTAAGGTTGCTCTCACTAATATTGACAGTAAAAGATCAAAGCACATCGAATTTTTATAAAGTCTAAAATTTTAAAATCACTCGATTTATCTCCCTCTAGAGTAATATAACATTTTCTTTTGGGACTTTCAGAATAAATCTACACACCTAATATATATATTAAGTATCGAAATAGAGACCACTTATTAAAATTAACCAATAGATTGTAGAATTATCAAAGAAAATGGGAACATAGTGGGTCTTTCTAAGTTGAAAAGTCGATCAGCAAACAGATTTGACACGTTAATGGGCATTATTCTTCATTTAATTGAGCAGATTAGAGAGCTTATTAATTAAGAAGTGGTTTGGACAAATGAAGTTAATGGAGCGATCATATCATGATCAGTGGCCCCTCTTTTGGTGGACATGATTTTTATGATCACAACTGCAACCCATGACTCTTTCACCTAACAATGTAACAACCCCCTCCTTCAGGCCCCTTCTGTTTCCTGTTTATATATCTGTACTGTTTTCTTTTCTTTTTCTTGGCTAATGTACATGTGTGGTGCTTAGGAAAGGAAATACGAGTCTGCATGCAAGATCAAACTGGTTAGAGTTGGCCGTTAACAAAGTGGGTCAAATTAGGTCATTGTCATGTCATTAACAAATTGGATCAATCAGAGTCTTCTATGTAAATTCATAGTTGGTTAGGTTAGCATTGATGACATACTCTGTTCGAAGATGAAGTGGAGTTACAAAAAAAAAATAAAAAATTGTAAAATGATCATGATCATATACAAATTTTCAGATGCAGTCTTGACCTAGTCTAGTCTAACATGTAAGCATGTAAATTATATGAAAGACGAGTTGATGAATATGCTAGTTTATGAAACAAGGCCGTCAAACGATAAATACCCCCGTCATCAAATCTTTAGCCCGGAAATGTCCTAGGCCGTATAGATGTCTGTCACTTGATTTTTGCTCGAAAAGAATACTATTCTTAGGATTTTTACTTGTTCCATTTACTTTCGTAGGTACCTAGTTAGAATTGAGTAAGTGATAGAAATTGATATGTGTAAAAGATATGAAAAGCCCACAGGCTGAGGTTTCGATGTTCAAATAATGCTTTCCCGCAAGCCATGTCCACACTGCTACCTTACCAGTTCATGCTTATGCTTAATTCACTGAATCGCCACATCCTGCTTCTCTATGTCTAATATGAGGCCAATTGCTAATGTGATTAGAGAGAATTGCAAGAATTTTGACGTGAAAATAGTTGAAATCCTTGTTAGGTGTTTTGTGTGCTGATTTTGCAATTTAAGTGTGGCAATTCATGAAAATAGATTGTTAAGACACTTAGATTAGCCTTTAACTCTTGAAAGAGAGCTTAGATGAGAGTTGTTGTGGCAACTGACTATCGCGAGATACTATTGTAGCTAGGCTAGGGAAGTTTAGGGCAGTAATTTGAGTAGTTTGGTTCATAGGTTGCAAAATCATGACTCGAGCCCCTTTTAAACACTTTCTTTAGTTTATATTTCAATCTCTTTTCTTTGACAACCATAACCTAAATCCTTTGGGGAGCTTTGCTACTTGAAAATATGGTTCATACTTTCCAACTAACTATAATTACACCATGCACTTTCGGATATAAGTAATAAAACTTCTTCTCATTGCAACCCTAATTACAACTCGTTAATCCACTATCAACACTATTTATGTGTTCATATCCACAGACCCAATGAATATCAAATCGATTACCCATCCTAATAATTTTTTCTTCTTTTTTTTGGGGGAAGGGGTCACCTGCAGCCCGTCAATCTCTGCTCAACACTATTTATGTGTGCAGATCCACAAACGCAGTGAACATGTAATGCTCGGCATGCTGGTATTGTTCAGCATTGCAGGGACCTTATTGAATCCCCAGGTTGGGAGGTGGTACTGGGACACTGCTACTGAGAGGCAAATCAAGTGGCAGATAGGCTTGCGAATATGGGCGTGAAACTTGATTGTGCTATCAGACTATTTACGCTTCCCCCAGTAGAGGTAGCTCCTTTGATGTATGCAGATACAATCGGGACCAAGTTCCCATGAGTAATCATGAAACAATGACTTTTTAAGGGGGCTTGACCCCTCTTCTGCACCAAAAAAAAAATAAAAAAATTACCCACCCTAGTAGTTTTTGTTGCACGTTTTGATCATGTTTCTCCATCTATTTGCCGGTGACAATAAATTGTACTAGAAAACCTTTACATCTATAATGAAAATAACTTAAATACAGTAGAGATTATTGTCAATGACAATATAATGTAGTTTCTCTCTTTGTTAAGGTGATTGCAGTGTGCAATAATGACCAAACCCTAAACTCTCATTTTTATGGTATCTTCCATTCATTTATTGCTGTGTGCCTTTGGCTGATATATTTGATGACTAAAAAGAAAGGATAAGATTAAGATAAAGGTATGCATATATTGTTGTTGGATTAATAAAATGTCCCAACCAAAACAAAGATCATTCTTACCACAAAACTTTCATAAGAGTTTTTCTTCAAAGAATGGCAAGTGACAAAACTAAATCAATGAATGCGACTTCACACCTGATGATTATGTGCATGCCATCGTTGCGCATCCTATGTTCGAATCTGATGGCAAATTTGATCTAAGTGAACCCTATAATTGCTAAAACTGTAATTTACAGCGTGCAAGTTAAAAATTAAAGATTTGAAAAGGGGAAAAAAAATATTAGTATGCGTTCACGAAGTAATTATCGATAGAGTTCTAGCGTACAAATCAGCTAAAATGAGCAAGTTAATATTACTAGAGCATTGTCGCTGCTGTTGTTATTGATGCTGTTGTTATTGAAAAGAATCATCTTTCTCTAAGTATGACTGTGAGTATTTAATCTCATGATCTAATGCACTTAAAAATGCAAATATATTTTAATTTGTAATAGAATTACAACTTACAATCAGAAAAAAACAAAAGTATTGAGAGGATTTTTATAGGGTTTAACATCTAAAATTTATGATCTACCTCACCGAATTATCTTTTCAAAATTTTTTGGTCATGAAATGAATAGAAGCTAGCATTGATTCGGCAAATAGTATGTTTGGTGTATTGGGTGTTGGAACAAGAGATGGACAGCATGACTACAGGTTGGTAGGCCTCCTAACTCCCAACCTTTTTGCATACACCACAAATGACAACTATATAATATCCCATTGATTATTAATTGCCCACGTAATAATATGCAACTAATTGGTTAATTAGCTAAAAACCCTACCGACAAAGGTGTTCATTAATTTTATTAAGGATTTTCT
Organism: Selenicereus undatus; assembly: GCA_017589665.1. Lineage (NCBI taxonomy): Eukaryota > Viridiplantae > Streptophyta > Magnoliopsida > Caryophyllales > Cactaceae > Selenicereus > Selenicereus undatus. Next base: position 101,010,297 of record JACYFF010031954.1, read on the forward strand.
GATCAATATTATATTTCATACTTTCATTCCGAACAGTATTCAATGCTGAAGTGTACCAAACATGCAGAAGAATACGTACACATACGTAGAGGCGTAGAGCCCGAATGACTCCATCATGCAAATAACGACATGGTTGCTGATGGACGTGAAAATATCGATAAATCCAGTAAATGTTATTACATCATTAAGGACATGTTAATCATCCTCCTAGAAGACCGCAAATCTCGTCAAAGGTAAAAGAATGCAAGATATTGTAAGAATAAAGGACTGTTTTTCAGACTGGTAAGTACAGGTTATCTCACTAGACTTCTATTTTAGGGTTGGACAGTTTCGGCTCGAGGAGGGGTTGGGTGGGGGGGAAGATTCGGGCGTAAGACTCATTGAGGTCCAAAAACATTCCTCTAGTAGAAGTATCAATCTCCTTGGGAATCAATCCTGGGTGGTGAGCTTGCACTTAGAGCCTTGATGACTATCAGATTATCACCTGGTCGAACAGAGAAGGTGATCAGGAGAACTTAGACCCACAATATGCAGGCTGCAATCGGTGAAACTTTTGCAATAACTTTTTGTAATAATTTGGTAAACCTTATTTGCCCATGGTGCAAAGAACTTTAGAAAAGAATTTACTTTGGTGAAAAGCTACAAAAAACAACAACAAACTCCCAATGTGGGTCCCGCTTTCGCTGGGTCTGGGGAGATCCGGTTATAGGCAACCTTACCTCTACCGGTATTCCTACCCATAGAGAGGTCGATTCCATAAGACCCACAAAACAGTTTTGAGAAAAAAGGGTTGAAGAGAAAACGATTTCGAAGCCATTGACCAACGTAAGAGAAAAGGGGAGGGGGAAAAGGCTCCGGATAAGCGAATAGATAGGTAGCGCAAACATACCTCAACAAACCAGGGGCGCTTGGTGCCGTGACAACCAGGGAAAGCACAACCTGCAGACAAACAAACTGAAACCCTACCCACCCCATACCGCCTAAGCTACTGCCACCTACGGAGCCGGTCCCCTACAATCAGGGACCTTAATCCTGTCCCGCCACAAACTCCTATCCTGAGCCATGTCCTCCGTGAGACCGACAACTCTCAGGTCCTCTCTAATCACCTCTTCTAGGCTCTTTTTCGGTCTACCCCTCCCCCTCTTACCACCGGGGGGGTTGATACTCTCGCACCTTCGCACCGGGCGGCCACGCTTCTCCTCTTCACGTGGCCGAACCATTTGAGCCTCGATTCCCTCATCTTCTCCTCTATGGGGGTCACTCCAACTAAGCCCCTAATAACCCCATTCGTGATCCTATCCAACCTCGTAAAACCACACATCCACCTGACCATCCTCATCTCAGCTACCATCAACCTTTGGACCTGCGCCTTTTTTAGATGCCAACACTCCGATCCATAAAGAACAACCGGTCTAACTACCATCCGATAGACTTTACTTTTCAAACCCATGGGCACTCTTTTGTCACACAGCACCCCTGACGCTGACTTCCACTTTTGCCAGCCCACTCTAATCCGCTGGCTAATATCCTCGTCAATGTCCCCATTTTGATGGATGATCGAGCCCAGATACTTGAATTTGGCGACCTTCGGTATTGCCCTCCCATCCAGTATGATTTCTCCCCCCTCTTCTATCCTTCCGATGAAACAACAGTGAAGGTATTCCGTTTTCGATCTACTCAGCTGAAAGCCCCTAGCCTCTAGTGTATGCCTCCAACTCTCCAACCTGTCATTCACCCCCTGCCTGGTCACATCGATAAGGATGATGTCATTTGCAAATAGCATGCACCAAGGCACCTCGTCCTGGATTCCTCTAGTGAGTTCGTCCAAAACTAATGTGAAAAGAAATGAGCTTAAAGCGGAGCCCTGATGCAGGCCCAAACTAGTCGCAAAGTCATTGGAGACCCCTCCCGGAGTCCTAACCCTCGTCCGCCCTCCTTCGTACATATCCTTGATAACACGAATGTACGCGGGCGACACCCTTTTCTTTTCCAAACACCTCCACAATACCTCCCTTGGCACTCTACCATACGTTTTCTCCAGGTCAATGAACACCATATGGAGATCCACCTTTCTATCCCTGAACAAGCCCATGAGCCATCTGAGGAGGTATATTGCCTCAATGGTTACCCTGTTCGGCATGAAACCAAATTGGTTTTCTGAAATCTCTACTTCTTCTCGCAGCTTTCTCTCAATCATCCTCTCCCACAGCTTCATAGTGTGGTTGAGCAGTTTGATGCCCCTCTCAATCACCCTCTCCCACTTTGGTGAAAAGCTGACTTTTATAATTTTAAGAATATAGTTTAACCACTATACAGCTACAAATCGACGAGCCACGTAAAGTATCACTATGACCTTTTCAAATGCAGTTGTAGACTACTTCATATTGTTACATGGAAAACATGCTAAACTATTACATAAAGTAGAGTATTCTTTAATTTTTAGATAGCTAAGGCAATCCATTATGAGGCATATTAGTCAAGGAGACATTTTAGGAGAAAAATTTATGAGTAGGATAAGGGGTATGTCTCGCTATCCCAAATCTCTCTAGATTCGGATTCAAGATATAATCCTTAAATTAAAAGTCATCATATATATCCTTCTTTAATGGTTGTACAAAATAGTCATGCGACCAACAGTCAAATTAAGAAGATTTTGATCCTCAATGTGACTTCAGCTTTATAATTATTGTTTAAGTTCCACCAAACATACCTAATAATATACGTAAGCGGGTAGACATGCGCGCATAGATACAAATCCACATCTATTACATTAGGGTTTGGTTAAACTTTTTCCTAGCGCCTTGTCGTCCCCCCACCTTAGGGCGAGCTTGTTCGAAATATAACCCGTTTACCCCTCCCCTTCATGAGGTTATCAATCATATTAGGGCGTGTTCGGCAATAACGTTTTAGGTAGAATTTGATATTTTTGCTAAATCAATACACTCATTAGGTAATTTTTAGTGTTCAGTAACATAGTGTTTTGACTAGGAATTCAAATAACGTTTGGCATTTTAAGCAGCGCTTCTGAAAAGCTAATAGTATTAACGTTTTGCATTCAAAAGTAGCGTTTTATATATTTTTGCCAAAAAATATCTTTTGAAAACTTTATCTTTGAAAATGATCTATATCATTTTATGTTAATTTACATTAATCTAGTGACCCAATAGCTAAATTTTGCAAAACGCATTTATTTCAACTACTCATTCGAACAACTCTCCACTAATAGCTAAATTAAAAACGTTATCCGCTACCTAAATAGTTATCCGCTGCCTGAACCGCTATCTGCTACTTAAACTGCTAATTTTGCCGAACATGGTCTAAGTCCAACCCTAGATGAGGGTTTGATGGAGACTTAGTGCCTGTTCTATTTTGCGTTTTAGATAGATAGATAGATGTAAGGAGGTGTAAGAAGATGTAAGGAGCTGTAATGAGATGTAAGAAGATGTAAAGAGTTGTAAGAAGATGTAAGAAGTTGTAAGGAGCTATAAGGATAGATGTAAGGAGTTGTTGCGTTGTTGAAGAGTTGTATAGTATAATTTGTTTTACAATAAACGTTTTGGATGAAAAATAATAATATTAAAATAATATACTTATTGAAAATAAATAATTAATTAAGTTAATTATACAACAATAAAATATATTAATCTTCATAAATTTGGTGAATACAATTTCGTCCACTTGAGGTATTTTTTATATGAACATTAGTTTGATCGAATAAGCAAAGTATAACAAAAAAAAATAAATTTTTTTGACAAAATTGAATACAACTCTTCAATTAAATTCCTATGTTAAGTAAAAAATTTTAAATATAAATAAATGTATGGTCATCTATAATAATATATATTTCATGTCGAAACTCAAATATAATTTACGTTATTATATTATGTTTTTATGTTTATATAAATGTTGTGTTAATAAGATATTTATGAGTTTTGTATATTGGTAGTATCATTAAATATATATATATATATATATATATATATATATATATTTCTATAACTAAAATAAATGAATGTTATAGAAAATCTATGAGATGTAAGAAGATGTAAGAAGACGCAAGCAGATGTAAGGAGATGTAAGCTCTTAGCTAAATTCTAAAAAATGCGAAATAGAACAAGGCCTTAGTTAACTGAAACAAAACGTAGTAAAAAAAATAGTGATTACAAAGTATTGTACGACTGTGTGTGCCCACGCCACATACGACCATGCACCATACCACCTTGCACCTCCGCCATGAGCACCGCCGTATATCCTAGTTCCCGCCACCATCTTCCGACGATGTCCCATATCTTTCCTGGAAAAACCACCTCAGACACCAACACATCATGCACCCTATATAATTAACTCCGCCACCCTTCAGGCACCAAAATCAACTGTTTACCATCCGCTCACCTCCAAATTACCAAACCTAACTTCAGCCTTTAACCATCAATCTAAATTTATGGATGAGTTAAATCTTGAATATAGTACCGAAGTCCATATGGCTGAGATGTTTCGGGTTCAAGTCTTAGCAGCCCCAACATTCAAATTATCAAGCAAAGCAAACCGAGATCATTCACAGCATCCACACAAGCTTTAATATACAAATTACAAAGATTTTTGATTCCATGCGTTAAGGGTTTAAGCAACCCAAGTATATTAATTATGGAGTTAAGGAGGGAAATACAGCTGGATCACCGTCCGCCATTTTCGTTGCCTTGGCTTGGTCCATATCTATATACTATTGCTTATGTTTGCTGTGGTGGAGAAATTTTCTGCTTCAATTTTTTAGTTCCTCTTTTTTTGGGGTCATTTTCTGACTAGCCATCAAGTCTTTCCTCTACTTCCCCCTTTTTCTACATGTTATTGCTTCTTTTCTCGTCAATTTCAATTTTTGTCATATTTTGGTCTTTGTTCCTTTTTAATCATGAAGACTACATTTAAGTTTGAAGTGGAACTTCGAACACATAAATAATTAAAACAAATATCTTAAATTACCTATTTACTTAGTTACCCTCTCAATCTCAAAAAAATATTCATTTAATTTTATTTTTAAGGTCAAAGTCTGTAAACTTTGATAATCATATACATTAATTTATGATATGAATCTACCATCTTTAAAATTACTTTCATAATAATATAATTTTTTAATTTCTGTTAATACATATTGGTAGAAAATTAATTATCAAACGCTGCATTCGATATTAGAAAATGTCAAAGAAAACAATCTTTTTAGAATGACAGCAATATGTAGTACGTAATTTAATATTGAAATGATGTTTCGACAAATCTCAATTTGATGAAGTTAAACTTAATTATTTGTCCAATGAACTAAGCCAATTCATCTTAAATCAGCTAATATAATCATAAAATTCACTGAAAATGTTGTTTTCCAAGTATCCACCCATTCTATCTATCCATCTATCTATCTATTGCAATTGGTTATGAGAGAGACAAGTCAAGAAGTTGTGAAAGGCACGTGGTCCAATCAGATTCTGACAAAGCTACACTCGAGAATATATCCACAACAGTGTAAAATTATTCATCTTTGAGTTAACCTCAGGCCCAACTATTTTGTGATTGGTGAAACGATTGACAAATAGGAGGTGGTGGGGCCCCAAGAGGACCGCGGATTAATTTATGCACTCAAAAAGCCAAAAAGGCCCAATTGATTGAGCTGTAGGGCCCACTGACTAGGCCGAATCTTACTGTGGTCCCCTCTCCTAGAAGTCGCCGCGTGTTTATGGTCCGCGTCTTGTTGGGCCTCTACTGGGCCCCTTTGATGTTGACCCCAGTCCAACTCTTTCTTAACCCTAATAATAAGTGAAAGAAAAGGAGATAGAAATTAGCCGTGGCACGTGTGGACTACACGAGGGTAACTGTTAGCATACTTAACCCGATTGAGGGGTCCATTAACACTGCCCAACCAAATTAAGTTTGAGAGAAGTCCTACGTGGCTTTTTATAAACCCACCACCTTTTCTTTTAGATGATAATAAGTAATAACATATGTCTTATTAGATGATACTTTGTAAGTCATAGTCAGAATTAGTACGTTAGAGACTTAAAAGAACATATTTTTCAATGGTCATAATTAATTATGATTTATGAAATTTTACTATTTATGAGCTATATCGACGAGTGCAAATAACACTCTAATCAGATCAAGTTTATCTATAAGGGTATATTATGCGCAAAATTTATAATTCTAAAAATTTATAAATAAAAATGTGATTTCACACACTTCACAAATGATAAAGCCCTTTTGCTATTAAATTACATCATATTTTTCAATGAAATGCTTAATAATATATATAATTTTGCAGCTAAAACAAGACGCTTCTTTGTAGCAACAAATTCATTATTGTGGTTTTTTTTTTTGCTCGGAACAACATTTATATATGTTATAAATTTTAGACATGGAAGCGTACCATACCTTGGAGTATGGTAGTTAGCCTTTTTAGAAATTAAATAGGGATAGGTTTTAGAAGATTACAAACAATAAATGTGCATGACTTCCCATGTAAAAATGAATATAATTTATCATTGCTTAGCATTCACGATTCAAGCTTCTAGAAAGATTCACACAAAGGAGATATAATAATATATTATCCAATACATCTTACACCTTCAACTATATATATTTACATTTAATTTTACTTGAGATAATTCTTGAATAATGTAAAACAAAAGAATTTAGGTGCCACTAAGAAGACCATAGTATTGCCATGTAATGAAACAAATGAATTTTACCTATCACTGAATCACTCTCTCCAATTATTTTTCTTTTGTTTTTTGGGGGGGTTGGGGGGGGGGGGGCGGCGCATTGCATGCATATTGCATCATGCATGCAAGATTTACCATTCTAAGGGAACCTCGTCGATTATGTTTCTAACATGCTATTGAGAATACATCAGACATATAGTAAAATACTTGTACTTTGTAATGATTTGCTTTTGACATTCATGTTACTAGTAGAAATTCCTTAATTACATATATAATAGTCAGGTTGTATTGTGAGCCTGATAATCGTACCCGAGTATCCAATGGAATTGCGGAAAACTCATAAGCTAGCTAGGGTTTTAGTTTGTGTAATTATGCGTCGTAATTGTGAGATTCTCCTTTGAATCATGTCCTGCTCAAGCCTTAGTTTCTCATTAATCCTCTTAATCACTTGTAATTGTGATGATTAGTTTTTATAACGTACATTTAGTGATGCATGCTATGAAAATTGAATTTAAATTGTTATTGTAAAATATCAACACTCATAAATCCATGATAAGGATAAGAGGTCATTAATGATTTGATAATCTTTTTCCAAAACCCAGGCAAATGTTGAGCTCGTGACCTTTGAAAAGTATATATCTCCCAAAATATGGTGGGAGATGTCTCCCACCTATTTTAACGTAATGCTTACGTACGCATAGAGATAAATTGAATCAAATCAAAGTAGCAAATATCACGCTCACTAAAATATTTGATGCTTATTTGGACCAAAATAGAAATTTATTTTTTATTTCTAACGCTAATAGAAATTATATGTCACTTTTCTTTGTTTTTTTTGGGGGGGGGGGGGGTTGCAAGAATCGTATGTCACTTCAAGTGCTTGAATATATCATTGATAATTTGATACATACTACCATTTATTTTGATTTTTTTTTATTTAGTGGCTAAAAATTTACAACCTAGATATGTTGTGTTTAGCTCTAATAGCCTCTTTTTTATTATTAGATGGACCATTCATTGGATCGCCATAGATCTAAACTGTGTTTTTCTTAATAAGTTTTGCCTTTGCTATCTCATTCCTAAGTCCAACCATGCAAGCATGTTGGGTTTTGTGGCCCAAAATCTCATAATTGGCACGGTGGGACCGTGCTAGATAACACAGATGTGTTAGGGCAAAGAAGCGGGGCATCAAGGGAAGACAGAAAAACGGCACTAGGGTGCTGTGCCATGTGGCACGGTCGTGCCGTGCTCGGTTTTGGGCGCAGGTTCTGGTGGCGGTTAGAGTTGCTTCGGAGTGTAGTTTTCTCCTAACGGTTACGGTTCTTTTCTAAGGGTAAAATCTTGAACTTCTAGACCCTATATAAAGGGGTAGTCATACCAAGGATCTAAAATAACTCCATAACTCCTGAATCCCTAAATCCCTAAACACATTGAGAGGTAGAGAGACTTTGTGAGAAATTACAAGAGAGGTTGTAATTCTGCTGTTGGATCATTTTTTATTCTCCCTGCTCATATAGTGGATTGATTGTGCTCGTTGTCGTCCGTGGTTTTTTCCCGTATTGGGTTTCCACGTAAATCTTGTGTGTCGTTGTTTTGTTTTTGTTATCGTTTTAAGTTTCTGAATATCTGTTTCATCCTATTGCTTCCACTATTAGTTTGCCCTAATTCCTAACAAAGCATTATGCTACCATTTCCTTTGATATTGTGTGCTAAGACCCCCTTTCCTTCGATTTGTAGATACTAGGTCGTGTTTTACTAATTAGATTTCACCATTCAGCCCTAGTATTTGTAACGATATCTACATGAGATAAATAAATGCTTATGTAAGTCTTGATCATAAGCACATCTTATTATACAAAATGAATTAATACAACGAATTAGTGTTAATTTTACAATTATGAATTTTTACAAGGTCTTGGAGGATGTTTATTGTTAAGAAAATCACAATGATATGGTGCAGATACATACAAACTACAAGTATATATATATATATAGGGTATATTAACTGTATAAAAAGGTATTTTGACAAATTGAAAAGCCTACATTACCTCTATACATGAGTAGAGATGCCTTGGCTATATCCTAGAAATGTGACTCTAAAAGGAGGGCTGTTTTTTCCTTAGGTTTTTTTTTTTTTTTTGCCCATTTTTTCAAGAAGTTTACAACATAGAGTAGTAAATTAATGGAAGTGAAAAAGATAGTAATGGCCTCCTCAAATTATGGAGGGTATCTATCTTTCCAAATTAGTGTATGTACCATTGGTACTGTCCCTTAACGTACCCCTTTCATATGCCCTGAGACCTTTGCTTTCTTCTTCTAGCCAACTGCTCTCTGTCTCTTTCTTCATTGGCTATGACTCTGACTACAATTTGTTGTTTTTATATATTGCCCTTCAAAATGCTACTATTTTATGATGGAGACAACCAAATTTTTGAGAAATTACTTTTTTTTGGTCTTTGTTTATTAATTAATGTAAATTGTAATCGAGTTATTATTATTTATAAGAAATAAAATATTCACAATATAAACTTTTCCACTTATAACATTTATAAACTCAAAACTTGTTTAAGATCAAAGCAAGTGTCATTTTTCTAATGTGTTATTGGACATGCGATTTATTAAATTTAGTAGATGAGTAAAATTGGAAGGCCGGGGTGATGAAAGTTTTGGGACCGGATATGATCATTTTTCCAAATGATTCGGACGATCACTTATTTAAAGCTCAGATAAAGCTTTTTTCTTAAGATTTAGATATGAATCTCGCTTCTTAAAGTTCATAATCATGCTGTTAAATAAATAAATAGGCATGGGTGAGCATAATTAGTTTGTGTAGGAATAAGACAATCAAAATTTTCTCATCTTTGATAGTTAATGGGCTACTACAATCATTAATCAATGGATAATAACATTAGGGGTGTGGAGTTGCGTAAATTGTGCAATTACTCAAACTCTGCTTTTACATGAGCAAATGGAAAGCCAAAATTGTAAAGATGTTCGAGAGGTGACTGAAGAGGAAAGTTAGATTAGACGGTAAAAGGACACTATATTGTTGTAATAATGTGACCGTAAACGGTAGTCTTTAATCAAAGTAACTACCTTTACAAATTACTCTAACTCTGTTCGTTGGCTCAATCGGCTTAAGCTAGGCTTGTTAAGGCTCAATGAGCTTCCAACCAAGGTTCGAGCCCGGCTTAGCTCAAGCTCGCCACGAGCCAAGTTTAGCAAGCCAAAAAAAACAAGCTGACTCACAAGCACTTGTAAACTAGCTTAACGTTGTTACACCGCTCGTTATTAATTTAATGATTGAAGATGAGTGAACAAAAATAAGAACTTATCTCCTACCAAATTGAACAGTTAAGCATTTAACCCGTAATTAAACAAACAGATTTTTTTTATAAAAAAAAAAAAACAAGATTGAACGAATTGTCTACTTATTCATGACCATGTTTTTGAAACTGAGGGGGCCTCCCTAATTAGTCTTTAGTAGGCAGAAAATACCAAAACAAAGGCGATTGGTTGCGTGTTCGAATGGGACTTTTCCTACAAGAAAAAAGCCAAATTCACTGGTTTTGTTGTGTGTCCAACTAATCCATTTGGCCAAATTAAAGTGATCATCTTTTTCACCTCTCACTCCTCTTTCTTTAATTTATTCCTTTTCTTAGGTGGCCCATGTATTTATGTCCTCCTCTCCTCTCCTCTCCTTGTGGGATCGAATTAAAGTTTTTATCAATAACCTTTTTGGATTTTATTCATTTGTGTCTTCTTTTGAAATTTACTCACTGTTCGACACGTCCATAATGTCATTATTCTCACAATATAATGGACACAACATCATCACCTACTAGTCATTGCCTACTATGATGGTGTGTGTGTTACGGAATTAAATGTTGGACTCTTAACAGGAATATACGATTGATTTCGATGGTCTTGTGATTAGGCTAAGGTTTTCTCCTCTAAACCTATTAACACCTGAACGAGTACGATTGTTGTCATTAGTCGCGTGATTGATTTTTTTTACCATAAATAAATACCAATGAAGAAAACTTGAAAAAGTGTACACATAGTTCACACAGGTACTCGGAATCAGAATTGAAAAAGGTGGTTATAGTTACGGTTCGCAAAATTTTGAGTCCCACATAATTTGTTTTCTTTACGATTAGATATTTGAATTGTAGGTTAATACTTCAAGACTATTATTTCATTTGTCATAAATGATCGATCAATAGATACCAGTGAATAGAGGTGAATAGTTTCGGGTACCCGCTCTCAAAATTGGACACCAGCAAAATAGGTTCCTCACTTTTGGGAATCAAAACAAGAACCATAGTCAATACTTTTTGGAAACTGGTCAAACAGGTTCTGGATCCACCATTTTGGGAACCGAAACCATAACCACCGATTCCAATTTCGATTTTGGGTATCCGTGTTAACTATAAACTTTTTCAATTTTTCATAGTTGGTATTTATTTACTATAAATCATAGTACAATAGTATTCATCTCAAGGCACATAAAGTATAAGACCTTGCTTTATAGATGTTCAAGAACCAACTCAACTAAAGTTTAAACTGATGGTTGAAGGCTCAGGAATATACTTATACTCTAACACAGTACCCCCTCACACGATGCCCTTTGGGCTTAAACTTGTGACCGCTGCAAAGGCTCCCCTACCTTGCACAATAAATCAATATGAGGACCACTAGATTCAAAAAAACTCAAGACATCTTACTCGGATATGTTATGATATTATGTTCAAGAACTATCTGAATCAAAAGTTTAAGCTGATGGTTGAAGGTCCAGCAATAGGTTTATACTCTAACAATAACTAACACATGTCAATTAAAGGTAGCAAATTACATGCATTGAATTAATATAATACGATGCAAGGTATATTTGTCCATTTATTAGACAGAAGAAAAAACAATAAATTGAGGCAGCAAATTATAAATGTTGACTTGAAAACAAGCTTAACAAACACTTCAATGTGAGGAAAATACTTTTTAGGTTCTTTTATTTTGGATTATGGAAGATTGGATTAGAACATTTTACTATATAAAAAGTCAGCAGAAGAATTAATGTTGCACCTTAGGCTAGGATATATTTCCCCATAACCGATTCTGGCTTCCAATTCCGATTCCGCCTTTCATGTTCAGAATTAGAACCGATTGGATCAGTTTCTTAATATTAGAAAGCGGATCCGAAACTATTTGACCGGTTCCAATAAAATTTCAGGATACCCATCAGACATTTTCACCCCTACCAGTAACTAAGAAAGCATTAATGGTTGTGTTATTATAACACTTCAAAAATTACCACTAAATGCCTTAATGTTCTTAACATCACTAAGAGTACTCTTCCATAATTGTTTGGAAAACATCAAATGTGTTTTGATTTTGTGAAATATAGTTCAATTTGAAATCATAAACAATAATTTTATCCAGAGCCCCAAATGAAGAATGTGAATTGATTAAACACTAGGACGTTGATAATAAAGAATTGTGGGCTGTTACATGCATGAATCTAAGCTATCAAATCAATGACCTTTGATAATGTTGGGAATTGGGTAGCTGGTGTTGGTAGTAAATAAGAATTATGGGATGTAGATGTAGTAGTAGAATATATATACTTGTCACTCTGACGAGACGGGACGTATGAAATATTTGAACTGTCGAAATTCCCTTTCTTTAATTTATTAATTGGCATGCATCATATAAACATATGTACTGCATGGTCCTGGTGTTACACCTTTATATTTAGTTCTATATATATGACATGCCACCTCTAAATTGGTTGCTGTAAATAAAATCAATGCAAAGCATATATATTTAAACTCTTAAATTGTTAATTAGTAATTAAATAAAATATTAAAGAGCGAATTCAACATTTTCAGTTATTATAATTTTCAATTTTTTGAAAAATACACCAACAGAAGATTGAATTACATTAACTTTGTATACTATACGAATAATTAGTTTATTGGTCGGATCTACTAATTGACTTTATTATTGGCTTATACATTAGTATATACATAAACTCTTTTACCTTTCTCCGATTCATGTATATGATATAATTACTTATAACTAAGCTTAGTTATGATTAAAATAGGTCAAAGTACTAAAGTGAATTTTTTTTTTGGTGGTGGGGGTTGGGGGGGGGGGTGTGATGGGTCTCAATCAAGATGCTACACGAGTAAAAGTAAGCGATGGGATAGATAACATTGTAAATCATCAAAGCATATCGCAGGGACCTCCAAAATGGCATGCTAATATGGATGTGAACACACAATCGATCATCTTGGTAGCTACTAGTTACTTGTGTGGACCTAATTTTTTCACATCATAACTTTGACCATATCATACGATTCAAAGTAACCATTTAGTTCACAATCAGATTTAAGTTGGATGGAACGAAGGTCTTGCACTCTATCCACATGCTTTAAATAAGACAATGACATATAATTGAGGACTTAAAGGGGAAAAAAATCAGGAACTCTTCAGTTTTATCTGAAACTAACCTTGTAAAAAAATTTTGAGTGTATTTTGAATAATTTCATTATATTAAAAGTTGTAATGATTAATTATCTTAAATTCTTCGTAAAATGTTACAACTAATTCTTTTGTTTTGAATCATTGTGTTTTCAGATTTCTAGTTGAGTATTTCGGTTTGATTGATTAGTGCCTACAGGTAAAGAGTGGCAAACGAAGTATGCAGACATGATAAGTATTTAATGATAGCATTAGAATTGCTAAATACAATAGTTTAGACTCAAGAAATGGCGTCTTGATTTTATAAAATGCCCAATGATAACAAACAAACCCAATAAGACTTTGGGACTCTAGGATATCAAAAATTACAAGCCTTAACAAGTGCCAACATTTCTTAAGTAGACAACTAAACCCAAACATGCCCACAATAGATTCGAGGGAAATGGACCCAAATTGATTTTTTTACGCTTGAAGAGATCCTCTCTGTAATTTCCCCCGACTTCGTAGTGTATAAAAGTATTAAGTCTAACTATTTGTACTCGTTCATGAGATTTCTAATGGAATATTATGATACAAAATTTGATAAGCAACAGAAGACATATGAGTCTATTACTAAGATATATGTTGAAAATGACACATGTCCTCTATTTTGCTCTTATCTTCTTCCACAATAATCCAAATGTTATGAGATTGGTGCCATTAGAAACTAGACATGACAAGCTTTCAAATAAGAAAGGAATCCCATAAATCAAAATTCCGGCAACAAGGTTATGGCTCCAACAATTTGGAACAAGAAACCTACCGGTAGGCTTCAGAACCTGACCCGGTTCGGTCTAGATGACTTGAACCCAATTAGGCTCGAGCCGGTTCATTGGGATTGCTTCCAGGGTCCTAAAATTCCGCTTTCTACTAACTTTCAGACTCTCCAAGTGGCAATTTACTCCAGAAGTCCTAGAAAAATCGTTGTTCTCTACACTTATAAATACAACCCTTCACTTAACCTTTAGATACATGATTGAGCCATAGAGAAAACCTATGAGAATAATAAGAGTTCAAATAACTAACAAATCTTGCTCAAATCAATCCTCAAAACCCTTTAAGGCGAAAGACAAAGTTTGAATTGAAATTCTCGATCCTAAGGTTTCCTAAGTCACTTAGGTAGGTAACCTGAGGACGTAATTCTTCAACCTACCTACCTTTTTCTCTTTCTTATTTCCTTTGTTTAATTTATTTAGTTTTAGTGTTGTAGTTTTCAAAAGATGTAGTAATGGTTCATTAATCTAGATCTCCGCCTGATGTAATATGTATATGTTACTGCTTTCTTCTATTCTAATTAACATTGTAATTATTTGCATTGTAAGTTTGTAACTGCTGTTGTATTGCCTGATTCTATTTTAGTGTTATTTTATAATTTTCTGTTTTGATTAGTAGAGGTTGTTAGTGATGACAGACATAATCATAATGCATTTTATCATGTTGTGAAATAATCTTCATCCTCGAATATGCATCTTTTGATTCTAACCAATAGAATTAGAGGTCCCCGTAAATAATTCTTAGGCATATCTTTTTACTGAGTCAATGACCCTTTCAATTGTCCCTTCAATTTAGGTTGGATAAAAGGAATAAACTTTAATTTTTGTAAGTTTTTCTGATAAGGACAAGTGACAACTCTAATTTCTGTAGCATTCAAATACGATTTAGATACGAATTTCAACCCTAAAATACAAGAATGTGATCTCACCTTGGCTTTCAAAGGGAATTTTATAAACAATTAGGTGTCTCAAACTTGTTAACTTGATTAATTAATGAGTGGATTTTCCTTTCCATCCATCCATTCTACCAGAAAGGTAAGTAAAGCATTTATTTATTAATTGTTGAGAGGGAGGGGGGAAAGTATGTAGATTTACTGGCAAGGTGTCATTTAGATGACACGTTCAGGAGGAAATAAAGGGGGTTAGAATAAGGCAAAGTGTCAAATGCTATGTGACACATAACAGTGCATCGCACTCATAGACACACCCTTTATGGAAAGATGTAGGACATCAATTACTCAAATTCCCCATTTGTAGTACATTTTCCGTTCTGTCCCTCATCTGTCACACTTACCCTACTGTGAAAAACAGTTCCAATTCATTCCATTCACCCTTTGTGATAAAGTGGATTTTCATCATAACTTTTTTGGTAAAATAAACGGGTAAAATAGAAATGGAAAGTTTTCTTATATTATAATTAATTACTAGATTTAATATGCAGCTCTGGTTCTCCGAATTCTGCAATTTGAGGTCAAATTCACTTTTACTCCGCATCATGATAATATCACGATAATATTAGTACAAGATAGATTTTTTTATATCTTGTTGCAAATCAGTATTAATTTTTACCCTTGTATAGGAACAATTTATATTGAAAGTTAAATAGATATATACTCTCCGATCTGAAGAATCTACTGTTTACAAAAAGCATATGAAATTAATATAATGAATTCATTTACCTATGAAATTCATTAACTCTATACGTTTATTGATACGTCAGTATGAAATACACATATATGTACACATGCACATGCATCATTGCATATACCATGAAGGATGGAGATTATATCTTCTCATGTAATTCTAGGATGTGCAATGAGATTAGAGGATGAGACCGATAGATGCTAAGGCATTTATGCGTACGTTACGCACTGATTTAATAGATCGGAGGATCAACTATGTTCATCTAAGATTATTAGCAACACAAATGATATATGTTGTACGTTGTAGTTATAATGAGTCACTGAATTTAGTAACTAAATTACCCAAACTCGAATGATCATTTTCTTGATCACTCCATCCATATTCATAAGAGTTCATTTGTTATATGCCTCTCATCAAAATATCTTGTCATATATATCCTCACTATGTCCCTACTTGTGCTTGCTTCATTTCATTCCACGCCGGCTTGAACTTAATTCCTTGTGCACGATAATTGAGTCAAGGCTTATCAAACAAGCAAACAATAGAGTTCATGCATTCTTATCACATATGAATTACTTGTAGGTAATTAATGTTTGAGTGGAAATAAATAATTTTATAATGCAAGTAAGTTTGTACCTGTATGTTCATTGTTTTGTTTAATTTTAAAAAAGTGTTGTAAATAACAACTGTCTTGTAATTATGATTATTACAAACTATGTAGTCTTCACTGCATTACAAAGTTGGTTTCATTTTATTATATTGAATCAAACATCTCAGCAGTAATATTACGCTTATTCTTATTCTGATAAATCGCACAAATACAATATGCGCAATATGAAGTTGTCGTATGGTAATAGCCGGCATTTATTATCATAAATCAGGATCTGTAAATTCACATATGTACTAGGTTTTCGGAGGGATGATCTTAGTAGATTTTTTTGAGAAAAAAACAAATAAATAAAAAAAGAAATTTCAGAAATTGTCATAAAGAAATAGTTGAATATATAGATTCAAGACTACTGTAAATAGATTCGAAACTATCATATATGAGTACCAATTAAAAAATAATAGTAATTGGACTAATTGGAAGTAAATTTGTCTCATGGTGGTTGGTGCTTTCTCTTTTGTATTATTATTACTACCCCAACACCCTCCTCTCTCTCTCTCTCAATCACTCATTCTATCTCATTACTCACTCCTCTCATCACCACCACAAAAAATTCAAAATAAAAAGAAAATTTGAGAAAAAGACAAGAAGATATTTAGAAAAATTTAATTAGACAGGGGACCCTCTTCTGCCCAACTTTCTCTGTTTTCTTTCTCTCCTCTCTTTTTTTTTTTAAATTTTTTTTTACTTTTATTATTTTTTTTTTCTGCCCCTGCTACCCCCAATTTTTATCATGGAAGAGGGGCTTTATTGGAAGTAGACGTTTCCTCGTTTTTCAGCTGTTTGCTTCTCCCTCTGCCCCACTTTCCAGTCTTCTCCACTACCCCCCCCCCCCTCTCATTAATTTTTTTTTAAAAACTTGAATTTAATTTCTCCATTTTAATTGATTAGACCACAACTGATTTTTTTTTTGAGCTTTTAAATATTTTTCTATAAATTTAATCATCCCATATATCCCAGATAGCTTTCAATATGTATCTCATCTAAGAGCTTTTTCCATTATTTTTTTTTATACAGAGAAAAGGCTGCTTTCTCAATCAGTTAGTTCTCTTTTGTCAGTGATTTCCTCAAAAAAAATTCAGAACACCTCCTGGCCTCCCCCCCCCCCCCCCCCCCCACTCCCAATATAAACCTCCTTGTCAGAATCCCCTCTCTCTCTCTCTCTCTGAAATCTAGTATAGTTTAGTATTTTTCCCCAAATCAATTGGAAGAGCTGCAGATATCAATTTCTCTGACAGAATCAACACACCACTGTTAGAAAGTAACACATGTGAGTCTACCCCCCTGACGCCCCCCGCCCCCCTTCGCAATTCTCTTTTTACTAATTTTTGAATTTACATGTCTATTTGTTGGCATGAAGAATCAGATGTAGCAGTCTTACAGTCTGAATTATAAGAACAACTGATTGTATTGGATAAATCAAACTTAATTTTAATTTCATTTGAGTATGTATATTTGTATGTGTGCGTACGTTATTCCTGTTACATCATGTTTGAGTTTGCTGTTCTTCAGATTGGGTCGAAGAAATTAATTATAGTTCTTTAATTTTTAATCATTTTTTTTGGAACTTTTTAATTATTTCAGGGGGGATCAGAGGCAAGAGGAGAAAGGAGGGACAGTTTTTTAAGGGTGGTCAGCATCAAATTCCAAACAAAATTTTTGGCATCAAGAAAAATGGGAATAAATGGAGAGCTTTGATGCTCAGGCCTTGTGTACTAAGCTAGTTTTAAGAATAAGCTAAGCAAAGCAAGGGAATTTATCCATTGTGCCTTAGAAAACCATATATACTCCCAGATTTATCATATCCTACTTTTTCCCACCTCCTTTTTTCCTCATCATATCATTTTATAAATCAAAATTCATTTCAGAAGTTACATTTTCTGGGATTTTTTTTTTGGGGGGGTTCGTTCCTGCTCATCATCCAATTAAGTCAATTAGATGATGGCGACCTACTTTCATGGAGGTTCTGATATGCAACCTGGTGATAATCTTCAAACACTTTACCTGATGAACCCTAACTACGTAGCTGCGTACACCTCAGAAGCACACAATAATAATCATCCATCCCAGCCGCCACCCACCAACATGCTCCTCCTTAACCACTCTGCCGGGCTCGGAGGCCCGGGCAGCCTCCCGGGCCCGCAGCAGCAACCGGGTCATCAGCAGTTCATCGGAATCCCGCTCGCTGGGCCCCACTCGGACAATCCTGGCCGTCCATCTCCCTCCAGCCCGATGCACCATCACCATCACCATCAGATCCCCGGCTCTCTGCATGGCATGGCCGTCTCCCGGGTCCACTACAACCTCTGGAGCCCGACAATCGACCCGAGCCCGACCCATCCAGGCCCGGGCTCGATCCCCACTGCGGTGGTGGCTGGTGGGGCCCAGGGTTTGTCCTTGAGTCTCTCTCCTCATCAGCAGCAGAATAATAACCATAATAATAATCCGGCCGGGATGGGTGGTGCGGACGACGGAAGGATGTCTGTGACGGTGGTGGGAGGATCGTCGACAGTGTCGAATGGGGTGCAGGGAGTGATCCTGGGGTCGAAGTACCTGAAAGCTGCCCAGGAGTTGCTTGATGAGGTGGTGAATGTTGGGAGTTACAGTAGCAAGGGGGTAAATAATAATAATAATTGTGAGTCCAGTGGGGCCCACAAGAATAAGGCCAAAGCCGCCGCCAAGGAGCCGGCTGCCATTGAGGGGTCGAGCAGTGGTGCCGGGGAGAGCAGCGGTGGTGGTAAGAAGGCGGCCGAGCAGGTCACTGCTGCTCAAAGGCAAGAGCTTCAGATGAAGAAGGCCAAATTACTCAACATGCTTGATGAGGTACTATATTATACTATCGCTTAGCTCTGAATTACTCAAATATTTACAACAACGTACCACATCAATAACAAGTTAACAATCACCACCATCACTTAATATGCATCCTGGTCAGATACGCTTTTATTTAAAATTTGAATTATATACGTCCACAATCTCAACTAGTTATAAACGGTATATCTATGAGACTGTTTCCAAGATATATTCACAAATAAAACTAGAGTATCAAACATATTAAAAAGAAAATGAGACCATATGTTTTGGATCTATTATATTCAATGTTCGATAATCATAGATTGAAAATCAAGCCACAAAAGAGGGAGTCCCCACTCCAACCCCAAACCTTATTTTAACATGTTTCTACCTTTAGTTTCTAGGACTCTGCTTTCTGTTTGGGAGAACTATATATTCCATCCCACTTGTTGCTAGCATCATAAAACTCTTGTACATCAAAAACACTAACCATTCTTATACATTCACATCTTCTTCAATAGGTGGAGCAAAGATACAGGCAGTACCACACCCAGATGCAAGTAGTAGTATCCTCGTTCGAGCAGGTGGCAGGGATAGGGTCAGCGAAATCCTACACATCCTTGGCTTTACAGACCATATCAAGGCAGTTCAGGTGCCTCAAGGACGCGATCATGTCTCAGATCAAAGCCACAGGCAAGAGCCTGGGGGAGGAGGACACCACCAATGGTGGCTCCAAGCTCGAGGGGGGTGGAGTAGGTTCAAGGCTGAGGTTCGTGGACCACCAGCTAAGGCAGCAGCGGGCCCTACAGCAGCTTGGCATGATGCAACACAATGCTTGGCGTCCTCAACGTGGGTTGCCTGAACGCGCTGTCTCTGTACTTCGTGCTTGGCTCTTTGAGCACTTCCTTCACCCGTATGCATTTCAATCATTTCTTCGTTTGTTATGTGACATTGATTAATTACCTCAACAAGTAAACATTTTAGCTTAATTAAACTCTTTGATTAAGTGATTGTTAAACTTCCATTATGAATAGGTACCCTAAGGACTCAGATAAGCACATGCTTGCTAAACAGACTGGACTTACAAGAAGCCAGGTAAGAACATTTCATTAGACATCATACTTTTATATAAAACTATCTTCAAATTTGTGTGCTCGGTCGCATTCTAATAAGACTTTAACATGTCAACTACGTATCTATGTTAGATACTTATGGCCAATTCTAAGTAATAGAGACTCCAATATTACCATATACATATATATGGCTTTCTTATTCCTTGGGTCATCTATGCTACCTGCCTACGGAAGCCAATGGTGTAGGGGATAAATGGTGCTCTTGTCTTTTATCTCTAAATTTGCAATGTTTCTGATAAAAAAAAAAAAACAAATTATAATGTTGAGATGAATGGTGTAGGTGTCAAATTGGTTTATCAATGCTCGTGTCCGCCTATGGAAGCCAATGGTGGAGGAGATGTACGTGGAGGAGATGAAGGCTCAAGAGCAACATGGAGGCAATACTGAGAATAACAATAACGAGAACACCAACACCAACAACGGTGGCTCTTCTACAGGAAATGAACCCAATAGGGACCGATCTACCTCAAAAGCAACCGTTGCTTCCCAACAACAACAACAACAGCAGCAGCAGCAACAACAGCAACAACAGAATGCTGGTGGTGGTGGTGGCGGTGGGTTAATCCAAGCCCATCAACAAGGCGACCACCACACAACCAATGACATGATTTCCAACCTCTCTGCGATGTCCACGGCTTCCATGTCATCACAAGGCTTCACTCTGATTGGCTCATCAACCGACATGGAGTGTCTAATGGCACGAAGCCCAAAGAAGCAACGAAGCATGCAGAGCTCCCCAAGCAGTATCCTCTCCATGGACATGGAGATGAAGCCTCCAGACCACCACCACCACCACCACCAAACTCGAGAAAACCTTAACAAGTATGGAACACAAGACCAAAGACAGACTCCCATGATAATTGGCAACCACCACCAAGGGGGTGGTGGTGGAGGGTTCAGTCCCTACATTGTCAATGACATAGGCAGGTTTAACCCTGACCAGCTCATAGCCGCGCACCAATACCATGGCAACAACGGTGTCTCCCTCACCCTTGGCCTCCCTCACTGCGAGAACCAAAGCCTCTCGCTCTCAGGGAACCACCAGCAAAACTTCATCCCTAACCAAGGCATGCAACTGGGAGGGAGGAGGCTCGAAATTGGAAGCGAAGATCAAGGTACCGATTTTTGTGGAATTAGCATGGGAATGGGGCAACCTTCGCATCCCAACAGTGGGTACGAAAGCATCGACATTCAGAGTCGTAAGAGGTTTGCTGCTCATCAGCTGTTACATGACTTTGTAGCATGATCAGCATCACCTCTTTCTTTTAATTTTCTTTATTGTTGAACAAGAAAAAGAAATAAAAAAAAGGATTGTGTAGGGGGGTTTGGTATAGTTTTTATTTATACTTGGGATTAAAAGTATAAAATCCTATGCAAAACTTTCATAGGCAGTTAATTAGGGATTGTTGAGGTCGTTTTTCTCACTATTTTTGTTTGCTTTCCCTTTTGTTACGTTTTGGTAATTGGTGAACTGCGATATATAGATTGGTACTTGGTAGGCTAAGGAAGATCATATTAATTATGCAATCAAAGTAGCTATCTCGTTATGTTGTAATTTAGAAAGGAGCAGTGAACTTGGAACTTGTATATATGGTGTTGTAATATAATATATGGTGAATTTACGTCAACTACATGTACGTACGTGTGAACCTCTTGCATATCTTGAAGTACGTAATGGTGTGTTTTCGATGATAAAAACTCTCTGCATGCAAGTACAATATATCCATTTCAATGTTGCATTGGCATGGCAGATATATATTATATATATTGTTGCTTCGCATTCTATGAGAAACTCTTTAATCATTGAATTGCTTTGTAACATATAATTATACAATCAAGCTAGCTAGGCCCTGGGCCATTGACAACCTCATCATTCAACTCCTGTATATTATATATTTTGTCAAAGCTAGCTAGGGTTTTAGATGAGCTTTGTCATTAGCTGGGCATCAATATATAGTATCATTATTACCTTTCTGAATATGCTTAGTTACATAGATCAGAAAGCGTGGTTGAGTAGTGCACCTTTTTTCCGATAGTTGTTTCAAGTATACTGTACAAATATGATCAATTTCAGTTCTATAGTGTACATAAATAAAACTATATATAGTGATCATGCACGTATATTGTGTGAAAATTCTTCTATAACTCAATTTATTATGAGATGTGTTGTTTTCTTTTGCTAGATGCACATTGTATTCAATATTTATATTGCGATTTTATTGGGTGAACAACACACTTAAGACATCCTGCATAATAAATAAATAGAAAGAGTGTGAACCATACAATGTGAAAATCAAGGGACCTTATTTATATTTTTTTAAGAGAAAATGTCAGGTAACTAGATAAACAATAGATTTCGAACCAAAATACTGAATGAAATTAAAAAAATGGGTTGTAAGGCTTATAGAGTAGCTAATTGTTAGAGTATAAACCTATTCATAAGTTTTCAACTATCAATTTAATATTTTGGTTGAGATGATTCCTGAACATGGCATCATCAGAACTTTCTGAGCGAGAGAGTTTGAGTTCAAATCTCAGCAGTCCCCATATTAATTTATTGTGCAGGGTAGGAGGTGCCGTTACAGCAGCCCCAACATTGAGCCTAAGTATCATTGCGTAAGGGGACGTGTTAAAGTATAAATCTATTCCTGCACATTTCTAATATTTGTTATAATGATTTCCTTTTCTTTATTAAAAAAAAAAAGCAAAAGTACCTTATAGTTTCCAGAGAAAGATATCAGATAATAACAGTGATCGAGGCGGTCACCAAAACGAACGGCCACATAAATAACATCAAAGTCAAGCATCCCAATGACAAGATCAATGATTAGAAAGCATCCATCCACAAATTGGAAACCCATAACTTAGGACCAGCTCAGCTATAATTAAGTAAATCCAAGGCCTCCTTCTGTGGCTTAAATTAAATTGTGAACAAAATTCGCTCCACTTTTTGATCTAGCGGCGCACTTTTAAATTACGTACAAAGTGCATGCATTTATGTGTTCTTAATAACTTGTTCACCCTTTTAGTTGATGTAGCTTATCAGCTTACTTAACACCTCCTTAAATGTTTGCCACGGATAAATGCAAGAGTCATATTAACCAATGGACGATATGTGTTGCTGCAATTCCTATATCACATTTATAAGAGTATTTACTCTCACGAGCCACATATGCATACATATATTTAGACCTGCATTTATAACAGATATGTACGTAGGTAAAAAATATCATGTGACTTATCGGATTATATATTCTCGAAAATATAATACAGGTTTTCGTGTTATTGTGTTTTTGGAGGCATAAGAGGTCAATATATGAGAAGTTAAACACAAATTCCGTAAATTTATAAATTTACATCATTACATGCATGCTCTTCATAGTCGACTAGCTTTTTTGATGAGAGGTCATTAATTAGGTTAAATTCGGAGGTTATGGTAGAAGATATATAGAGTACTACAAAATGAAGTTTATTTAGCAATTTAGGTAAAATTCAACAGGATTGTTACTGATGGTGGCAAGGAATTAGTGATTCAAGCATTGAAAGAGATGTTTACGGAGAGGCAAATGTGACAGCGAATTGGTTATCAAAATTTGGACATTTCATTACAGTTATTTCTCTTCAGATGTACTTGTAATCACAAATTACAAAGATTGAATTTTTATAGATTCAATTGGGTTACAATCTCTACAGATACAAACTCCTCTGATTCTTTCTCTCAAGGATGGATTTTTCAACCCTTGAAACAAAGGGGATGGGGACCTATTTATAGGAAAACCCCTCCTCCCAAGTCAAGACAGGCCTTGACTTGGGTTATGGGCCTTGACTTAGGTTTTGGGCCTTTCAATCAGGCCTTATCCTAGGCTACCTGACTTTCATTTGTTTGACTTTGACTTTGGAGTCTTCCGGGCTTGAACCGAGCATTGACTTGGAAGTCGCCTCGAGTTTTAACCGGACGTTGACTTGAGAGTCGTCTTTGATGTTTGACTTGTGAGTCGATGTTGACTTTGACCTTTGACCTTTGACCTTTGACTTTGACTTTTGACTGCGTCATCACTTGAACGTCGTTCGGCCTTTTAGGTCGTGGCTTGACTTGGTAATCGTCTTGAGTCTCAATTTGGGCTTTGACTCGAATTTTAATTGAACCCGAACTCGATAGTTAGTCGGGCTTCGTTTTGGACTTGATCTGCAAGTCTTTGGGCTTGATTAAATTAATTAAAAGGGTTGGCCCAATTAATTAATTAAATTTAATTTTGGTACGGCACGAACAAAATTTGAGTGCCTACAGTACTTTTTCCCCATGTCTTAGTAGGACAATTCTAGATGTGGATGCAGTTAGGTGTACTTTTGTGAGAAAAAATGTTTAACTTTTAACCTTATCCATTTACCATTGTAAGCGCCCCCCCCCCCCCCTCTTTCGTCAACAAATTAAATTTTATGGCATGCTATATTTAAGAATGAGATTTTGAACCCATTACAACAACAACTAGAGCCAAAATTAAGATGCAAATGTGGAATAACGACATGCTAGAAATAAATTCATCAAGCTCAGCAACAATATACCACAATCTTCATAGAGGGTAACTCCAACATGAAGGGGAGAGATTATTCATATGAGGTGGACAAAAATCCGAGGAGATTTGTCAAATTTAATTTTGGTGGATCCAAATACATTATTTATTGTTTTTTTTTTAGCAGTAGAGGATACATCATTAGGAGTCGGAATTACTAACTTATTTAGGAGGGAGAATTCAATCTAGAGCTTATATATACTTCATTAGGAGTTGGAATTACTAATTTTTTTGCAGTATGTAAAAGTTGTGGAATCGAGTCCACATTTTTTGGCCCATCTGTAAATTGACATACGAGTGGGTTCAGCTGGTGCAAAATGAAAAGCAATAGTCCATAAAAGAGCCTAATAGCATGTTCAGATAAAATAAAAGGCCCGGACTTCTAAACTAAAAACTGGATCACAAAGGGCCCATGGGCTTGCAGTGTCTCTTTCCTCTTTCCTCCTAACTCCAAAGCTGCGAAATAAATAGTGATAATCAGAGTCTGTTCTTTTCGTGGGTAAATTGATATGGTTAAAAGGGTAAAGTAGATTTAAGTAGGTTGAGGTAGATTGAAGTGTGTTGAAGTAGGTTGAAGTGATAAATTAACTTAGTTAAAATAGTGGAAGTGGGTTGAAGTAGGTTGAAGTGAGTTGAGGTTGGTATTTTAGAATTGACCCATGAAAAGAACAGGCCCTCGAATACATATTTGAAGTATTTCTCGGATAATTCCCTTCATAAAATAATTTGGCAAGCTTTTACACAGCGCAAGTAATGAGGGTCCAATAGTCCAAAATTTTCACAGGGCAAGTTGGGGTCGTGGGGCTGACAATGGGTCGAAGGTATATTTGAATTTGAAGCCCTTTATCGCTCTAATGTTGGCCGAATTTGAAATTTCTAAATCTCATACCTTTTGATTCTACAATTTAATTTCTGAGATGGTATCTAGGAGGCACACATGTTCGCTTTAATGTCAAACCATTCCCATGATTAGGTCCGAGATAAGTGGTTCTTAAAGCCGAGTGAAAGTTTCAACTCATATCAAGCCATTCGGTTATCATGTTATTTCGGGTTTGTACACTGGAAACCATTTAATTTTATCAAAGAATTTTGAATGTTGTGCTGTAGGGCAAAAGTGTTTAAATTGACATCCAATTTGAGTCATGAGATCTCCATGTGTTTTCTTTGTGTATCTCCGTTTCACTTCATGTTATATCATTACTCGGATTGGTCATATATGAACCGGGCTCGGGTTTAATGAATCTCAAAAGCTATTAGAAGACAAAAAATCTCAAATTTAAACTCAAGATCTAAATCTCGAAACTTTAAACACACAACTCACAAATGAATAAGAAGGGCGGTATGAAGTAAAATGAAAATGGCTGAACTGAGAGTCAAGCCTAGCCATGCCAGACCCAGGATGAAGTTCAAAGCAGAATGAAGCAACTCAAGCACAGTTGGGATCCAAATCTAATTCGTCCATTATTGACGAAATCAAATCTCAAGAACTTACTCAGCCAACTCGATTCATCTGAAATCCGATACTATACAAGTATGAATTATCTTTGTAGGCATCACAAATCTATTCAATGGAGTCAAAGTAGCTGGAAGGGAGTTAGCTCCATACGTGATACAACACATGTTTGACTATGAATTTTAGTGCATAGTGACATAGAAAAGTAAGGTTCAATTCTACTTCTAGACGATGTCAAAGATGGCATTTAACTTGCGTTGTCTCACAACAAGTGCAGAGTACCATGCAACTGTGTTGAAATTGTCGGAAGAATGTAATTTTGGAGCCACTTGCTTGGCTTAGTCTTTTGTATTTTTTATATAAATATATAAATCGCCT
>JACYFF010031954.1:101037334-101074031 GCA_017589665.1 Selenicereus undatus
ATTATTATTATTATTATTATTATTATTATTATTATTATTATTATTATATACCTCTGAATATTTGAATAAATCTTAAATCTTAAATGATAAGTTACCTAAATATTCAGGGCATATAATTGTTTAATAATTTAAGAATGAAAATATTCATTAATTGATCAAAATCATCATATTATCTTCAATTTTCTCAATATAAGACGATAGATATCCTCCCCCCGGGGCGCCCCCCCCCCAACTCATATATAAGTTCATTGATATGGCTGATCAGCTGGGATGTTTTTTGTAACTATCCAAAGTTTAGGTGTAATTATGATAATAATAATCTCCGAAGGAAGGATTAGTCACCTCAATTAATTATTAATAGTAATCATAAAAACATCTGTCTCATGAGATGTACTTATATTATGCAAATCGGTCTTACACAAGAACTTACTAAGCTTCATAATTATGCCTTATATCTTATGAATTGTAAGAATTTTTGTGTCTCATGTGATGATACAACAATAATATTGTAAATATTTCATTAGATTATCATCTGAGAATATTTTTTAAAAAATATTAATTAATTTTAACTTTTTCAAAATCTAATATTTGCATTATTTAAAAGGAATATCAATGAAGTTTTAGCCTAGTGATAAAAACTAAAGTACTTAATACATTAGGTTTTAGGTTCGATTCCCCCTCCCACCCACCCAATTGTATTATATTATCCTTTGTGACTCCTATTAAAAAAAGGAATATCAGTGTCCTATAGAAAATATACATTTTGATGGGCACAATATTGGGAGAAATAGAAATGTCGACAAAGCTGAATTTAAATTTTTGTTTAAACAAAAAACATGATTCATGAAGGTGTTGACCGCAATGCGAAAATTGTTAAGTTTGTTTACCAAATGCCCTAAGATGGACAATAGTTTGGAGGCTTCTATATGTTTTGTATAACCCTTTACTTTGAAAAAAAAAAAACATAAAAACAAAAAAAGCCATCATCAAAGGACTTATATATGATTTAGCCACCGATTTATTTATGTTTACTGAGACCAATCTTGTGCATGACTTACATTGTATGTGGACGAAACTATTCCTAATTATTATTTAACTTTGAAAATCTGTAGGTCGATCGTATACATATAATCATCATATAAATCAAATTAAAGTATAAACCTGAAAGTGTATTTCAAGATTGTTTTTTATTTGAATATTTGTACATTGCTATAAACTCAAACACGAGACAATTTAGGGAGAATCCTTACGAGAAGGACTACTTAGATTGTAATACTTACCTTTTTTACGGAAAAAAAAAATCTACAATATATTTATTTCTATTTAAAATCTTCAGAGCCCTTTTATTTTCATTGTCGTAGACTCACCATATATGTAACTGGACCCAAACCGTTCTATGGCTAAAAAGTCCAAATATGAGAATAGTGTTGAGTATAAATTCCATTTGGATTCTTCAACCATCACTTAGGCTCTATTTGATCCTTAGAAAATTTAATGGAAAAAAAATGTGAAGGAAAAAAAAGTAAAGAGAAAGTGAGTTTTTTTTTTCTCGTGTTCGAATTGAGGAAAAAATACAAAAAATACAAGAATTTGGATGAGAAATTTAAATATTGATATATTACTTGAATCATGTTGATATTATTTAAGTAGTGCGAGGTTGGAGGATGTTAGAAATTCTTTTGGGAATTTTTCCCAAACTTTCTTCATAATTTTATGAGGAAAATTTTATCACTTGTTTCTAACAATTTTTTCACCTAATTTTTCTCCATATTTTTTTCTTTATGATTTTCTCTAAACCAAACATAAGAAAAAAAAATAACTTTCCCAAAAAATTTTCTTTTCACCAAATTTTTCAAGATCCAAACAGAACCTTAGGCTAATAAGATCCGAAAAGTTTTATAGTATAACAAATTTTCTTCCTCATTTTTTGAAACGGTATCTATATATATAATATTAGTTTTGAGCTATTAGTATTTGTATAAGTTTATCTTCTATAAAGTGAGAGAATTTCTTCTACATTATTGTATAAATAACATTGTACAACAATCTGTATAATACTCTTTTGTGTTAGAGCATTCACAGCTGGCTGTAAAATAGGGGAACACAGGCCCCATGTTGTCACTTGTCAGCATATGAGAGGAGAGAAGGAAGTATGCCACGTGGGGGAGAACAGGCAGGCGTTTCTCCCTGCGGGCCACTTTTTGGCTTTTATTATTTTTCTTTTTTTTTCTTTTTTTTTTTTGAAGTATGTATATCATTTTTAAATAATTTAAAAAATAGATTGTGTGTTATAAGGCGAGTCTATGAAAAATATTTTTATTAGATGATATAAATTGAGTTTCATATGTTGGAGAAGTGATGGAATGCAAGCTCCAAAATTGTGAAACTTTTGCTGATGTGATAGGTCAGAGTTTCAAAAATTGAAACTCTGTTGGGAATGCTCTTAGAGTAGTAGCAGCCGAGCGCAAAATCCGGAAATGCGGCCCCCACATGCCCACTTGTCAGCAAATGAGAGGTGAGAGAGAGGTCTGCCACGCGGGGAGAAACCCCTGTCCGTGGCACCCCACAGACCACCTTTTTCATTTTTTTAATATTTTTTTTTGTTTTTTCTTTTTTTTTGGAGAAAGTATATGGTTTTTAAACAATTTTAAAAATAGGTTATGTGTTACGAGGTGGGTCCATGATAAATATTTTTATTGAATGATTAAAATTGAGTTTCATAAATTGGAGAAGTGATGAAATGCAAGTTTCAAAATTGTGAAACTTTTGCTGACGTAGCAGACCAGAGTTCCAAAAAGAAAATTTGGCTGGAAATGGCCTTAGTATCTATGTTTGTGACAATTGTGGGACCTTCTTAGCTACTTTAATGCTTTGAGCGCTTTCTCAAAGGTCAAGATCGACCAGCTTGAGTTAGAAAAATCAGCTAAATTGGGCGTGGGCAAGAAGATCTGTTGGAATTGAAGTCAATTTATATAAATTCACAATTTGAATTTGTAGATTTTATTCATAATTTGAATTTGTGGATTTTAAATAGTCTCGATATTGATCTACTTCTTGATATAATATTTCTGAGGATTATAATGGAGGTCTTGAGTCTCAATAAGCTTGACATAATAGAAATTAGAAAATCAGCACCAAAAAATCACTATTTGATTTTAAAAAAACGCAAACAAAGAAAGAGACAATGCAGATTTAATAATGGTTTGTCTTTATTTCAAAAAATAAGTAAATAAAGGAATGACATCTATTATTATTAATTTTTAAGATCTAACTGGGTTCGAATACTATTGATTAAGCCTTCAAATAATAATTTATAATGCTTTGTACTCTTTCCATTTCATAAAAGCACTATGTTGTGAATATAATTTAATGACATGTAGTATAATTTTTTTAAACTCTCGGATAAATGTGTCATTCCTATAAAAAGTTATTTTGAAATGCTGATGAAAATAGCTTTTTCAAAAGGAGTTGTTTGGGGCCAAATTGCTATTTTAAACAACTATTTATCAAATATCTATTTAACTATTTGACTTGATTAAAACAGTTAAAATTCCCCTAAACAAATCTTTACTCAAAATTGTTGCAACCAAACTATATGGTGATTTCTTTATTCATTTGTTTCTT
Organism: Selenicereus undatus; assembly: GCA_017589665.1. Classification (NCBI taxonomy): domain Eukaryota; kingdom Viridiplantae; phylum Streptophyta; class Magnoliopsida; order Caryophyllales; family Cactaceae; genus Selenicereus; species Selenicereus undatus. The sequence goes on from JACYFF010031954.1 coordinate 101,040,959, forward strand.
GCATGACCTTTTTTTTTTGGGAACTATTGGCACTTTAATATTTTATTATGAGCCACCAAATAAAATGGTCCACCACTTCGTGAAAATTATAATTCAGTGTCTGTAAGTTTTAATGAATTAATAATTTAGTCCACTTCCTTGACAAAACATTTTAGAAATTATGTTTTTATTTCTCAAAAATGAGATATTTTTTGTAATTTATTTACTATTTTAGTTTTTAACACAGCTCTGCATCTATACATCGTGCCGTGATAATGTCCGCTATTTTTGGGTAATGGCATTAATATTAAAATAAGCCACAACTCACAACATATTAAAAACAAACATAGGTGCTTAAAAATCAACAAAAAAATAGTAAAATTGTACAAAATGCTCCATTTCTGGGGACGCAAAACATAAATTTTAAATTACTTTATCTGGAAAGAAGACTAAATTATCAACTCATTAAAACCTCAAGTTTCAACCTAGTAAAAGATTATTTTCACACAGTGGTGAACTGCTTTATTCGGTGGTCATATCCCAGGATATCGAAGTGTATCTATGTGCGTTAATAGTTCATTTTTTATGAATGCAAAAACTATCACCCTATTTTACCCTCTACTTAGGGACGTTATTGCAGGTAGGGCTGTCAAAGTCTGATCCGATATGATAATCCAATCTGGACCCGACCCGAATTTACTGAGAGAAACACGAACCCGACCCGAACCGATTTCGATCCGGAATTGACACGATTTGACCGTTTAGTGTGAAAACTTTTTATTTTTTAGTTTTGAGCAAATCTAAGCTATTTTCAAGGCTAACACGAAATTGACCTATTTATTAAATGGGTCGACCCGACCCGACTTGTTTGACAACCCTAACTGCAGGTAGCCTTTTGAATTCAAAAAATAATATGACCCTGAGATAGGTTTCCTCCCCCCCCCCCCCCCCGAATCCCTTTTTCTTTAAAAAAAAAAATGCTGTGTGAATATGGGTTGGCAATAAACTATACATGCTGTGATCCAAAACAGTTTAGGTTCAGTAATCTTGTAATTTATGAGGGCCAACTCCTAATTGCTTGGGACTGAAACATCTCAGTCAACGACGTAATTTCAATTTATTTTCTATTATATGAGTTGGCAAATAAATTAAAGAATTCTGGTTATTGTAGTTGGAATATGTAACTTCCAACCTTGTTAGTTGAATGGTCAAACAACCTAATCCCAAAGTCTTTGTCATTGCATGCATGAAAAAAAGAAAGGAAAAAAAAAAAAAAGAGGGTTGTGGCGACTGTTTAATTTGGCCTTTGTTGCACTCTTTTGAGTTTGTCTTGCTTGTATATATTTACTTACAAGTAATGAATATTGTTGTTAGACCGTTACACTTATTCATGAGCCTTTAATCATAATTTTAACTAAGTTTTTATCTGCTAATATTTTGAATTTAAAATGTTGATATTGCAAAGAAACCGTTTTACCTTCTGCAATGGTTTAATCTAGGGGCTACTAGTTTTCTTATTTAAAAAAGCTGCACGTTTACGATAAGTTATATACTCTAATAGAGACAGTTGCGTTGTCAAGGAAAACAAATGGGTCCTTAAACCAACAAATTGCCGGCTCAAACTGGGATGATGCTGTGGTGCTTGAATGGTCCTTCCATCTTTTCTTTGTCCCCTTTAATTTCTTTAATTTCCTCGTTTTCAAAGTAAATAAGTTGAAGATTTGCATGTGTTTTTAAGAGAGAAAATCAGGAAATTCAATAAATGAATAGTATAATTCATGAGACTGGCCCTATCCTTATTTATTTTACTAATAAATATATTATTCTCAGTCTTCCAGTCGTTTTAATTTGCATGACAATCAATGCCCCCAGAAGAAACGTAATTAATTTACTAGAAAGCCGCAATTTTTGAATACTATATAAACTATAAGTAAACTGTAAAAGAGAGAGGGAGAACATGACCAGCTAAGTGATACTACTAGAGGTTGCTTTGCTCTATAAATTCTTTGCTTATGGCATAAGGCAAACTTGATCCTGTTCCACACCTTCCTGTGTATTAAAAATTATTATTTGTAAGATATAATTAAACTTGATCCTATTTATATTGATGTAGAGGCCTATGTACAAATTCATTTCACAAAACTGTTTATTTATTTAATTTTTTGTGTATGCGAATGAGATACAAAGGTCAATGTACGTAGACTGGATTTGAAACTAGTTATCTAGTAGCTACTCTCAACAACTTTATCAATTGAACTAACAGACACCCACAAATTGAATGTAATGTGACATGCGTAACTTGAAAACAACGCATTTGATGCCATTATGATAAACAGAAGAATTGAATGGAACCTTACTATATTCTCAAGAATGATTTCAAGCTGCTTATGTTGTTAGTTGTCTCTTGTATAACATAGTTGATTCTCTATGTCAATTAAGATAAGGTGAGGGGGAACATTTCAAAATCCGAAGTATATTTGTGTGAGAGGGCATGTCTACTCTTGGATCTTCAAATATAAGGCTAAAACTTTAATTGAGTCAATTCATAAATATGATACCACAACCTTCGTAAATTGTAAGTGAGAAGTCTCGAGTTTAAATCTCAGCATTTTCATATTAGATAATTGCAAAATGTGATATGGACTTTTGCAGTATTCATGCTTCAAGTACAAAGGCAATTCATTTGATAGGGCATGTTCGAACTGAGTATAAAACCTATTCATGAGTCTTTAACTATCGATTTAAATGTTTAGTTGAGATTATACACATACACACACGCATTTGTACATACACACATACACGCACTCATACATATATGATTTTCGTTATTCAATATTTAAGTTTATTTACCAATTTGGAAGAAGGTACCAAATTTGAGTGCAAATCCCATCAAACACACGTACCAAGATCTAAAACCAACTTAATGATTTATTTACCAGATACAACTCAATAAGGATAATCAAAACCCATGAATTAGAGCTTCTGTTATCCAAATTTTCGATTCACAAAAAATGTACCCTTGTATATGGCCATTGCCTCAATCAAACTTTGCCAAAACCAATCCACTCCCTTTACTTTTTATTCTTTTTTTTTTAATTCATAGAAGCTGCCAACTGGAATTCAAACCAAAATTCAATCTCTCTTCAATTTCACCTTCGCCCATGTCCTTTTTGCATGGGTCCCATTCCGACTGCCCACCCTCTACTCGCCACGTGTCATTGTCCTGTCACAAAGAATCTGTGCTTTAATAATGCTTTAGTCACATATTCTCATTATTTGACCCATCAATAAAGACAAAATGACAAAGTATGACCATTAAAAACAACAAATTGAATCAAAGATATCGACTTTCCCTCATAATTTTTTTTTTTTTTTTTTTGGAATCCTTAGTCTCGTCCAAGCTAAATTTATTGCCCATGTTCAAGTGTCATAGGTTATATATTCAAACAATCAAACGCTCTTTTTTCTTGTCCCTTTTATCATCATTATTCATTATCAATTGTACATTTATGTATTATATATTAGTCAAAAGCAGCCGCTTTGTCTTACCATTTTGTATATAAAGATCAAAAGCTCCCATTATCTTTTGGCCCCTCTTGCATTTGTTTTTTCCCCTAAACAAAAGTACTCCATCAAAACATGGATCAGGTCCATGACGATGAAGTCCCCCAATACTTCCTCTGCCCAATCTCTCTCCAAATCATGAAGGATCCCGTCACGGCTGCCACCGGCATCACCTACGACCGCGAGAGCATCGGGCATTGGCTCAAGACGGCAGCTGACCCGGTCTGCCCGGTCACCAAGCAGCGGCTGGCTCGGGACTCCGACCTCACCCCGAATCACACCCTCCGAAGGCTCATCCAGGCTTGGTGTGTGGCTAACGCCAAAGACCGCATCCCTACACCCAAGGGACCCCTGGCTCGAACCCACGTTCGCAAGCTCCTCAGGGGACTCACGGTGTACCCTGCGTCACTCGATCAGCTCCTCGCCCTTGCTGCTGCCTCTGACCAACAGCACAAGGTGGTTCTGGCAGAGTGTGGGGTCCCCAAGGCCATGGTTTCATTGATTATCAGATGTTATAAAGAGAAGAGCACCGTGGGCTTGGATCAAGCTATGAAAATCCTTGCCGCAATTTGGGCCCCCAATTCGGAAATCAAGGCCCAAGTCGAACAGAATTTCGACGCACTCATCGATTCGATCACTTGGATTCTCAACGACACAACCGAGGCTATAAGAAACCTCGGGATTCTTCTGTCAAAGAAGATCGTAAAGGTCGCAAGTTCGAGTCTCGTCGAGAGGCTAAAACCAGAATTCTTCAAAGCGGTCGTCAGAATTTTAACTCTAAGTGGCTGGAATACCACTGGCATGGTCCCCACCAAAGCCGCCCTCCGAGTTTTACTAGGTGTTTGCCAGCACGGCAGGAACAAGCTCAAAATCATCGAGGCCAATGCCATATTCGAGCTCATCGAGCTCGAATGGGCCCAACTGGGCCCGGCCCATCCCGATAAGAGGAAGATAATCGAGTTGGGTTATTACCTGCTGGATCAACTCTGCTCGTGTGCAGATGGCCGGGCCCAGTTCCTAGCTCACTCCGGGGGGATTGCAATCCTATCGAAAAGGATCTTGCGGGTCTCCCCGGTTGTGGATGATCGAGTAGTCCATACATTCGGGCTAATATCAAAGTACTCGGCCACAAAGGAAGTGTTGCAGGAGATGCTGGCAGTTGGAGCGGTGTCGAAGCTCTGTATGATTTTACAGGCAGATTCGGCTAAGTACTTGAAGGATAAGGTGAGAGAAATTCTAAGGTTGCACAGCCATTTTTGGAATAATTCTCCCTGTATTCAGGTTTACCTTTTGACAAGGTATCCTATGTTGCAATTTTGATACCAAGTAAATATAGATGTCATCATACTTTTTATCAAAAATGTGTACAAGAAGAGCAAAATACAGGAACTTAGGTAGGTATTTGGTAGACCCTCGTTCCCCCCCCCCCCCCCAATATGGGTGGGTCTTCATGAAACTGTAAATTGCGAAAATATAAACACTAAATAATACTTGTTAATTACAGTGTTTTTGTACAAATCGTTTTTGGTTGGATGCATTGTACAAGAATAGTTACTTATCGTATGATTGTGTAATGACATTTGAGTTTTGTACATACTCAACTTAAGCCGATTGATTTAAGTCGATCAAAAGATCTAAAATTTGGTAATGAAGGTATGACACTTGGACAAAATGTATGTATTACTGTCCATCACATTGATGGCCTCTACTAATCAAATCGAAAAAAATAATAACTACAAGATCACACAAATAATTAGGTGACATGTAACCTATTAAACCCTCCAAGCAAATAACATAGTTATGATGTTACAAAAAATATAATAGATATATACAATGAGAATTTTACTTAATTAATTAGATTGCTTTGCGAAAAGAATAGAAGAATAAATAAAGTAAAATAAAAAAGAATTGATGCCCCCCGGTTAACTGACCAAATCAACTCGAGAACCTAGCAGAGCATTGGTTAAACTAGAACTAGGATTTCGACAAAGATCCAAATATCAACGCTCACATTATAATGTGAACTCAATCTCTTAATTCGATCCCTTGGCATGTTATCTCATTACCCTTTTTTCCATCGTGGGTCTGTGGAGAAGTACAACGCACGTCTGGTTGTTCAAGGGTTTCATCAACATGTTGGAATTGACTACCATGAGACATTCTGCCCTGTAGTTAAACTTGCAACCATTCGGCTTAGTTTTTCCTTAGTTGTTTCGCTTCAGTGGACCATTCAGCAATTAGATATCAAGAATGCTTTCTTGCATCGCCATCTCACTGAGGAAGTTCATATGAAACAACCCTGTGGATTTACTCATTTTGATTATCCTCACTATGTCTACAAACTTAAGAAAGGCCTACACGGTTTGGAGCAAGCTCCCGAGCTTGGTTCCTCTGCTTTAGCAAATTTCTTCCGTCTCATAGTTTTGCGTGGAGCAATGTTGATCCCTTCTTGTATGTCCTCCACATTGGTTCTGACATCTTGGTTCTTGTTCTTTATGTGGATGACATTATTTCGATTGGTAGTTCCTCTACACTTCCTCACTCCTTTATCTCCATTTTATTTAATCAGTTTGCTATGAAGCACATGGGGGACCGTCATTATTTTCTTAGTATACAGGTGAAACATGATTCCACGGGTATTTTTCTTTCACAGCATAAATAAGTTGATAGCCATCTTCACAAATTTCACCTTAATACCATTAAGCCTGTGGTCATTAAGCCTGTTACCACTCATTCTGCTGCCCACACCCTTTTTTCCCTGACTGATGGTGAATTGCTTGCAGATCCTACTGAGTACTGAAGTATGGTAGGTGCGTTACAATATTTGACCTAATTCGTCCTAATATTGCCTATGTGGTCCATGTAGTTTTCCAATTTATGTATGCTTCCAGCACTACTCACCTCCAAGCTGTCAAGTGCATTTTCAGATATTTGCAAGGCACTCAAGCTTATGGGCTGTTGTTACATCCTTCTGCTTCATCGTCTATCATTGTTGCTTATTCAGATGCTGACTAGGCAGGCTGCAAGGATTCCTGTCACTCAACTACTAGTTATGCAGTTTACTTTGGTCTCAACCTCATCATCTGGGGCTCCAAGAAGTAACTCACAGTTTCCAAATCATCTACTGAGGCAATGTAGCATGCTCGAGGCTATACTGTTGCTGAGACGATCTAGATTCGGAAGCTTCTCTACAATCTTGGGATCATTATTCCTGATCCTGTTCAATTGTATTGTGACAAAATCAATACCACATACATGTTTGCTAATCCAAAAACGTATTGTCGTTGACTATGCTTTTGTTTGTGAGCGGGTTGCTGGTGGATTGGAGATCATGTAGTACGATCTATTTCTACTAGTTTACAGGTTGCTGATATTTTTACAAAAGAATTGTCTTCGGTCTAAACAATTCTTATTTTTAAAGTTCAATCTAACTGTGCATCTCCCGATCAGCTTGAGAGGGCGTGATAGTGTAGAGATAGTATTGTACTTTTACAAGGTATACATTATTATAAATACAAGCCTAGGCTGCCAAGTTAAGGTGAGCAGTTCCAATCATTCACAGTCTAAACCCTAAGTGTGGCGTAGAAACTGCATGGCTAGACTGGAAACTGCATGCCTTCCATGCCCAAACCAAACCTAGGTTTTAGGACGAGTCAAAAACAACAGGGCTTGCTTTCAAGAATACAAATCGGATTTAAAGTATCCCTATTGCAGTTATATAAAAAATGAGACACTTTTCTAGGTTTCTACAATCAAACTGGTATTTTTTAAGTTATATAAACTCAGTTGAATCGATTTTTAGCTTTATTATCTCCTTTTTATATTTAAGTACGTCTTGTGTGATGTAAATCTCGCTCAAGAGTGGGTGTAAGATGAACATACATAGGGTGAGTTTTAGCAATTTTGGAAATGACTAATTGCTCTTTTAGAATGGTTTTATTGCAGTCAAATTTAAATAAATTTTCAATCATCTGTAAATTAATAAGTTGCCCTTGAATAGATTATTAGTCACCTCAACTCTATTAAAAAGTCATCATCGAGAAACTAACCCCACTATAATGATTCTGTGTGGGGAGTTTTTTTTGTATACTTTTCATGACTTCACAAAGGCCGTTGCTTGATCCCAAATTTTTTTCCTTTTGAATTCAATTATAAATAAAACATTTTCAAATTAGCAAAATATTCTAATAATAATAACACCAAATATTCAACAGTTTGCACCTTTCTCCTTGGTGAAAATTTGTCGCCACTCTAGGCTAGTGTAGATGTCCTACTCTTCTATGGGGCCTTTCATCGGATTAAGCGCAAGAATTGAATTTTTGAGTTCAAATATAAGGCAATATTCAAAGTTTTATTTTTGTTTAATTAAATACATTATTTATTCTAGAAGAGAAAATATATTCTAGAATAATTTAGAATTATTGATTCTAGAATAGTACACGAGTACTGTGAATAATTATTTTGAATTGTAATTAGATTCGTATAGTAAAAATTACTAATTTCTTATGTGTTTAAGTGTCACAAAAGTTAATTATAAAATTAAAAGGGGAGGTATTCATTTCTATAAACAAAGTAAGGGACTGAAGGATAATCATATTTGTACTATTTTGATTGCATATAATATGATGATTTAATTAGCATATCTACAAATAATTAATTACTACTCTATGGCTTTTATATTTTTTGTGTTTTAGTTATTTAAAATAAGAAATTTTAACTTTTAGTGGCGATGGACAAAAATCTTTGGTGTTTTGTAATTTTTTTTTTTATCAATTTACAACGGAATTTTAGATATCATTACGTCCACTCCAACCTATTTTTAATCTTTGATTGTCATATAGCAAAAATCGAGTTATGTTTATCGGCGCACACAAAATAGAATTTTTGATAATTAATTTTCTCCATTCAAGACTCAAACATAAATTAAAATCTTAAGAATAACAGATCGATACTAAATCGCGTGAATTAACTTATGCTGATAAGCATCAAATTCTTTGCTGTGTGTTGCCATTGATGAATTGAATTCAAAGTGATCCTTTCTGACTTTCCCATTCCAGAATCTCCAATTTGATTTTGGTGGTTATAATGGTAAACTAAAAACATCAATTAAAGACTTTTAACCCTGATTTTGGTCATATTTTCCAGCTCACATTCCTTCATTTGTGCACCACATGTTCTTAACCTTAATAAATGCAATATTAATTATCGTCAAATAATCAACAGTCCACTGAAAATGTATGGACTGTGGTGCTGCAAATGCAACTGGTAGCTGGATGGAATTGAAGAAAGCAAATTGCAAAGCCACCGAACTCATTCATCAAGTCCAACGTTGTTACTTGTGTAGGCATTTAATTAATGTATTATTACATCTTGCTAATGGGTTATTGGCCTATTTTGTTATAGTTGTTCTTTCGTAAGACTGTCTCATAATAATTATTACACTATTTTTGTCAAAAATGGACTTTTAAAACACACAAAATCTTAATCACATTGTGTTCAACACTCTTGCATGATATTATGCATTTATACCAATATTTTTACCCCATCAAACGAAATATTTAAATAACAGTGCTGGCACTATTCAAATTAAATTATTAAACCATATAGCATGATTTTGGACCATATAACTATATAAGCTTTACTTTTTTTGGAAAGGGCCAGGGACCATAAAAATGGGGGATATGTTCTCAAAATTTTAAAAAATATCATTTGTGAGACACAGTACAAGAGTAATGCTATCGTATGTAAATGGGGAAATGAATTGAGACCGAAAATACTCAGGGACAATTACAGTTGACCACCGTATCAGGACCTTGTTCTTGATAGGCATATTTAATCTTCACTTGATGAGAGGATTCTATTCTTTTATAAACTAAGCAGCAACTTGAAACTTACAAAATGGAGGCCCAAAGACTTAAATATATATCAAATATCCCCCCCCCCCCAACCATCATCATCCCCAAAAGGAAAAAAACTCAGAAAATCATGTAAAGGATGATAGAAGACCAATAAATAATTAACCCTAATCCGTAAGATAATATTATATATTCACATTTTTATTGGTTAAAAAAACTAATATATGTAAACTATATATAAATTGTAAAGATGGGATTTTGAGTTGTGACTTTTTTCCTTAGGCCTTAGGGCATCCCCAGCCCAGCTATTTGCGGGCAGGGTTTTGGTCCGCATGTAACACGGGGCAGGCCAGCCCATTACCCACGTGGCAGGAAACGGGGGACGGAACCCAGGCCAGTTCCGTCCCATGTGTATTTTTTTTGGTCGCCTAGCGGCACCAAAATGCGGCGTTTTGAGGACCCGGCTGAAAGAGACGCTGCGTTTTGATCCGATTTTTGCAAAATAAAGAAAAAGGCTCGGGAATGTTGTTGAGCTAGGAACTTGGGCTGACATTTAAGGGGCTAGCCGTTTGTGCAATGGGAAAATGGGTTTTGGGCAAAAAAAAAAATTGGTTATTTAAATTGTGTATAAATATGAGATAATTGTGTGGAAATAAAATTTACATAATCTCTCTCATTTTTATCTAAATCTGAAATATAACTTTCTGCTATTTGAAGACAAGTCCTTGAAGTGAAGAGGAAAATATTGTGGTAAGTGGTAAATAACTTTGTTTTTTTATGGATGTTTATTGATTAATTAAATTAATTATATATAGTTGTAATTTTGAACTAATTACTATTATTTATATGGTGTTGTTGTTAGATATTTGGGAGGTGGATTTGTGAGATTGGGAAGAATCAAGATAAAGTGAAGTGAAGTGAAGATTTTTGTAAGTATTTTTTTATGTACATATTTCATGTTCATAGATGTTATGTATAATTAGTTTGATTTATTTATTAATTTAGAATGTTGTGATTAACATTTGTACGTTTTAATTAATATGATAACATTTTAAATCACATTATTAACATAAAGAAGCTAATGTGATAATTTTAATTTTTATTTCTTAGATTACGTTTATGTTGTTGAATGTTATGTTTAATATTTAATATAAATTCTTTTGTGTTAAATTTATGTTTAAAAATCAAGAAATTTCATTATTTAATGGAAATGTAAATGTGTGAAGTTGAGTATCTGGAAAGGGAAGTATGACGTTTTCATAAATTAAGTTGGTATAAATTGGAATGAGAAAAGATATAATTTGAAAATTTAATTAGTTTGATTTATTTATTAATTTAGTATGTTGTGATTAACATTTGTACATTTAAATTAATATGATAACATTTTAAATCACGTTAAATATATGTTTGAATTTCTTAAATTAATTGGTGAAATAATTAGATGTCAATATCACGTGCGTAATTGGTAAATTAGTTGTTCAAACTAAAAATATTGTAATTATGTTTGCATAAGTTTGTGAAATGTAGAAGTACACTTTAAAATTATGGTAATATGGGTTTGTTGGTACATTATTAAAAGTAATATGTTTGGTTAGAACTAAAATTAGTTTATGTAATATGGGTAATTTGTGAGTATGAATTTCGATAATATCATCATGTTGAATTGGAATTAGTTGTTCTACAATCATGTTGATTTTGAATAATATAATCATGTTGATTTTAAGTAACATGCTCATGTTGAATTAAAATTAGATTATATGTTTTGTTTGAAGAAGCTTTTATAATATGTGTAATTTTTTGAATTGTTAGAATATGTGTAAACAATTTCTTCATTGTTAATATTATGTGAATTTTTAAAAGTGAAAGTTTGATATGTTAATCCTATGTTTTTGATCAATTTTATTTATTAAATTTCCGAAATGTAAATGTTAAAAAGTGAAAATTTGATACTTTTTTATTTTTTTGATTTTGTTAAGCTTGGCATGTTAAGTTAGTATGTTTAATCAATATATTTATTTAATAATTTTGGTACGTTCATGTTAAATTAATAATTAAGTTAGTATACTTGATTTATTATACGAGTGGCATGTTCATTTAGTTTAAACAAGTGGTTATTTAAAAGTAGTATGTTTAGTTTAAAAATGTTTATTTAGTATTGTTTAGCTTGTTAATTTTTTTTAATATTTGGTTTTTTCTGAAAAATCAAGAAATTGAATTGAGTAGTTTAGATTGAACTTTAAACTTAAACTATAATGTAAGTGAACGTTGAAATGGACCCGAATAATACACAATCATTCATGCACCTACTTAGCGGGGATGACTCACAAAGTGAATTTGGGAATAGTTCAAACCTTCCCCCACGACCCCCAAATTGGCAACACTATCCACCACCACATAATCCCCCACCTTATTCCCAACAATATCCGCCACAATACCCTACAAATTGGCAACATTATTGTCCACCACCAAACACCCCTCCACAAACTTTTAGCTATGGAACAATGCCCCTTCCATGTTATCCACCTCAACCTCCTCATACAACCTCACTAGCACCTGAACCTCCTCGTACGACCTCACCAGCACCTCGTCCTTCGCCAAGTAATAACCCCAACAACAAGGAAGGTGGTGTGCAACCCCCTAAGTGGACATTAGCGGAGGATCGCCGCTTAGTTAAGTCATGGATTAATGTGAGCACCAATCCAATCACCGGGTCTGATCAAAAGTTAGCTGGGTTTTGGACTAAAGTGGCCAATATTTTCAACCAGCATGAGCCAGATGGTGCTTCAAAGAGAACGGGGAAGGTGTGCAATGCCCGAAGGAATCGAGCAGCTCCATTAGTGTCTAAATGGTGCGCTTGCGTGGGTCAGGCATACCGGGCAAAGCCAATTGGTGCAAAGGAGGACGACATTACGCAAAATGCCCAAGATCTTTATGTTAGTATGGTGGGAAAGTCTTTTGACCTCATGCATTGGTGGGTCTTACTAAAGGACCAACCAAAATGGGAGACCTTCTATGATCAATCTGCAGAAGCGTCTTCCAAACGGCTCAGAGTAACTGAGGTGGGGGCGTACTCCGAGAGTGACACCCCCGACAACCCTACCACTGAGGGTACACCAACTGAAGTAGTTGGAGGGCTTATCCGCCCTATCGGAACAAAAGCTGCCAAGAGAAAGGTGAAAGAACTAGTTGCAGACCCGGTGTTGGATATCGTGACAATAGAGGTGTCGACGATACGGGCAACAAATGTGAAGAATAGCACCATGTTCGAGCGATATGTCCTAACCCAAGAGAAGAAGGCAGAAGCAGCTGTGAAAGCAGTTGAGTTAAGATATCGACATCAATCATTAAAAGAAAAGAAGCAACGCCTTAAAGAGATGAAGTACGAGGACAAGATTTTGAAAATGAAGATAGCCGATATGTGTCTTGAAGATCAAGCTCAATATGGCCCCATTCAAAAAGAAATTAGAAGTCGCTACCATCAAAACTCGTCCTCCTCTGATATTGACCTTAATTTAGATTGATTGCTAAGTTTGTTTAGTGACATATTTATTTCTAAGTTTATTGTGTTTAATTTAGATTGATTGCTAAGTTTATTTTGTTTTCGTGAAACAATTGTTGTACTACAAACATTTTCATTTGTTTAATGACATATTTACTTCTAAGTTGTTTCTAAGTTGATCGTCACCTATAAATTCGCAATTAGTTGTTTCTAAGTAAATTTTTTAAAATTTCACTAGCTTAATTTCGTAACGTATATTTCATATGTGAATTACATTTATAACTTTATGTTTAAATACACAGGTATTCAAGAATGAGTGATTCATCGTCCTCCTCTACGACGTCATCTTCAACAGATGGTTTGAGCTTCATCCTAGAAGAATCTAGCGATGATTCACCAATATTGGAAAATATCATTAACAATGACAATGCCCCGAAGTTGTGGGAGTTGGCCCCGAAGTTGTTGGAGTTGGCCCTGAAGTTGAGACATATTAGACAAGAAAGTAGGGCTTCATCATCATCACGAAGACCCAGAAAGAAGAAAAGATCTGTAAAGAGAGATCGACAACAAGCACACAATCGCCTTTACAAATTAAGACTATTTCGCTGAAGGCTCCATCTACAATGAGACCCACTTTCAACGTAAATTTCGTATGCGACGACACTTGTTCCTTCGCATAGTTGGTGCTTTAGAGAGTCGTTTTGAGTACTTCCAATTCAGGTACGTTGGCCTCGGTAGGCGTGGGTTGTCACCACTCACCAAGTGCACAGTAGCCATGCGAATGTTGGCTTATGGTATATCGGCATGTTGTGTCGATGAATACCTAAAGATTGGTGAAAGCACAACTATGGAGTGCTTGACAAACTTTGCTGCGGGTGTCATTCAACTGTATGGGGAAGAGTACTTACGAAAGCCAACACAAGCTGATGTCGATCGTTTGTTACAAGTGGCAGAAGCCCGCGACTTTCCGGGTATGTTAGGGAGCATCGATTGTATGCACTGGGAATGGAAGAATTGTCCCACAGGTTGGAAATGAGTGTTTGCAAAAGGGGAGTACAAAGTTCCCACATTGATTCTTGAAGCTGTTGCTTCCTACGACCTTTGGATATGGCACGCTTTCTTTGGGTGCTCGGGAACCCTAAATGATTTAAACATCCTTCACCGATCCAATGCTTTACAAGAAGTGTACCTGGGTCGGGCTCCAAAATGTGAATATTTCGTCAACGGTCGCAAGTACAACATGGGGTACTATGTATCTGACGGTATTTATCCGAGATGGGCCACCGTCGTGAAGACCATCCCCCTTCCTCAGGGAGCAAAGGCAAAGTTATTCGCTGAACGTTAAGAATCTGTTAGGAAGGATGTGGAGCGAGCATTTGGGGTTCTACAAGCTCGCTTTTGCCATCATTCGCGGCCCTGCACGAAACATGGATAAGGCTGAATTGGGTACGGTAATGAAGGCATGCATTATACTCCACAACATGATCGTCGAGGACGAGCGTAATTCATACGACCTTAGTTTTGATTATGATGATGTGGAGGACAACACTCCGCAACCTAATGTCCAACGGAACCATCATCTGTGCTATGCAGCCTATCTTCGTAGAGTAGCACAAGTTCATAACCCAGACCTACCCGCACATCTTCAATTCGACTTGGTCGAAGAAATATGGAATCGACACCCGGCGCGAAGAAGTTCGCAAACATAGTTGTTTTCTGTTATTTGTTGATATTTGGGGATGTAATTTTTTTTCCATTCAAAAGTCAAACGTTCATCGTGAATTTTTTTGAACATTTTCAATCTTCATATTGTAATTTATTTTTAATTGCGATCCTTCTTTGTGTTAGTTTTAAATTGAATTGTACTTTCGAACTTTTTTTTTAACTTGTTGGACAACAAAGACAAAAAAAAAGGGAGGGAAATTAAAATCAATTTATACATTTTATGTCAACAAAATAAATATTCATAACTCTAAAAAAAAAAATTCACACATGTTACAAAAGTTAAAACCCAAACACAACATAAAAAGTAAAAAGTAAAAAATTAGGTTCACATTGTGGGCTCCATGTAATTAATTGTCCTGAAATGAGTTCCATTGATTGAAAAATTGAATGGAATGTAAGTGTAACTCATACTGACGTGGCAAGCTTGAGTTCCAAAAAATCGGGGATATGTTTTCAAAATTTTAAAAAATATCATTTGTGAGACACAATACAAGAGTAATGCTATCGTATATAAATGGGGAAATGAATTGAGACCGAAAATACTCAGTGACAATTACAGTTGACCACTGTATCAGGACCTTGTTCTTGATAGGCATAAATAATCTTCACTTGATGGGAGGATTCTATTCTTTTATAAACTAAGCAGCAACTCGAAACTTACAAAATGGAGGCCCAAAGACTTAAATGTATATCAAACATCCCCCAACCATCATCCCCAAAAGGAAAAAAACTCAGAAAATCATGTAAAGGATGATAAAAGACCGATAAATAATTAACCCAGATCCGCAAGATAATATTATATATTCACATTTTTATTGGTTAAAAAAACTAATATATGTAAACTATATATAAATTGTAAAGATGGGATTTTGATTTGTGACTTTTTTCTCTATGCCTCAAAACATTCCCACTGCTTAAGGCATGCATGCTAGTGCGGTTGACAGTCGTCTGAATTTGATGTCTAATTTTGCAAGTTGCGGCGAGGTAGGAAACGGTCGGGTCTAAGCCTCCTCGGAGCCGCCACTCAAGTCAAAAAAGGTATAAGTCGGGCCCAGTCCAGGCCCATTTCTCTATTAAACAACGGCCGTTGCCTTCTCACATTCAGCACTTAGTATTTTGCCCTACAACATGAGTACATTAATGACAGATTTCTAGTGAGTCCCCAAGTTTAACGTTGTAATTATTGCGCAATAAGATTAAGGGGTATTTAATAAACAGCTATTTAGAGATTTTTTTGGCTAAAAATAGCTTTTTGAATCAAAATTAATTATTTGACATAGTCAAAAAGCTAATTTAAATATTTGGTAAAATGACTTTTTAGAATAATATTTTGGATCCAAAAAAATAATTTGAAAAAGCCATTATATTAGCGTTTTGAAAGAACTTCTCACAGAATTAGCTTTTCGTCCCACAACTTTGTCAAAAAAATAGTTTTTCTACAAACAGCTAACAACTAATAGTTAATACAAACAGCTAATAGCTGACAACTGTTTGCTAAATAGGGCCTAAGACTTAGCTCGTTAATTACATCTGAAAATGGTGGAAAACTAAATGTTTATTTTTACATGACTTCACTTCAGGATATTGTGGTGGAAACAAACAACAGATATATATTAATTAATTCTTAAATACTTCATAGAGGAGTGCATAGCAGATTGGTTGGCTACTTGTTGCTCCATGTTGAAGGTACTCATAGGTTCAACTCCTCTTGTTGCCTAATGTGTAATTTTTTTAAAAATCTTTTTTAAAAGGTTGTCGAACGATTATATCATACTTTACTTTCAAACATGAGATCTCGTCGATGACAACTTTCTTGAATGTGTTAGCTATGCACTTCATTTTAAGAACTATTAAAGTTTATGTTATGCGTATTATTAATCTCGCCCCCTTACTTTGAATCCTGGCTCCGCCCCTGCTTCATTTGGCTTCTGACTTCTTGTTCCATCCTTTTCAAAACTAGACCCTCCCACACTCAAGAAAATTAGATTATTCTACTTAAAGTGCAATGCATTGTACTCCCACGAATTAAAGTTTCACTCCCCTATCCCCCCCCCCAAAAAAAGTCTCAGTCTTTTCCAAATTTAAGAATTATATTTTTAATTTTCTGGGTTTAATTCTATAATTCTTATGCAAAAGAAGAGTCTCCGATTAAACCAGTTTAGTTGATTGTACTATAAGTACAAAGCAGAGTCCATTTGTGTTATGATCAATATCTTCTTTTTTTTTCTTTAATTTATTTTCCCATAATATATGTCCAAAGAATTGGCAACAAGCTAGGCATCATGCCAGGATATCAAGAAAGATGAAGCTAAGTTTTGATCACGAAGTATGGGGATTGACATTAATAAATAATATTTTAGCCATGTTCATTACTTATTGTAATTATTATTGTAATATTCCGTTAATTATTTCTCTATTCAGCATTTTTTTTAAAGTAGTGAATCTATCATTGACCTCCCCCTACCCTCACCTTGGCCTCTTCCCTTTTCTCAAACCACCTCCCCCCCCACCCCCCCACCCCCCCCAAAAAAAAAAATTATAAATAAAAAGTCATATTGTGATATAAGATTCTAATAAGCTATCGAATTTACTCTTTCAAAGGCGAGAAAAATTAATATTCATATTAAGGTAGTGTTTGGTTGAAAGGAAAATGGTTTTCCCAAAAAATCAGTTTCTGTGAAAAATATTTTTCTAAGAAAAATTGATTTTTATATTATATTTTTCGTTGTTTGGTACAAGATAAATAATTTTCCGTGAAAAAGAGGAAAACGTCAATTGAGTTGTTTAAATGACGAAAAATATTGATTAAATAGTCATAGTTTTGAGCTTAAAATTCATATTTGAGGTTTTTTTCAATACTTCCTCTTGGATAATCAAATTTCGATCTAAACCGTTGAAATTATTTTAGTGACGAAAAACATCGACTGGATTGTTTAAGTGGTGAAAAATGTCGATTGAATTGTCGTGGTGAAGAAACATGTTGACCAAATGAAGAAATGTCATGATAAAAAATTGGATTTGAGCCTATCTTAATCTTTCATATCCAATGATCAAGTTTCGATTCAAACTATTGAAATTGTCCTAGTGGTGAAAAATATTGACTGCACTATTTAAAGAATGAAAAATATCAATTGAATTGTCGGTGTGGAAGAAAATGTTAACCAAATGAAAGAATATCAAGTTCAAAATCTGAATTTGAGTCCATTTTCATATTTTCTATCTGATGAGTTTTGATCCAAACCGTTGAAACTGTTTTAGTAGCGAGTCGATTGAATTGTTTTAGTGGCAAAAAAGTCGATTAAATTATCGTTGTGGAGATAAATGTCGATCAAATGAAAGAAATTGGAGTAAAAAATTTAGATTTGAGTTTATTTTAGTATTTTTCATCGGATAGTCAAGAATCGATCTAAACTGTTGAAATCGAATTTTACTCCTAGAAGAAAATCAACTTTCCATCCTCTCAAAAAGGAAACCATTTTGCTCTATTGGGGGAAAAATCATTTTCCTTGGAAAATAGTTTTCCATCCTTTATTCTGTCAAACAACGGAAAATTGAAAAATTATTTTTCTGGAAAATCATTTTTCCCCCAACCAAACACTACCTAAGATCCATGTAGGCTATCGATTTTACCCTTTCAAAGAAGGGAAAGAAAAAGAATTTTCAATACATAAATGATCTACTGTTGTTATAGCATAATTGTGATAATGAAATAAATTACATTACAAAAAGTGTATTAACTAATTACAATCACCACCTAGTCCGTATGTTCTATACAATTTTCATGGTGTCAATGATCAATTATGTAATGTACCTGCATCGTGTGCTACATTACTTCAAACTTCAAATCTCTTTAAACAATTTGATCCATACAAAAAACTTAATTATCTTCAATTAATCCTCATCATATTATAATCATCTAATCAACATTACCTTTTTTTTGTAATAATCTCAAACTTAATCAATCAATTGAAAGGGAAAGATGCAAGCAAAGCAGGAGGAATGCAAGGTGACATCTTCCAAACCCTAGAATGCAACTTCAAGATCTCCTTAGCCCTTTCCTTAGTCTTAGCACCACAATCCACTTGCATGACCAAGCACAACTTGGCCACCACCCCTACCTCCACCATCTCCCCCAACACTTTCGTTGTGGCGGCATGCCTCGAGATCGATGCCAAGATCCGGACTGCCCGTTCGCTTGCGACGTGGGACACCCTCAGGATCTTCTTCGAGACCACGGCCAACCCTGCACCGTGCTCCACCAGATCCGCCCTCCCTTCCGCACACCCGCAAAGCTGGTCCAACACCACCAGCGCTATCTCACCGACCCGGCGGTCCGACCCATCCAACAGCAGATCCACCAGGGCCGACACCAACCCGCTTTCCACCGCCTTGACCCGATTCCTTGACCATGGGTTCAGCTCCACCAGGAGCTTCAGGGCACATTTTGTAGCCTTAGTAGAGACTTGATCCTTGATTATATTGACAATTTCAAAAAACAGCTCGAGCTTGGCACTAGCCAGCTGATCCGGATCTGCCACTTTGTAAACGGATCTAAGCAACCCGATAGCCTGCTCACGTGACTGAGTTGAACCCGATCTCAAGAACCCGATAAGCGCATCGATCAATACGTCGTTGTTTTTCTTTATTATCGCCTTCAACTCACCCTCGGATCCATTATCCAGGTGTGCTACTATGCTTAATGCTTCTTCCTTCTCTCTCCTAGAGACGGTTTCCAGATTGTTCGCCTCATCGTCGTCATGTACTAAGATGGAGGCGGCATACTGGAAGGCCCCAGAAGATTCTAGAAGCTTCTTGGTTCGGGTATTCGAAGAAGAGGAGGATAGAAGGGTGTTGATCCGCTGTAGAGAGGTGTACCTTAACTGCGTTGATCGCTTTGCATCAGAGAGAACCTTGGCGATGTGAGCACGATCAACGATGGGAGGCTGCTTAGGAGTGGGAATACGCTCGATACCATAAGATGCATGAAGAGTACACCATGATTGGATCAGACGGCGGAGAGTGTGGTTAGGGGTGATCATCACATTTCCATCATGATCATCAAGCACCACCTGCTTGGTGATCGGACACGTCGAGTTTCTACACTTAAACAGCCATTTCTCGATACTCTCCCGATCATACGTGATCCCCGTCGAGATCGTGACGGGATCCTTCATGAGTTGGAGAGAGATTGGGCAGAGAAAATGCGAGGGGATCTCAATCTGATCTCCTTCCATGGCAAACTTAGACTTCTTTTCGGAGTCAAGTTGGTTCCAGTTGGTTAAAGGTTATGTATACGACTGAAAATTTGAGATCTGATCGAGAAGTTCATGAACATGGTGAGGAGGAGGTTGGGAGGTTTATATAGAGAGAGGGAAGGTATCAGTTGAAGGCATCAATCCAAAGAGAAAGTCAAACACGGGAGTTGTTACATTATAAGTGATGAAGGAAGATGAGGATATTATAAATGGCTTTTTGTGACGACGGTGTTTATGACTTTTTCTAAATATTTTTTGGTGTGGATCAACGAAAACGCCTACTCGGACCTCTGCTGGCAGAATAAATGCGCATATTAAATTCAAATCCCCATATTTTTGTTTTTGGGGAGGGACTTTATCATTTATTATTCAAGTCGTCTTAAGACTTTAACATTTTCATGGATGGTTGTGTATAATGGAATTAGGGTAGTGATATATATTTTGTGGTAAAATACTCTTTATTATAAATTAACATGTTTTATGATTTAAAATCATATATTTTTCGATGATTATACTTAATTATGAATTGTTAACCTTAAATATTCGTGGGCTACGTTGACAAGGTATTAAATGATACCCTCATCGCATTAACCCTATCCGTGAATACATATAATACACTATTTTAGAAATGTGATAACCTATGGATTAAAAGATGATTTATGTCATTTATAAGTTGAATGCTTTTGCTATTCGATCCTACCATTTTTTTTTCAATTTTAAAACATAATAGTATGATTTTTAAGTCAAAATAATATACTTATGAAGTGTCTTATAACAAAACACTTATCATTTTGCAATGGAATTATTAGAGTTGAACTGTATACTTTACCATGCATTATTTTTTACTACATTCAACACCAACATTATTTAACCCATTGAAATGTTTTAAAGAATTCCATACTGTTTTGCATTTCAACAAACTACTCAAAATTTGTAATTAAATACCACTTTTCATTAATTGTCGAATTATTTGATCGATTTTTCTCTTTGTTTCACAATTATTTTAGATAAAAATATTTCATCTAAGATATGCTTGTTAAAACTGAATCCCCAAATACAATAGAATTTCAAAGGCTGAAACCTCTAGCTCAATGTCAACCATAATTTTTCTTTTCTTCTGACTATAATATGAGAAAGAGGTAAAATTGAGGGAATCGGTTAGCCACTTAGCCACCTCACTGACTTTGCTTTGATCCAAAATTGAATGTATAAGCCTCCAAATGGCCGGTGGGCACCCTCCCTTTGACTCGCTCTCTTTTCTTCTCAAAAAAAAAAAGAAGAAAAAAGTCTGACCATTCAAAAACCACATACAAATAACTAACACAACTGTACAAAGACAAATAAATCAAACCTTATTTTATATTCAGCAATACCACTATAAATGTAAGGGTAGTGATATATGTCTTATTGCAAGACACCCTTAAATCTCTTGCCTTATTATAAATTAACATGTTTTATGATTTAAAATCACAATTTTTTCAATAATTACACTTAATTGTGAATAGCTAACCTTAAATATTCGTCGGCTACATCGACAAAATATTAAATGATACTCTAATCGCATTAATCCTATCCCCGAGTAAATATGATACGTGTATTTTAGAAATGTAACAAATTATGAATAAAAATATGATTTTATACAATTTATAAGTTGTAATATGCTTCCACGATTCGATCTTATCATTTTTTTTTGAATTTAAAAACATAATAGTATGATCTTTAAATTAAACGAGACACTGATAAAGTGCCTTGCAGCAAGACACTTATTATTTTGCTAAATGTAATTACTTATAATTTATCAATTACTTATTTGAAATCGGTATCTCTTTATTTAGATATGTTTGCATAGGCAGATCCATGTAGAGATGTGGGGTGTCTATGGACACCCTTAACCAAAAAAAAAAAATTAATGATCTATATTTTGAAGGGGGTTAGATTGATATATATGGACACTTTTAAAATGGGTAGTTTAATGGATAAATGCTCACCCATATATTATATGTCTAGATTCGCCACTGATTAAACATTTTTACAAATAAAATTATAAAAGATCATGCAAAAATATAACCCATAATGATTTATTAATTAATTAATTTTTCTTTGGATATAAGACTTATATAATTAAATTGGTACGTATGTATATAATGTAGGGCTGTCAAAGTTTGACCTGACACGATAACTCGACTCGAATCCAACCCGAATTTACTGAGAGAAACACGAACCCGACCCGAACTGAACCGATTTCGACCCAAAGTCAACACGATTTGAACGTTTAGTGTGAAAACTTGTTATTTTTCAGTTTTAAGCAAATCTAAGCTATTTTCAAGGCCGATACAAAAATGACCCGTTTATTAAATGAGTCGACCCGACTCGACCCGTTTGACAACCCTAATATAATGTGCTCCCATATATCATGCAGGAAGAGATTGCATTCATTGTGCCGACATCTGCTGATCAAAGTGTAGTGTCTTCCGTATTTCTAGGAACCCCTCCTCACCAAGCATCAGCAAAAGGATTAGGATCGTTAATTATCTTAATTAATCAAGTTGCAATTTTTTCTTGGTTAAATGTGGTCCTTTTAGCCCATGGGACCCATGTGTTTAATAATAATGTAATTTCTGTTATGAACTTGCTCGGTCCGAAATGGTTGATTTCAAAAGCTAGATATAGGCATCGTTTACTTGTATATATAGGAGTATTTTATTATCCAAGGGTTTTTATTTGGCCTTGTGTTATACTTGCTTCTCTTATCGAGTCTAGATATAGAAAGTTGATTGGATCAAATTTAGAAGTCTTCCTATTTCTTCTATAATCTTCCATTGTTTCATAAATGCTTTCCTGTTTAGGCCCCCAAGCTTAAGGCATAAGGACATAGGATGGTAAACCTTTCAAGTCAAGGTCGTCGAAAGGCAAAGGATGTAAATTACGCCTAGTCTAGTAATGTCAACTGTCAACGGTAATCCCTTACAATGGAAGATATACTGTTATCGGAATTAAAATTTTAATAGAATAGATGAAAGTTAGTCTTATCTGATGAGCTAATCAAGGTGTGCATTTGAATCGAGTTCAGCTAAGTTTTTAAGCTTAGCTTGGTCGAATTTCACTAATCATGTCTTATGGCTTAGTTTAGATCAGCCACATAAGAATAGTACAATATACTTAAAAGATAATGTGTGATGCGACAATGAAATTTGAAACCTAATGTACGTAGAGCCTTACTTTGACCAATTAAGCATTCAAGATCTCATTAATGAATAAACTTGTTATTTGATTTTGTATTTTTTGTAACAGCTTGCCTTTGTAAAGTGTAATGTATCTCAAGGGAGTTGATTGGATCAAATGTAGAAGTTTTCTAGGTCTTTTATTGATTTTTTATTTAACTACATTTGATTAAAAAAACAGAAGAGGGATTGAATATATCAAAGAAGTGAGGAAGAAATTGGAGGTGGATGGCAGGAGAGGCTTTGAACAACTAAGCCAATCTAGAGTGCCATCAAATGTTAAAATATCAAAATTTTCAAAATGTTTATTGCTATATATAGAAATATTCATCGCAGATGTGGATGTGATGCACGTACAACACCATATTGCAATGCTCGACACCAAGATAAAATTTTCCGAATTGTATGTGCTACGACGCCCTCTACTAACTTTCAGCGGGGTGCTCCGATTAATTAAGATAATTAACGATCTTAATCCCTTTGGTGATGCTTGGTGAGGAGGGCTTCCTAGAAATACGGAAGATCTCCCTGTAAACTACACTTTGATCAGCAGATGTCGGCACAATGGATGCAATCTCTTCATGCATGACATATGGGAGCACATCATATACATACCAATTTAATTATATAATTTATATAAGTCTTATATCCAAAGAAAAATTAATTAATTAGTAAATCATTATGGGTTGTGTTTTTTCATGATCTTATATAATTTTATTTATACAAATATTTAATCAGTGGTGAATCTAGACATATAAAATAAGGGAGTATGTTTATTTATTAAACTACCCATTTTAGAAGTGTTCATATATATTAATCTAACTCCCTTCAAAATATAGATCATTAAAAATTTTTTTTGGGTTAAGGGTGTCCATAAACACCCCACATCTCCACGTATATAGATCTGTCTATGGAAACATATCTGTATGGAGAGATACTGATTTCAAACCCAAAACTTTGCTTCAGGAGAACAAGCATCAAATTATTTGAACCAATCTGTGTTGATTAGACTGATAGTATATCGCTACTAGCTCCTTTGTGCATTGTAGCTTTAAACGACATTATTTTGATCTCTTGATGATCTAATTATCGAAAATTAAAAACTAATTGTGCATAAATATTATCGCCTTTCAACGATGTCAGAATTAGTTGCTTCCTCCATCTCAATTGATAGCTTTCCAACACAGAATGAAAACTATTCTTCAACGATCCTTGAAAATTAAAGCCCTTCAATTCCACTATTTTCAAAGTAATTGTCACATTGACTTTTCTACATCCTTTAATTTGTATCAAAAGCAAAATAAAATACTAATTAACTGAATTGAACAAATATCCTCGATTGCATGTGTTCAAAATTATAGTTGAACAAATACATGTGTTAGAGCTAGCTTTATGCAAGTAGACGTCATGTTGTGCATGATAATGTTGACGGTAATTATGTATGTCTTGTAGTAATTAAGACACTTCTTAAATGTCTTGTAGTAGGACAATTTTTTTATCAAAACTAATATGTTAAAGGATTTAAAATTACCAAACTTTCAACTATTAAAATCCATTATGAACGTTAATGCTATAATATATGTCGACAGCAGTAGCGGAGCCAGAATTTTACGCAACGGGGGGCGAGATTGGGAAAATTAAAGGGCACTTCCAAAAAAAAAATAGAAAAAGTAAAATGAAGAGTTGAACCAGGGACCTCCCACCTAAAGCAAGGGCCAATCACCACACTGCTATGCACTCCTATGATATGTAGTTATGAACTAATTAATATATATCTATTTTTCTTATCCACAAAAATATCCCACATTTAATTTTTTTTTTTCAAAAAGTTGGGGGTTCAATTGACCCCCCCTTGCCCCAACATGGTTCCGCCTATGGTCGACAGGTATACAATGACACCCTAATCGAATTGAATCAACCTCATTTGTAGAGGCATATTATATGCGTAATTTTGTCATTATGAAAAAATATGAATAAAAAGATGATTTTTTTACAATTTGTTAGTCGTAGTCCTCTTCCACTATTTAATCATATAATTTTTTTAAAATTCAATGCATGATAATATGACTTTTAAGGTCAAACAAGACACTTAAAAAGTGTCTTATAGCAAGACACTTATCATTTTGCGAACGTTAATTTATTCAGTACAACATTTAATTATGTCGTATTAAATTAAGCACTTTAACATTCACATCGTATAGTATGTCAAACATCTACGCACGCAGATTTGCCAGTTGCTAGCTTTAGTTGATTGAGTCGGTAAGTTCATATTGATACGTAATAGAGAAAATTTTCAATTGAAATGCAATAACAGCTGGTATTAATTAATTATGACTTAAGAAATTAAGTAATTAATAGAATAAACGGATTAATAAGTAGTCGAATGGTATTATATCTCAAATGTCAACGGTCCAGAAGAGCATTAACCAATTAAGGTCAGATAATATTACAAATTAAATTAAGAGGAGATTGTGATAATTGGCATCACGTTGCATTGGCAGGCGCCAGGCAGGGCGTAGCCAAAACGAAACAAATACGTGTGAATCTGATCTGATGATCAGCTTACAGCAAATCTCCCTCCTCTCACTTGCCACTCCAGTTGTAGGTAGGCTATATATTTATAAATTACAAAATCAAACATTAATTTTCAACGAAAAAGAAGAATATCTTACTCTAGTTTGTTATACCTAATAATTGAAACTCATCTGAACAATTTTATCAATTAGGAATGACAATAAATTCATATATATCGATCTAAAATTAGAAAAATATGTCTTATTAAATGGATTATGAAACAGTTATTGGAAAAACAGGTGTGAATATGAACGCGAATATAGGTGTAGGTCTCACCCGCATGATTGCAAGCTCTATGAGCAATTTAAAAAGGCAATAATTCAGGGTTAGAGGGCTATTTACGTTGTAATTACTTTTATGACTTTCATTAGAGGGGATAAAAAAACCGAGTATTTAATATTAATAATGGAAGTAACTATAGGAAAGTAGGTTCAAATTTAAAATCATTCGAGTTTGATTTAATTTTAAACTTTGAAAAAAAAAACCGTAAATTTGATCTCAATCAAGTCCTACTTTATTTCTAAAATTTGGCTTGAAATGGGAACTATGACCATTAAATGATGATCAACCAAAACGTTTGGTCTGATGCAATAAATCTTTTAATTTAAACAAATTTATAATTGTATTTTTATATGATATAATTGCATTATAAGATCCTTGCATTACGTGCCGATTACATTACATAGTATCCAACCACACATCATGTAATAAACTATCATATATTTGCACTCAAAAAGAATTAAATAATGTGTAAAGGAATTATTATCTTGGTGTGAAAGACCACTACCTCTTAAATTGTCCCCCCCCCCCCCCCCAAATTGCAAACACTAGCCCAACTATCACCTCAGAATGAATCCACTTTTCTGCGCAGGCCCAAAACTTGCGGTGTTATTATTGTCTTGGGCTGGATACTACCCATCATGGATTAAATTCACAAGCTTCTCACATAAGAAGGCCCAAAAGCACTGTATTATTGATATCTTAATATTGATATTTGACAAGCACTGTATTATTGTATGTTTGGTTACTTTATAAGTAAAACCTTCAATGTGCCTTACTCATTTTAGGCCCTGTTCTTTTCGTTGGTAAATTTCAAAGTACTAACATCATCGCACTTCAACCTACTTCAATGCACTTCAACATATTTCAACATACTTTAACTCACTTCAACCCACTTCTACTATTTTAACCTAGTTCAATTTATCACATTAAAAAAAATTAAACTCAACCTACTTCAATCTACTTCAACCCACTTCAACTCACCTCAACTTATTTTAACTCACTTCATCCTCTTACCCACCCTAATTTACCCACGAAAAGAACAGGCCCTTGGTGTTCCCACTCCCCTACAATGATGACCCTTTAAGTTATAGAGGATATAATGGACCGATTGATTGTTCAATACAATTTATTATAATTTATCTTTTTCATGATCAAATCATTGAATACCAATGGTCCTAGCGTTTGTGGCATAGGTGACACTTTCCTAAGAGGTTCACTACGACCTGAAGTGTGAGCTATCGACTAAGGTTTAGTTACATCTTTTGGGGGGAGATTTCTCAAGAGAACAACCAATTTTTGTATATTCGCTACCTTATTAATTGACCTTATGTATGATTAAAAACTATTTTTACTTGCTTTTATCAATTAAAGACAGATAGTTATGTACATACATATATATACATACGTACACACGTACACATATACAAATATATACACGCATACACACAGAGAGGTACACATGTATATAACTCAACTAAAATAATTTTTAAAAAATTAGAAATTATCGGGTTTTTTTTTTTTTTTGGTTGGGGGGATGAACTAGGGGATCTGCCACTGGAAATGCCAGTCAACCACTAGCCAAATCCTGGATGCTGTATGCTAGTCAGTGCATTACTGAGATATTCAAATTTAAAATAAGACAAAAAATAAGTTGTAAAAATGCACTAGCTAAAGTCCCCAATATACGGCAAATTCTGATTTGATATATTTCTGCTATCCACAAAATCGCTAATTTTTTCTAGGCTTTTTGGCTTAGCCATCTACGAAGCAACATGTGGCACAGCTATGCAATTTTCAAAAAAAAAAAAAATAGTTGAATTATTTTAGAAAAAGGTAGAGAAAAAACCAGCTGGCAATTAATTGCTGAACCGACATCTTTATTTTTATATAACCTCTTATAATTCATTATAGTTCCTTTCAATATTTTCCAACTTATTTATTTTAATTGAAAAGAACAAACTCTAGATTATATAAGCCAATTTTTTTATACAAAAATAAAAAAAAAGGTGTTATTTGATAAGCATCCACTATCAAACAACATATAGAGCAAGTAACTATCAACTATCAAGTGTTAACCGATGGATGCGGACCGTTAGTTTGGTAAATATCCAATCCCCTTTTGATTGAATAAAATAAAGCAAGTATATGCCACATAAAGCAGGAAAATAGCCGAATATGGCAAATGGATTATTACTCCATTAAAATTTAAATACAATTAATTAGCCTTCCTAATGTACATATGCAAAGTAAAATTCCCTATCAACATGCTTAATTATGCCTTAAGCCAGATGGCCTTAGTAATATGCTTTTCACACGACTCATTTTATCCTGTAAACAGATAGATTCATACCCTAATTAGTTCCGTCTGAGTAGGATGTTGGAGTTAGATTAAATGTAACAACTTTACTATAATTATATATATATATATATATATATATATATATATATATATATATATATATATATACATACACATATATATATATATCCATGATATTAAGCTACGTACCTACTACTTGACACGAAATAAAAGTGAAGGAAGATTTTATATAGCATTTAATATCACAAAGTCACTTTTTTTGTTTGTCCATTAATCATTGATTTATCTTTTTCTTAAAAATAAATACTTTTTAAAAGAAAAATTGAACAAAAGAAATGCCAATAGCTAGCAAAGGTCCAAAAGGAGCTCAATTAAGAGAGCAATAAAAATGAAAAGTGTTATCAAATTGGGGAAGCTGAATGGGAAGATTACGTGC
Source organism: Selenicereus undatus (assembly GCA_017589665.1). Taxonomy (NCBI): domain Eukaryota; kingdom Viridiplantae; phylum Streptophyta; class Magnoliopsida; order Caryophyllales; family Cactaceae; genus Selenicereus; species Selenicereus undatus. Next base: position 101,069,669 of record JACYFF010031954.1, read on the forward strand.
GACATTACAATGACAATTTGATCATGTCCTTCTTCTTGTGTGCCTTGGCTTAATCCCTAAGCATCTGTACTGTTATTTAAAATTTCGCTTATATTTATCTTTATTTTTCTTTGAGCTAGAATTATGCATACTGTTAGAGTGTAAAACGTATTTTTGAATATTAAACCGTCAACTTAAATTTTTAATTGAATTGATATTATCTTTTTTTAAGTGAGAGATCTTAAGTTCGGATCTTAACAATCCCGTATTGATTATTTTGCAAGGTGAGGAGGGGCCTTTGCAGCACCACATATCAAGTCCAAATGACATTAAGATAAGAGGGTGTGTTACAATATAAAATTCTTAATTGCTGATTAATCATCAACTTAAACTTTTAATAGAATTGATTCTTGAACCTTTAAGAATTTTTTCATATCACTTTGAAGGAAAAAAAAAGGATAACGATAAAATTTTTGCATCGAATAAAATGGTTTATCTTAATTTGACATAAATATGTGCATTAAATGGTATAAAATCATTAAATTATTGGTAAGTTATATTAAATTACTCTTTTGTTTGAAACTTCACTAAGTAAGCCGACCAATGCAAGACTAAAGGTATAATATATTAATCATGTCGGCAAGAAAAAACCAAATGTGATTTCAAAATTCAAACTATTGTTTCAAAACCCATGTAGTTCATTACTAGTTCATTATTTTGTGGTTTACCTATGCACTTTTATTATTAAGGGCCTATTCTTTTCGTGAATAAATTGAGAATAGTAAAAGGGTGAAGTGGGTTGAAATTGATATTTTTTATTTGAAGTGGGTTGAAGTATGTTGAAAAAGGTTGAAGTAAGTTGAAGTTGGTTTATGTTGGTTGAAGTGAGTTGAAGTTGGTATTTTTTGTTAAAGTGGGTTGAAGTTGATAAATTAAAAAAGACCAACGAAAAGAATATGTCATAATATATAGCTCACTTTCTCCTTAGCTGTCAGCTGCATGTATATGATCTTAATATAGATTAATAACAAACATAAAAGGATTATATAATTTTAATATCTTTTCATTCTTTGGTACAAATCTTTTCATTTGTGTTAAACAAAGATTAAAGATATATGTACACAAGGGTGAGCAAAGTTTTCGAGTACCCTGAAACCTGTTCAGAACCGATCAAACGGTCTCGACTCCAATTCCTAAAAAAGAGGAAACGGCCTAATCGGTTTCGGTTCCGATTCTGGTTCTCAAAAAAATATTCGGAACCGGAACCTGAAACCTTTTTAGAGAGAGGAAAATGAATAGTTTTTTTATTTTTTACTGTCGTTTCTGTTGTTTCTCCATTCTGTAACTCTGTTTCTATTTGATTCTTTTTCCTTACAAAAATTGACTTTTCAACATAGCATATATAACTCAAGATCAGTTAATTTTTTACTACTAATTGAAGGGTGAATCATCATATTTTTCAAGTAACTAACAAACTTAATAAATTAACTTTCCTTTTTTGTGTGAAGATAGAAAATGAAAGTGGGAAACGATCAAATATATCCTCTCTCCTCCTAATAAATAAGAACATTTAATTTATGGGGTCCTAAAATTTTAAAATTAGATGTTATGGGTACCCTGGAATCAAAACCGGCGGTTCCGATTCTTAAAAGTTATGAACCTGTTTGACTTGTTTCGATTTTGGTTCCCAATTTTTTGGGTGGTACCTAGAATTACTCACCCCTAGATATATAAAATCAATAAAGCTTGACTTAAATAATTCAATATTAACTTTTCTTTTATCCTTTATAATTTAAGTCTTGTAAATAGAAAAAAAATTATAATAATAAAATTATATTTCTAATAACCTAATGATAATTCGACTTTTAGTTAAAGGATATATCAAAAACCAAAGGGGAAAAAAAACACATAGAAACCAGCTGATGAGGCATGAACATGTAAACGAATTCTAGAAGATGATACTATTTTTTTCCCCCAACAAAAGATGATACCATTTTTTTATTTTTATTTTTTGGTCTAAAGCATTAGGATGAATCAGAATAATTTCGCTGACCTAATAATACTTTTGGGAATTTTTTACAGGAAGTCTACTCTGTCTCTACTTGAGAATGTGCGGAAAGAGAAAGATAATCAGGGTGCGTGGGCTCTTCCAATTGCACCATGCATGCAATTCCATTTCCCATGCACGCCACACTATGAAGTTGGACCCCCCTTCTTTTTTTTCTTCTTTTTTTTCTAATTATTGCTTACTTTTCCCTCTTAATTTCCCACCACATTATTAATTTTTGTTCTCCACCCATATTTCTTCGAGAAGGAAAATTGGAATAAGATATATATATATATATATATATATATATATATATATCAACTCTTAAAAAAAACGATAACCATATTCAGTGTTTAAATATTTGTGAATTATTATTTTTAAAGGATGAGCAAAATCGATTTACTGGGTCTTCATTTACCTAAGACAATTCCGATTCATCAACCCTACACGTTTTTGCATAAGGTGCTTTTCACAAGACTTGAATCTTGATACAAAGAGTATGAAAGATATGATGGGAGTGAAAAGAAACCAGGCGATCACCACTTTAAAAAAATTTCTTTCGTTTTGCCTCTTACCAAAAGAACACACCAAAAAACAAAATAAAAAAAACCGTACATCAAGTATTGAGTTCGAGTTATAGCAAGCAGTGATACATTGGCAAATTGGCAAAACTATGTTTCAATAGGAATCAGGAAGATGGAGAAGTCTAAATTCAAGAAACAAATGTCACAATACAAAAGAAGAAAAAGGAAGAAAATAGCATATAGTTTTAGTAGGTTGCCAAATCAATAGCTTTTGTAATGAATAATATACTCAAAAATATTTTGGATAGACTACCCCAGAATAATTATTAATCATATTTGTAAAATAACTTTTGACGTACTTGAGGTCGCTCTTTTTTGTTTTTTGGCAAAGATAAGCGAACCAGCTCATAACGCCTCAATTACAGGGTACCCGGAAGACCTTAACAGGTTAGGGGAGGGAATGTCAAGCCCAAGCCAAAAGCTCAAACCGCAAGCCTCCAACACACACAATTTCTGTACAAAGCAGAAGTGTGTAACCTCCAAATTTGAACTTAGGTGGAGAGGGAGGAAAGTGGATTATTAGCCATTCGGCCAACACTTGTGCGACACGTGAGGTCGCTCTTAAAACAACGAAGCCAACTTGAAAATCTCCAATAAAATGAAAGGGGAGAATAAAACCACATCCCGACGCCCGACATTCCCCAAAAAAAAGGGCCAAGTGCAAATCGTATCAACACGCAATAGACTTGCACACTAAGCACACTAAGATCTGTTAATTCAATCATCCTGAATACGTACACTCACACAAGTTATGGTAACTCGCATATATGGCTCAATGGAAAAAAACTTGAAAGGTTTTACAACATAAAAATAGAGGATTTTTCAAGATAAGAAACAAAAATAATTAATTAATGTTTTTATTGATAGAGAAATTAAATCAAAATTCATCGTATAATACTTTTAATATATTTTTACCTCTGTAAATATAATTTTTTTTTATTAATTAGAGTCTTTCCAAATAATAATTTCTATTGCATAAGCAATCGTCATTTAAATTAGAAGAGATAAACACCTTGTCAAATCATAAAAAAGGAGCAAAAAAGGTACCAACTCCCTGGACAGCCAAACACCACATAACAGGGATAGGTGTGACATTTATTTCACTACTTCTTTGAAAGGGATTTAAGCATAAAACCCTATGATACTATATTAGAATAATTTTACAGAAATTTGCTAATTACTACTACTATTGATACCAATAATAAGAAGAATTTTTTTCTAACTACTACTATTAATAATCATCATCATAAGAAGAAGAAGAAGAATTGTTCATGAAAACTATCATGTGATCTCAACTTTTAACATGTTGCAATACATATTTGTTGACAAGCAAAGAGTCATTTTATAGATTGATCTTACATATATTAAAATTATAAAATATTAAATATATATATATATATATATATATATATATATATATATATATATATATTGCACATTTAGCAGTATGTACTCTTAGTTGTTATGTACACATATTTTTCTATATGTATTTGCCATACAGATAATTTTAAATATGCCACTGCTTATGTGACTTTTGAGAGCATATACTCCTAAGAATATGACATATATATTAATATGTATAATATCTAGACTATTAATATCATAGGATCTTTAAGTTACGTTTAGTAATTTACTATAGCCTCTCTCCAACTCCATTTTTTTGTCCCCCCACCCCACCCCAAAAAAGGTTTGGAGTAGTTTCCTTTTGTAGAAAATCATGTAAGGGGGCAAGAGAGGGAAGCGGAGGTCAGAC
>JACYFF010031954.1:101075101-101085335 GCA_017589665.1 Selenicereus undatus
TATATATATATATATATATATATATATATATATATATATATGATTTAACTTAAACATAAATAGACACAAAATAATAAATATAAAAGCATGATTGCTCATTATTGAGATATATTAAACCGAATCCTTTTACTAGAGCTGAAATCAATCCTGAGAAAGGAATGTATCCTCTAATCATATTGGGAATTGAACAACTATCGCAAAATATGGACTAATGAACATAATTAATACGAAACCCTAGAAAAGCAATAACACAAATGAGAGATAAAATTGAGAAACAAACTTAGATTAATTGCAGTAGAAGAGACGAATTGATCGTCAATTTCAATGAGTTTTCAATCCAAAGAATCTATCCAAATCTCTCTAATCAACCCTAAAAATTGCTTTCTAAACTTGCTTAAAGATTAAAAAAAAAAAAAACCAGTCTTCTCTAATTTTTAGTCTAAATGAAACTTAAATATCGCAAAAACAGGAAAATGCACGGTCATGCGTCGATGCATGTCCGACCATGCGTTTCCCCAAAACCCTTATAATGCATGGTTGTGCACTCCTGTTGATCGCTAGTGCCTAGTTTTGGACTTTGGGGGAAATTGCAAGACAATGCAAGGTTGTGCCCACATGCATGGTCACCTTTGCTCTTCTTGGGCTTCTTAAATCTTCAAGAAACCTCTTTTCTTCCTTAGAAATCATCCCCATAGCCTTCCTTTCTCATCAAAACTTGTGAATTCCTCATTTTCTTAGCAAAGATTCCTGAAATAAGAGAAACACATCCATTCGTACAATATAAACCAAAGGAAGCTAATTTGATCCCTTTCTGATCTTAATCTAATGTAGAAATATGAGGAAAAGGGGCCAAATAGTCGGCCAAATGAGGCCAAAATAAAGGCTTATCAATCCCAACCATCCATTAATTAGCTTTGTGTAAAATCTTTTATGAAATTAAAAGAGATAACAGTCCAATTCATCACTAAGTTCAGGGGTGTATATCCGTCCAAATTCAGCCCGAATCGGACCAAAGTATATGAATAAAATTTGTATTGTTCTAACACTCAATGTTCACATAAGAAAAATTCAATTTGTAAGATTAACAACTCTATATATGAGTACTCACTAAAATTAAATTTGGGAATTTAAGGTCAAGTAATATACACACAAACTTCACTTCGCGTAAAAATTAGATTGTACAATATGGTTAAAATTTTTCACCAAACAGTAAAATGTTAGAGGAATTTTGAGGAAAATGCTTGTGAATAAATTCTTTGGTAAATAGAAGGGTGGTCTCCCCTGAAATATTCTTAAGGGAAGAAAGGGTGGTCAAACAGAACCCTATGAACACTCATATAATTGTACAAATATTAAAGCTGAAGCATATATAGAATGTTCCTTATGCCCTAAGATAATGCCTTTCTTTTCTTTTTTTTTCCTTTCGTTTTTTTATCCATTATCAACATGCAATATTCTCCTTTAAATTGGTGCCTTGCATGCAATATTTCATCCACTAGTACAAAATATCAGAAACTTATCAGAAATCTGCGTAAAAAGAAATAATTGTTCTTTTTTTGGGTAGTTGCATTAGATGTTTTAAATTTTGGCAAATTGCAGCACTAAGATTTTTTATTTTTTTTATCAAATCAACTAATTATATATTTTGATCAAGTTTTAATTTTTATATTACCTTTTTTAAATAATTTTGTGCTGGTTGTATTATTGATATATAAAGCTTGACATAGAAAATGGTTATCTTTTGAATATTTACAAAAACAAGCGAAAATAATTTAATTTGGTTGAGCCATCATTTTAAATTTCTCTGATATAGAAAAAAGACATTGTTTTGAATATATTTTTATAGAAATTTTTTTTGAGATGAATTGAATTGGAATTGTCAATGATTCTATTGCTACTTTTAAAACAAAATGCATTATTCTCAGAGAACCGGTTTTTAATAGGTATTCTGTCGAAATCCCATCAAACAATTAATATGACCACATAAATTATCACGGGATTTCATCAAAAATTTCATCAAAATAAGCACGCATTTTCATATCGTGGGATTAAAGGACCTACTGATCGGGTACTAATAATCTCAAACTTTGAACGTGCATAAGGTTACTTGCAAAATAATTCAATTAAAAAGAAAAAACAAAAAAAGAAAAAGAAAAAAGGGACGTTATGATTAGGGTACCTTTTGAAAGGGAGAGGGACACAAAAATCACAATATATTCTCCGCAAATGCAATTGCAAATGCACGGACGTCCTACTTCACATCCAACAAAGAGAGTGGCGTGGGGATCCGACCCGATCCTCAAAACGTGAATCTCATACTCTCATCTCTCTCTCTCTCTCTCTGCTTTGCGTTATATTCTGAATACAAGTGCGCCCCTTTGAATATTTGGGTTTTCGGGTGGTGATAAAGTTAGGATTTTGTGATCAAAATGTAGGGTAGGGTTCCCTCCCCCCCCCCCCCCCCCCAAAAAAAAGAAAATGAAAAATAGTAAAATAATAATTTCATCCTTGGTTTGAATGCTTTTTTTTATAATATTAAGTTGGTAGTAAATTAATACCGGGAAAAAAAATTATATTTATCCATTTTTTGTTAAATCTCACAAAAAAAAAGCAAGAAGACACGCTTAATCATTGGTTATTGATGACTATCTCCTAGGCACATAGGAGTCATGACTCATGTCAAAAGCACATAAAAGTTGTTCAATTGAGTTAGTATTGGGCATATAAATCTATAGGTAGTAATCGGTAAATCATTGAGGCCGGTATCTAGAACATAAACACAACAGAAATCTTAGTTTTGTTGTAAATCATCTGCTATATACATGAAACAGTTAACATCTGCATCAAATTCATAATTGCAATGTATATTATGAGTAATATATTATTCTTATTCCGTACATGATTCAAATACCTAGTTTAACAAGGACAGATGCAAATAAAGAGATGCCATGGTGTCAATATCGAGGGAAGAAGGGAATCAAAAATGAGACTATGTGGCCATATACATAGCTCAATTTGATCTTATCTCAAGCAAGATATGAGAGAGATTGGCTTGATCGATCATTTGGTGAACAAGAAATGCAGATGGAGAATATAAAATTCCAAGGCCATAAAAAGAGCACAAGTATTAATTAGCTAGCTAGCTAGCATAGCCCAAGACAAGAGGGACACCAAATTTTTTTATCTTAGGACCAAACTAGATAAAGAAACATGCCTAAAAAAGACGTCCATCAGTGTCACTGTCCACAAAGTACCCCAACAAAGACAGCCAGGAGGAATCACAATTACAGATCAGAGCCAGGGCTTCGAGTAAATTTCTTTTTTGGCTACAAGTATAAATTGCCGACTGGATAAATTCTCCTTGTTGTGTATGTCATTTTATCAATTGCTTGTCAGTTTGGCTTGAGACAGATCATATCGCAAAAATTTATGTAAGATAATAATAATATATTAATCGACAACTTCTTAGAGCAAATCCAGGTGCCTTCTCACTAGGCAGACATGAGGAGAGAGAAGAGGAATGAGGGAGGGAAGTAGTTGCAATAGATGGCTCACAGCTCGTGCCTCGCGAGTCGGCTTGCGGCCATGAGCAAGCTCATGGGCCAATTTTTTTAATTGTTTTTTCATTTTTTTAAACATTTTAAATTATTTTAGATTATTTTTTTGATTTTAAAAATAAATTTGTGTTGTAGACTTGTAGAGTGGGTCCATGGGTATTATTTTATTTGATGAGGCAAAATGATGAGCCTTCCATTGGAGAGAGTGAGGATTGTGAGACAAAAAATTGGAGAAAAGGTTGATGTGATAGTAGTAGGCCCCCACTGGTGAGTCAAAAAAGTGGCTCACCACTGGGTTTACTCTTATATAACTTTTAATTAAGTGTCAAATCAGGCGTCTTAGAGCCAGTTATAATGAGACAATCTCATTTAAGAATAAGACAGTCACATTTGAATTCGAGATGAATTCAACCTATTCGGAGGCGAAATAATCGAACTTGAATTTAAAAAAATAAACCTTAAATTCAAATAGGATAAACAATATGTATCCGAATCGAATTAGATCTAAAATTTCCGAACAATTCAATGACGGAAAATTATTCTTCCTCACTCTTAGCCAACTCTTGTGGTAATCTATGTATATAATCTATATAACTATAATTAAAATTGAGTGATCACACCTTGACTAAGTACTTGGTGATCACTTATTGGGTGTGAATATTGTTTTCTTTTATCTTTTCTAAATTGTTGATTTAGATATTAATTGAGATGTATTAGCAAGAGTAATTAGATCACATTAATGTAGGCATTCAATTTATAGGTTTCACTTTGTATTGGTAAATTTACTAAGTTTTCAATTTTGTGCTTCATCTTTTCTTTTTTTCAAAAATTAAGTGTTAGTATATTCTCAAAACCTCTGTAAATTTTATATTCGCAATTTTAATATAATAAGTGTATTAGTAGATCAATAATGTTAGACAAATCATTTTGAAAAACTGTGATTTAAATTAAATTATTTTATTATAGTTTCATTAATATATATTTTACAAATATTTTAGTTCGCCAACTTAATTAAAAAAATTAAGTTTTAGTTGTAGTCATAATATTAATTAAGCATATATGAAATGTCTTTCAACTCTCCAATTTTCCTGAACGTTTTGATACTTTTCATATTTCCGCAGGGAAGTGTATTTAATTAATGATATTTTAATTTTCTTTGAATCCAACTTTTGTAATTAATGGATATTTGAAACTGGAGTTTCTTCATTTAACTTATTATTCATGGATTAATTTCATTATGTTAACCTTAATTACTCGTAACAACTTTTTGCCCTTTTAAAAGGTGGTATAGTTATGGTCAAGGAGTGATAGGGGAAGGTAATGATGGAATCTAGAAGTTGTATTTCACAATTTGTCGACAAAAGTGTATTAGTGGCTATATTTAATTTAAATACTTCAATTGTTGACTTAAAATTATATTGGGCTTTTAAATTATTATGTATCAAAATAGTTAATTTATTTTGGTGGATGACAAGAAGGGCTTCACCAGACAATATAAATATTACATATATATTGACATATTAGATAGAAATTTGTTAAAGTAGAAAACTATACCAATCTATGCGAAGCATGGGTTTAGCACTATTTACTCGTAAACTTTCAGTAACTCTTTTCTCTAAACCGCAAAATAAAGTCACAAAATCTCCTATTAGGATGATCAAATGTCATGCAAATTTTTTTGAAGGTGTAAAAAATGTTGTAAAATACACGTCTACAAAAATTAATTAAAACTATAAAATATTAAAAAGCTGAAAAGAAAAAGAGGATATCTTCGAACAAAATTTCTGAATGTTCCATCTACAGGGCTAATTAAGTGAAAGAAACAAAATATCTCATTACGTTTTTGTAGACTGTTAATACGAGTAGACAGATAAATTATCGGTCAGTTGTACTTTGAGTTTATGTTTGAAAGTATTAAACAGCAAACCTAAATTTTATTTTTTTTTATAGCAACGGCAAACCTAAAGTTTTTAATAAAATAGATTAGAAGTGCGTGTTATGTTTTCTTCCTATGAATATTATAAGCATTAATATAATTTTTTAAAAAATAATAAAAAATGATCTAGTAATCGAACTCAAAACTTTGATGCTTAAGCTTTGTTCAGGGGCTGATTTATTGAATTTGGGATTATTGACTTTTTGGATCATATTTTACAACAACAAAGTCAAAAAAATAGAGAAAAGAAAAAAATTGGACTCATATATAACCAATTTTCAAGTGAAAAATTCTTAATGATGTGGTTGCACATCGTTTTAGAGGAGATGGTCAACCACGGACAACTCCCCCCCCCCCCCCGCGCATACATGCTAGTTTATGGAGCGATATAGTTGATTTGATTAGATAGTTTGTCGTAGCTAAAAGAAAAATAGCAGACTACTAGCTATAATGCGTTGTAACGACAGAGCTGTAGGAATAAACTATCACTAGAGTGATGGAGTGGAAATAAAGAAAAAAAAATTTAAAGACGGTGAAACATATTTATCTTTTTAACGTTACATATGTTCATTAAAAGTAAAAAGCCAACACATGTATTATACTGATATGTATGGGTAGGAATCAACCTATCTATGGGTAGAAATACCGGTAAAGGTAAGGTTGGCTACAGTTGGATTCGAGGTCTATAATCTTCTCCAAAACCACAACTTTTCGAGTGGGTCTGGCTCTGATTATTATATCTAATCATTCAATTGAATTTTAGGTTGTTTTAAATTTCTAATTAGATCATATTTGAATCGACAAGATTTGACAAGGATTCAAGCTGCCTTAAGGTTTGTTGAGGAACTATCCAATAGGTCTTCCCAAGAAGAACGAGCTTCACAAAAAAAAGTTTGGGTCGATCTCTGTCAATTTGTTGCTTTGGGTGTCGGGTCGAGTAGGTCATTCAGTTTAGGTTTCGGAATGTTTCTTTAGTTTATCAACGTGTATTGGTCATGAAGTAACAGGAATCGTAAACATACATACAGTACGTCAGAGAATTTGTAGGCATTAAATGGAGTATGCATGAGATTGGGTAAAAAGGGAATAAGGGTGGGCATTGGTAGACAGCACCATATGCTTTTTATTTCCGCAACGCTTCATCTCCTTTTCTTGTTCATCTGTTTGATATTCTTATCCGATAATGACTGTGATTAACCAGGGGGCGGGGGGGCAATCTAGTCAAAACTAGTCACAGGAGTCTAATTTTTGCCATTGTACATTTGGGTACCCTATGTCCAGTGAAAATCAAAACATAATAACCTCTAGATATTGCATGGACTTTGTGTATTCGGTTCTTTTCGCGTGTTTATCTGTGCTGGAAAATACAACGTTGGGACTGTTTCACATTGATAAATTGGGAAGTTTAGAGTATGTATATAAATTAGTGAGTTACCTCTAACTCACCCATTATCAATTGATTTTGGATTGAAATTTTGTTGGAGTCGCTGTTCAAAATCCAACTAACTATATGAGGTGATGCTGTGATTTTTAAAATTTCTATTTATAAGTTGGTCACGCATAACTCGAATCATCTATTAAGGCCCTGTTTGGCAAACAGCTGTTAGCTGTTTGAATTAGCTGTTTGTATTAGCTGTTTAAATTAGCTGTTTGTTGAAAAACTGTTTGGTAAAATTAGCTATTTCTGACAAAGTTATGAGACAAAAAGCTAATTCTTCAAAAACCTCTTCCAAAAAGCTCAAGGAATTAGCTTTTTCAAATTAGTTTTTTGGACCCAAAAAGCTCTTTTAAAAAACTCTTTCACCAAACACCCAAATTAACTTTTTTACTTTGTCAAAAAGCTAATTTTAATAAAAAAAGCTCTTTTTGCCAAAAAAACTCTTCAAAAAGCTATTTGTCAAACAGGACCTAATTGTATTTCACTACAGAAATTAAGTGAATGGCATCCGCTGAGATATTCTCTTTCATAAAGAGCCACAGTCAAGAATTATATTGCTTAATTTGTAAACCAAGGGAAAGCTAGCTAGCTAGCTAGATTCTACCCGAATGTGTGGTTCGTTTTATTTAGAACATAGAAAATTCTAAAAGCTAGGGAATACTTTTCCTTCCAATATTACCAAATGTCTTTGCAAAAAACTAAGCATATGTCGGCATGTATGCTTAGCTAGATGATCACTTGGTTGATGAAAATCGAATCCCCACTATTTGTTTTGAAAAGTTATCTTGATAAACATCTCAACAATAGTAGTATACTATTGGCCCTCTCGAAAAGCATGTGTTTTTGATAAGTCTTCATTTAATAAAACCAAATTAAAGCAATTCATGAATTATTTACTCTTAAAAACAAACTAAACTCAGTAAGTAAGAAGACTTTTCAGATAGAAATTTTTTTCAAACGGGGTCAAAAAATGCGGAAGGGCGAAAGAGTGGGCCCATATGCAGAATAAACCGTTAATATTAGTCTAAGTTATCGGATACAATTAGGTCAAATATAAATTAATTAGTATATATCCATGCATCTTAATCACAATGAGGACCACTTTTACACTAATTAGGTCCAATAATTAACTATATGGTCCTAATTCCTAATTAGTAATTATTAAGTCTATTCTTTTCTCTCTCTTTTTTTTTTTTGACAATAGATGATTTTACTTTTTATACTCACCAAGAGTGATCCTCCCACTTTACAAGAATGAAAGTGTACATAAAGGGATCAAGTAGTTTAACTAGTGTAATTTTAAATACTCAATGCAATCCAACCGTTACATGACTTTTAGGGATAACTCAAATAGTACGATTTCAACAATTTGGATTGAAACTTGACTATTCGATAGGAAAGATGAAAATAAACTCAAATATAAATTTTTAACTCAAATTTCCTTTATTTGATCGACATATATCTCCACTACAACAACTTAACTAACATTTTTTGCCATTAAAACAATTATGTCAGCTTGCCTGTAAAAACAATTTCAATGGTTTCGATCGAAACTTGACAATCAGTTAGAAAATATTAAAACAGGCTCAAATTCAGATTTTGAGGTTGATAATATTTCATTTGTTTAATATTTTTTTCACAACGACAATTCAATTATTGATAGTTTTCGTCCCTTAAACAGTGCAGTCAATATTTTTCACCACTAGAATAATTTCAATAGTTATGATCAAAACTTGATCGTCGGATAGAAAATATTAAAATAGGCTAAAATTCAGATTTTGAGTACGACATTCCGTCATTTGGTCAACATTTTATTCGCCACGATAATTTAATTGATTTTTTCGTCACTTAAATAATCTAGTTGATGTTTTCGTCATTAAAATAATTTCAACTGTTTAGATTGAAACTTCACTATCGAGAGAAAGTAATGAAAAAAAACTCAAATATAAATTTTAAACTCAAAATTCATTCATTTGATCAACATTTAAATTAACTACCACCATTCAGTCAATATTTTTCATCATTTAAACAATTCAGTTGACATTTTTCTCTTTTTTATGGAAAGTGATTTATCTTGTACCAAACAACGGAAAATGTAACATGAAAATATAAATTAATTAGTATATATCCATGCATCTTAATCACAATTAGGACCACTTTTACACTAATTAGGTCCAATAATTAACTATATGGTCCTAATTCTTAATTAGTAATTATTAAGTCTATTCTTTTCTCTCTTCTTCTTTTTTTTGACAATAGATGATTTTACATTTTATACTCACCAAGAGTGATCCTCCCACTTTACAACAATGAAAGTGTACATAAAGGGATCAAGTAGTTTAACTAGTGTAATTTTAAATATTCAATGCAATCCAACCGTTACAAATTATAATGAAGTTTTTTTTATTAAATTATTTTTTAGTCAATAATTAATCTATTTTCAGTAATTAATATATATGTATTTTTGTGTCATGGTTGTTGACACATAAATAATTAAATATATACACTTTGATAAGCCTATTGCTTTTTTATAGTGAATTTTTGAAAAACTCTAACTATCTTACTCCAGCTTTTATTAATTTTAGTTTCATCATCAAATTTATTTTGACAATAAATGATTTCATAATCATTGAATATCATCCATCCAATTAATGTAATGTATATTTTAATTATTTTAAAATTATAGCAGTTTACTTTCATTAGCAAGAAAAAATGTACAGCGCCTATTACTAATAATATTTTCACTTTAAATTTTCAACTCTTACCCCTTCTATTAGTTATTACTTAATGGACAACCCATGCATCCCATGATTTCAAAAGATGCTAATTCATTATTTATCAAATGTTTGCTTAGCTGTTTTTTCAAAAAAACAAAAAAAGAGCCAAAAAGTTAAATTTCAAAAAGTAAATGGCAAAAAGACTCATCAAATTTGCATTTTATAAAATCACTTTTTAGGGAAAGGTTTATTCCAAAAGCCAATTAACAATTAACTTTTATGAATTACAACAACTATCACTCCCACTTCCTAGTGTGAGTCCCGCTTACACAAAATTTGTGAAAATCTATATGTATGCAGCCTTATATTTACAAATATCGCTATTTGCAGAGAGATCCATTTCAATAGATCCATAAAAAGATTTGAAAAAACATTTTGCAGTTAGAAATCATTTTATAAAAACATAAACATATAGACCGATAGTAAAATAAGAGGCTTTTACTGTGTAAAAAACGAGTCACATAATAACTAATACAAACATATATATATATATATATATATATATATATATATATATATATATATA
>JACYFF010031954.1:101085345-101116080 GCA_017589665.1 Selenicereus undatus
ATATATATATATATATATATATATATATATATATATATATATATATAAGAACTGAAACCTCACAATAATTAACTTTTATAAATTGTGTAAATTATGACCCCCAACAAACTATTTATCCACTCTTGTGAAAACACTTTTTTATGTTAAAAAAGATTGTATAATAAAAATAAGAGATAAAATGGCGACACTCCCTTATAGATTTTACTGTTAAAGTTACTATTGGAGTCTATACCATTACACTGAAACAAAATATCCCAACCCTAAGACATTGTGTGGCAAATTTTTGGAGACATGGAATGTAATCCAAAGCTGTATGCAAACATAATTCTGAGCTATAACAAGCTGTGTTATACTTATTATAAGGGGATTAAGATGCAAATAATACGAATTTTAATTAGTCGTGGTGATAGAAGATAACACAATTTTTTTGTTGTTGTTGATTTGCCGTACCAACTTTAATTTCATTTATTTTTAACATACCACTGCTGAGTTACGTGATGGTTGACTCGACAGAGTAATAAGTCTTTACATATGTAGATTATAGATTAAAGAGATTTGATTGACTTTTAGGGCTTACGTGTACCTACAAAAAATGTAAGAATAAAATCCCTTAAATCCGTCTTCAATGTCATGCTTTGCTGAGTCAATCACTGTGTAACTTCATGGTCACATGCGAAAAGTAAATGAGCTCAAAATTAGTACTATTGGTGGCTAGGAAAAAAATTCATAAATTAGTACTACTGGTAATACAAATATATATTTTTAGAGTGATGATATATGTCTTACTGCATGACACTTAAAGGTTTTATCTTAACCTTAATTAATCTATTATATAATTTAAATGTCCAATTTTTTAAAATTATAACTAGTTAAGGCAGCCCGGTGCACAAGCATCCCGCGTTCACACAGGATCCGGGGAAGGGTCTCACCCAAAGGGGTGAATTGTAGGTAATCTAACCTGACTTTGTCAGTGGTTGATTCCACAGCTCGAACCCGTGACCTTTTGGTCACACAGAGACAACCTTACTGTTACTCCAAGACTCCCCTTCTTAAAATTATAACTAGTTAACAATTGTAAACCTTTAATATCTGTCATTTGCGGCAACGAATAGAAATGATTTCATAATCAAATCAACCTTATTTACGAAGACATGCCATTTGTGTAATTTTATAATTATTAAAAATTATGGATAAAAAGTTAATTTCTGCAATTTACAAGTGATTAACACCCTTTCAGTACTATTCAATCATATCATTTCTTTTTAATTTAATATATGATAATGCAATTTTTAAGTTAAAACTAAATACTTAAAAAGTGTCATACATCAAGATGTATATCATCTACATATTTTTTCTTAAGCACATAATAAGATGTAAAACACATAAAATCCCCAAATAATAAAAGAAAAAGACACCTTTGCATGGGTCACCTCATAAGTCTAGTTGCCAGGTTAAATCCAATAGCTTGCATGAGGCCACGTAGTTAACACAAAATATGCAGATGCTAACGCCTGTCATTCCATCAACTACCAACCGTCCGTACAACTTTTAATTACATGATATTTTTTTGGGACGAAAAGGCAGGGTTGTTAATATAAAATTAAATAAATTTAATTAAATATTAATGACAAAAATGGAAAAATGATTTAGCTTAGAGACGAAGATGAAAACTAATCAAGTGCGGGCGACATACCGGATTGAGAATCTGTGGACCCAACTCTTACTTAAGCCTAGCTGGCTAATTGTTAAATTAAATTAAATTAAATTAATTATTATTTAATTAATCTGTCATTTCATGCTTGCTTATGGCCACCCATTCCATATTCTTATCTATCTTTTTAACTAAGTGTGACTAATTATGTTTGTGATGGGGCGGCATTAAGAATCCAAAGGTATTATTGTCGCTTGTTAGTCCACCTCGAATCGATTCGCTCTCTACTCCTATAAATTTCTACTATTTCTTATTTAAAATTATCTCAATTAAAAAATTTAAATTGACAGCTGGAAATTCAAGGGATATAAATTTCATACGTGTTTTGATAGTTAGACGGAAAAAGGATAGTTTGATTTATAAATTAATTGTTTTATTTAGGAATCAATACGCCCAATTAGCACAAGTTGACCTAATTAAATTATTTTCCAAAACTTAAAAAACTATGAATAAAGAAGGGTACAAGTAACAGTATGCAGTACGCAAAATTAAAACTATTTTACATGCACTAATATTATTATACACGAAGCAAGGACAACTAGAGCATATATCCATGCATATATCCGAAGTCACGGATTTTAGGTAGTGTTTGGTTGGAGGAAAAAGGATTTTCTCGAAAATTAAAATAGTTTTTCAATTTTTCGTTGTTTGGTACAATAAATGATGAAAAATTATTTTTCAAGGAAGATGATTTTTCTCCCAATTGAGAAAAATGATTTCCTTTTTGAGAAGATAGAAAATTGATTTTCCTCTAATTTTTTGATGATATAACCAGCTGAATTTAGGTGAAAAATTCGATTTCAACAGTTTGGATTGAAACTTAACTGTTCGATAGGAAATATTAAAATAAAATCAAATATAAATTTTTAACTCAAATTTCTTTTATTTGATCGAAATTTATTTCCACTACGACAACTTAACTAACATTTTTTGTCATTAAAACAATTCTGACAACTCTCCTGTAAAAACAATTTCAATGGTTTCGATCGAAACTTGACAATCAGATAGAAAATATTAAAATAGACTCAAATTCAGATTTTGAGGTTGATAATCTTTCATTTGTTTAATATTTTTTTTCACAACGACAATTCAATTGATATTTTTCGTCCCTTAAACAGTGCAGTCAATATTTTTCACCACTAGAATAATTTCAATAGTTTGGATCGAAACTTGATCATCGGACAAGAAAGATTAAAATAGGTTAAAATTCAGATTTTGAGTACGATATTCCTTCATTTGGTCAACATTTTATTCGCCACGATAATTTAATTGATATTTTTTGTCACTTAAATAATCTAGTTGATGTTTTTCGTCATTAAAATAATTTCAACTATTTAGATTGAAACTTCATTATCGAGAGGAAGTAATGAAAAAAACTCAAATATAAATTTTAAACTCAAAATTCCTTCATTTGGTCAACATTTATATTAACTACGACCATTCAGTCAATATTTTTCGTCATTTAAACAATTCAGTTGACATTTTTCTTTTTTTTTTTTATGAAAAGTTATTTATCTTATACCAAACAACGGAAAATGTGACATGAAAATCAATTTTCCTTGAAAAAACTATTTTCTACAGAAAATAATTTTCCGACAAAACTATTTTTCTTCCAATCAAACACTACCTTAGTTTTAAAAATTGCAATATCTCAGAAAATTTAATTAATATACATAGTCGAGAATATTAATCTGATATATTTTATAATTATATACACATGGATGTAAATCACAGGGCATAGCTCAACAATACAACGTCTTCTCTCTCTCTCTCTCTCTTTTTCTTTGCCCTTATTTTGTCATAAATTGCTCCTAAAACTGCTAATTTCTCTCCCAAATCTACAAAAGTGCACGGAATCATGTTGAAGCCTTGGGGTGTTTGGTAAAGAGCTGTTAGCTCAGCAAGATTAGTTGTTCAACTGAGCCAGATAGTTACTTTGATTGCTTGGCGAAAGAACCTTTTGAATTAGTTTTTTGGTCCAAAAGGCTGGTCCTCAAAAAACCTATCAAACTAATATCATTTTGAAATTAATTATTTGACAATAGAGTTTTCTCCCTATCATTTTCAAAAACAGCTAGTTTACGAAACACTTCTTTCCCAAAACAACTAATACAAATATTTATACAAACAGTTAACAACTAACAGTTACAACAAATAGCTAACTGATAACACCTAATTAACAATTATTTGCCAAACATAACTGTTGCAAATTGCATGCACAAGTGATTTGGATTAATTAATTAATTAATTATCTAGAGGAGACCAGTAGGAAATGGTTGTTTGTTGCCAACTTTGTGTTCCAAATCAACCAAGCAAATAGTGAAATTGGATATCATTATGTCTGCAAACAAATAAAGCTAAGGTTGATTAAATAGATATATGAATTGTGATTCATGTAGTGTCTCTCCAGCAAGCAGTGGACATCTTTTTCTCATGCTGGTAAATATCTCTTTCTTTTACCTTTATTGGATGGAGCCATTCCCATCTTACATGCTTCAATTTGATTGGGAATAGTAATAACAATGATTGACAATACATCTGTAAAATTTCTTTTTTATGTGAGGATTTGGCAAATGAATTTAGGTATAAGTTGATGAAATTTCGATTTAGGTTTGATTTGTGTAAAGTTGATCATTTCTAGTTAAAATTATTTTTAACGTTGTTTAGTTTGTCATGATTGTTGAGGTCAATTGCTTTAGACCTGCATTTGGAAATATAAATAACATTGAAAGAAAATTTACGTCGGATTTATTTAAGTCGGTTTAATATGGATCAGGCGAAAATCAAGTTGTTAAATATAGTTATGAATCATCCTTGTCGACAAATGAGACATAAGCTAACATTGTTAGATTACTTGCTAATTTGCTATTGGATTTTGTGTTTTCATGATGTAAACCATTTTATAGAGAGTTTGGCAATCTTCCTTCTGCGTTTTCATATTGATAAGGGAGAGACCCCCTATTCATTGTTGTATCATGCATCTTGACAAATTCATCTAAACATTGTCCACCTAAACAAAATTTTGAACCACTAACTCTATCTTAGCTGTTTTTTTCGAAAAGTTTAAAAATGAAATTCATATAATATTTAGAAAACTAAAGTTAAAAAAGAAATAGCCCTCCCTCACCTATAAGTAGGGATGGGTAATGGACTGGGTATTCATTGAATTAAGCAGCCGACTCATTTAAAATAGGATTAATAATGGACCGGGTTAGTAATGAACTGGGTCAATATTAGGCTAGCCCATTAAGACATATTAATGGGCCGGACTGGGCTGGCCCATTAACGGTCCGTTTTGTGATCCATTAATTTTTTCAGCTTACTTAACATACTAGTTTACATGTTCCAATTAGTTAAATTTATTACCAATATTTTATACAAGACAATAATTATTATGTCCCATTTTTTGGAGTAAGTTTATTCCGTTTTTAAACGGGTTCAAAGCGGGCCACCCATGAACGACTCAACCCAACCCATTTATTTGTTTGGTTGTATATTTTCTAACTTTGACTAGTTTAGTTTGGGTGGAAAGTTATAGAGATTTTAGTTGGAAAATTAATTCACCAAAAATACTCCTTAGTGATAATGGGCGGACCATAGGCAGGTCGGGTTCACTTGGCCCATAACCCTGTCTGGCCCATCAACAAATGTTTTGGGCCCGACCCAGCCCGATTTGTTAATGTGGGTCGGACTAGCCCGATCAGTTGCCCATCCCTACCTACAAGTAGGGTTGTAATATAATCGAGCCGACTGGGCCCTTGAGTTCTATCTGTTCGGTAAAACCAAGCTTGAGTCCAGCTAGAGCTGGCTCGGAAGCACAACTAGCCAAGCACTATAGGCTTAACTTAATTGGCTCGGCTCTATTTGGCTTACTTTTGCTTAATATTAATTCATTTTTTCCTTCATGCTCCTATCTGCAAAGTATAAAATTACCATTAAGATCAATAAAAACTGTTCCAATCTTTATTTTTTTGAATACAATGCAAAAATATAAAATTTCAACTTGGAGTGTAACCTCGAATTGGAAAACTTTCTAAACAAGAAAAAAAAGAGAGAATACCATGTTGAGCCGAGTTTCGAGCCAAATAATGCACATCCATGTTCAAGCCAAAGCTTGAAACTTTACACGCTCGAACTTCGAGGTGAACCCAAGTCGAATTTTCATATGACCAAATCAAATACGAACCTGATCTGTTTGAACTCGGCTCAGCTCAGCTTCACCCCACCTACAAGTGACATAAGAGAAATTAAGGACTCTCCATTATCTTGATGTAAGATGCATCTGATTTTGCCACTTCTACACGTTTAATTTACCATATATTAATTTTTTATTGTTTAATTTTTTAAAGGCATTTTTATGTGTACCTGTACCTATGTGCATGTATTATTAGCAAAGGAATTTTAATTTAAAAATTGTTTTTTAAAGAATTTTTGCATGGTTTAAATTGATATTCTTTTTGCATAGTGGAGTGATGAATGATGATATAGATTGTCCGACTCTCCCATCCCATCGCATTGAAAGTGATTCCTTTGCTTTCCTTCTGAAGCCATTTTCAGCCAATCACTTCCAACTTTTTGTTTTTGTTTTCATTTCTAAAGAATTTGCGTGATAAAGTTATCTTATACGTGTCTTCACCCATTTAATTTGGCTATGAATCGAACATCTTTGTCCTGTCCTTTTATGGAAAAAAAACGATGAATCCAAACACCATGTTAGGTTAAGCTTCAATACATGATTTATGCATCTCTTTTTGCTTGGAATATTATTGGTGAAGTGGGAATTATCACCGAAGAAAAAAAGTGTTGGTGTTCAAATGGAGAACAAGTGGGAGAGATTTGTCATGATATGGTATTCGATATAAGATGTATTAATTGTTATTAATAGAATATCTAAATTTATTAATGTTTCGATTCTTGAATGGATGTATATATTGTATATTGCATATATGATTGAGAACAAACATATAAGTCTCTTTAGTTGTTTATGAAACAATTCTCGTATATTTATGTAAGACGGAATTCTTCTAAACATCGTAAAATGATATTGTAATGCTTTGACCCTCTTCTGGATCGCGGACAGTTACCAATAACGGTTTCAAGGATCGTTGACTGCCCCCATAGATCACTACGTATGAGCCTTTCTGGCATGTTTCGTCCTCGTTCACACCCTACCTGAGAAACTTCTCGGGAGGTCATCTATCATAAGATTGCTCAATAGTAAGCACGTTTAACTGTAGAGTTCTTATGAGTTGGCTCCCTGAAAAGAAAGATGTGCCTTTGATGACATAAGTAGTCACTTTGATCCTTTTTAAGCTACACTCGAGGTGTTACAATCACCCCAACTTGAAGCACACAACGTCCCCGTTATCCTTCACTAACTGACCGACTTATATGTCATCTTGACCGACGGTCCATCCCAGTATCTTTACCTCGCTAGATGACTACCCAAGGCTCTCCTATCCACTGGCGCACCTAACAGTCGCGGGTCGGCTCTGATATCATCTGTAAAGCCTTGACCCCCTATTAGGGTTACAGACAGTTACTGTGAACTACTTTTAAGGATCGTCGACTGGCCCCACAAATCATCACAAGCCTTTCCAGCGTGCTTCGTCCTCGCTCACATGCTGCCTGAGAAACTTCCTAGGAGATCATTCGTCATAAGATTGTTCCACAACAAGCACGCTTAACTGTAGAATTCTTATGAGTGAGCTCCCCGAAAAGAAAGGTACACATTTGATAATATAAGTAGTCACTTCGATCATTTTTAAGCTACACTTGAAGTGTTACAAATATACTACTGGAATATATGTACTTAGGAATGCCATGTAATGAATGTGGCAAGGCATGATTTGAATATCTAATACCTACTGTGTTGATATGCATATACAATTTATAGCTCTTTGAAGACTATCTAAAGTAGAAGGGTGATTTTATTATATTATTCAATCTTTCAATTAAATTAGCACAACTAAGAAAACTTTTGAAAGTAATAACCAAATACTTAAACTAAGATGTCCATCTATAAATATACTAGAAGAACCTTCCATTTCAAAATAGAATCACTTATTATTATTTCACTAACCTTTAATTTCCATTAACAAAGGGGGTGTTTGATAAACATCTTTTTGAAGAATTTTTCAACCAAGAAGAGCTTTTTGTATCCAAATTTGTTATTTAACCTAGTGAAAAAGCTAATATAAGTATTTGATAGAAGAGTTTTGGGGTCAGAAGAGCTAATTCAAAAAAAGCTAATTTTATAAACTTTTTCGAATAGTTTTTTTGAGAATTAACTGTTTATTTTATAACTTTATCAGAAACAACTAATTTTATTAAACAATTTTTCTACCAATAAATAATTTAAACAGCTAATATAAATAGTTAATTCAAACAGATAACAACTATTTATCAAACAAGACCAAAATTATTTTTTAAATAAATGATGCCTTTATGGCTCAATCTATATATAATTACATAAAATGAGGGGTAAAAACACTCAATGCAATCATGCCTCTAAGCGAAATTCTCCTTATGACAAGAGACTACAGAGTACACTAGCCTTTACATCTAAAAGGGTTTAAAAAAAATAAAGACGAAATAATTTATTTAAAAAAACAAAGACGAAATAATTTATTAGAAAAAGATGAAATGATTTATTTATTAAAAAAAAAAAACAAAGACGAAATAATTTATTAAAAAAACAAAAGAAGAAGAGAGAAAAACATTATAATCAAGCTATGATTGAAGCATGGGCAAGGGAGCAAAGACCAACTTAAGTTGGCTTGGCTTACATGCCAAGTTCATGGAGTGATTGATGTTTTTTTTGTAGCTTTGCCTTCCATTTACTTGTCGGTGTCTATAAATATTATTAATTAATACTTTATTATTAATTAGTGTTTTATAAGTAAACTCAATGCTACCACCCATTTGTTTGTCTAATGGCTTTTGACTTCTGAAAGATTATGCATCTCTGTTTAATTAGGCTTATAACATGATCAAATAATATATAGTTTTTGTTTTTTGGTTTATAGCCCAATAATCTTATTTTATTTTTGTCACTGGTAAATTAAAGGAAAATACAATACAATTACAAAATACAGTGAAAGAGGAGGAATTGAACCAAGAACTAATAATGAACTCAGTACCTTAGTCTTATCCGCTAGGCCAATACCTCAGTGGTTTCTTTTCTTTTTTTTCCTGATAATTAATTTAACTCAAAAGAGATATACAAAGAGATATAGTATTATTTAAAAGATTTTTACATGTTAACACTTTATATGATAATTTAAACTCCTACGAACATTTATAAGATTTTTCAATTAAAAGTGAATGTTTTGATAATATTTCTTTTATCTATCGGATTTTTCAATCGAAAGTGTTCCGGAGAATGTTTCTACTTTCTATAAAATTTCTTTTATCATATAATTAGTTATGTGAGAGCTTTAGATAAAGTAAGTTCTATAAATTTGCATCTCCTTTACAACATTTACGTTTGCGTTATTAAAGATCTTCTATTAGGCAAAATCATAATTTGACGTTAAATTCTAGAAAACACCGAAGAATGAAAAAGATTCGCCAAAAGTCTCAGGGTCCAGAAGTGTATGATAAATAACACCAAAGCAACAAAGCCCAATCCTACCGAGGAAATTAAGTGAAGTGCTTGTCAAGCAAACTCTCTCGTGTTGGAATCAAAATAATATTCATTAATTGAAGTGACTGTCGTGCATATTCATTAAAAGGAAGGAATTTATTCGAATTACATCCAGACCGTCTTAAACCTTCTTGGAGAAATGTTGAGAATATATTGATCAGCTTATTGACTAGATCGTCATAATGTGTAGACCACTAGCTCAATGTGTTTTGGTATGTATATACTTAGCTAGTTGAAACTTTTCGATTTTCACTAGGCTATATCTCTTACTAAACCTTTCAAGACTATAATGAAGTCAACATATTTTTAGAAGCTAACTTGTTTATGTACCGTAAGATAATCCATGATAATAAGATATTAAGATTTAAACCAAATGACTATATATACTACTGGTGAAATTTAAGTTTTCAATCTCGTAATTTTAACTTCACATATTTTACAATGAAGTTCTATGAGGGATTATATTTACACCGATAAAAAAAATAACTAAAAATATGCTGATTATTTTGATTGATTTATCATAATTTTTATTCCAACTTTTTATTTAATTACCATACATAATGCTAGCATCTATCAACTTAAAAATCAAGGGAGAATAAAAGAAAACCTACCCAAATGCACCTTTTAAAACAGTACCATAGCTCTTTTGGAAGGTCCAAAACCCGCAAAGGGGGCACCCAGTATCCACTTTGAATTGTCTATTTTTCATGAAAAAACTAAAAACAATCCCTGGAATAGCAACCCTAGTACCCTACCCTTCTTTATGTTTGGTACATTCAACAACATAATAAATAAAAAAGAAAAAAAAAAATTCAAGAACCATCAAAAAAAATACAAAGGGAGGAAAAGCGGCCTTTTTCTATGGTGGCGTCAGGTGGGTCCTACTGGGGTAGCTTTTTGGGCAGTACAAATACCTCCTCTCCCCTTCCCCTTCGTATTTGTCATTCACAACTCACCCCCCAACAAATAAACAAACAAAGATCATTCATGCACAAATACTGAAAAACCCACAAAACAGAGCAAAAACAGAGAGAAGTAACCCACCTCGCCAAAAAAAAAAAAAAAAACTGAATCCCTTGAATTTCTCATTCAGTGGTGTCCAACCTGTATAATCAGGTAAACATCTTTAATTCTGTCTCTGTTTTCTGGGTGTAATTGACAGACACCTATGTCCAATTATTTCTCTGATCTGCAACCATTTGCATGCATCTGCAAATGCTTTGTAACTTGATATTTTGTTACTACCTTCTTCTGTACAGTTGGCTCGTTCTAATTTAATTTCCCTTTTTTTGGCTCTGTTTTTGGCTGTGCAGAATCATATCGTATTGTATATTTCTAGACAGATCTCTGTGTTTCTCTTTCTCTTTCTGAGGCTTTCTTCCTGCTTCTGAGGCTTGAATCAGTTGCAGAAAGAAGAAGAGATATGGCAGCTGGGTGCCTCAGCAACGTGTGCCCATCTTCATCAGGCCCTTATAAAATGATCATCAATGAATCAGATCATTATAATCATACCCACAACCCAATTCAAAAACAGGGGTTTTTATCCATTCTCAATACCACAACCCCAGATTTCAATTCTCTCTCGTCATCTCTGATTTCTCACCCACCACCAAATTACTACTCCATCCGAAGAACCTTTTCTGCTGATATGTTAGCTCTTAATCAAAATGGGTTTTCTCTGAAACGAGCTCAGTCATCAGAGCAACTTGATTTCTTGGGGAAGAATGATGATGATCGTGATGATCATGATAATCAGGAGATGAACAAGAATTATTGCTTCCGTGATGAAAAGAGGGGAGCTTTTGAAGATATCTGGAGTTCTATCCAGAAGAATGGCGGGTCTGGGTCTGTGTCGGGTGGTCTCCCTCCACCCTATGTCCACCCTCTCGTGAGAAAGTCTGCTAGTTTGCTGAGCCAGAGGAGCCTGGAAATCTGCACCGAAAGCCTCGGGTCGGAGACCGGGTCAGAGACGGGGCTTGATGGGCTCTCCTATCGGGCATCCGACCCGGGTGGTTCTGACAAAGATGGAGAGGGTCATGCTCATCTGGAACAAGAGGAATCTACGGTGATCAAGACCAACTGTGCTGTTATTGAGGATGATCATCAGCAAGTGGGGACCACCAAGTTCCTGAGTGTCAGGAGAACATCATCGTCACCTCCTGCGGTGGTCCCCATGGCAAGGTCATCATTCCCTCCTCCTCTGCCTTCTCTGTCTCACCGTGGGGGCTCTAACCTCCACATGCGGTCCCACCGCCGGGACGGCCGCCTCGTTGTGGAAGCCGTCGCCGTCCCCTCCGTCAACCGCCTTCGCGTCCAGCGCCATGACGGCCGCCTCCTCCTCACCCTCACGGCTGACGACGACAAGGCCGAGGATGAACCAATCATTGATGGTGAAGAAGATGATGATCGTTGTGATGGAGGAGAGCAACAAGCTTTACTTGATGAAGATGGTCCCAATAAAGAGAATGATTACCATGAAGATGAAGATCAAGAGGGACAGGAAGATGAAGAAGAGGAGGAGACTGAGTTGGAAAAGGAGTTGGCCATAGTGATGGAGACAAAGACATCGAGCTTCAAGACGAGTTCATCGTCGTCGTTGATAATGAGCAAGCTCATGGAACTGATGAGCACCAAGAACAAGTCAGTGTGGCCTCGCAACTTCAACGCAACAATAGTCAAGACACTGGAAGACGGAGCCACGCTGGCAAAGTCCCAACTGCCGCCGAGACCAGTAAGGCTGATCTCGGCAGCACCAGGGACTACCAGCACGGCCACGGTACTCAATGCATACGAGTACTACTGGAGGCACGGCAAAGGCAACACCGTGGCCGTGCTGAAGCCACTTGCGGGCCAGAAGAATAACGCAGGCGGTACACATGTTGGCCCGCAAGTGGTGAAAGATGCCTACATAAACAAGTTGCTTTTAGCACACAAAGGAAAGCCGCAAGAAGCTGGAGGTGAGAGAGAGGTGGTACTAGTGAAAGCAGCTGATGGGGTAGAAGTTGAAAAGGGAGGATTAAAGGCAGGAGAGTATCTCGTTCCCTTGTTGAGAGGCTGTAAAGAGTCCAGGAAGAGGTCACTCTTGCTCTGGGATTCGGAGCCCCACTGCATTGCCACCTCCTAAGTTAATTAAAACTATGACTAAACCAAATTAAAAATTTAATTGTCCCAAACCCAGGCCATTTCATGAAGAACCAAAACTAATTATCTGCAAAAATCATTTCAATCAAGTTGTAATTTCTCTTCTAATCATCGCTACCAAATTAATTAGGATTTAGCTTTATCTATGTTAGTCTGAATAATTGCCAAGCCTATGTGTAAAAAAGAGGGAGAATTGAGCTACATGTTATATAGTAATAGTATATTTATGTGTACTAATTCTCTGGCTCAGAGATCTGAGAAATTTCAAAAATTCAGGGACGACATCCTTAATGCTACACTATTTGTAACATATTGGAGAGTATTACATATATATATATGTACTCTTTGATATATACGTAACATATTGTGAATTGTCTCGGCATCAAGGAGGTTTTGGCCCATGACAAATATCTTGGTCTCCCCACCTTTATCGGCAGGAAAAAGAAGAGACCTTCCTATTTATTAAAGATAGAATCTGCAAGCGTCTATCGTCTTGGATGGAATAGTTAGTCTCCTGGGTGGGTAGGGAAGTGCTAACAAAGGCGGTTGCCCAAGCAATTCATCCCTACGCCATGAGTGTATTTAAACTACCTAGGGACTTATGCTCATCGATCCAATCCTCGATTAACAAATTTTGGTGGGGCCACACCTAGTAGAGAAAAAAGATACACTGGGTCAGTTTGGGGAAATTACAGGACAAAAAGGAGGATGGGGGCCTGGGCTTCCGAGATTTCGAGGCCTTTAATGATGCATTGTTCGCCAAATAGTTTTGGCAACTTCTCAAATTTCTGAGCTCCTTGGTTAGCCACGTCCTTTGCGCCAAATATTTCCTAAGTTCAATTATCCTAGCGGCGGACTTAGGCGCTAGACCTCCTTTTACCTGGTGCAGCATCTTAAGGCGCGACCTTGTCCTCAAAGGATCACGCTGGCTTATTGGTAATGGACATAGTGTCTCAGTTTGGGACGACCCATGGCTACCTCGTCCCTTCTCCTTCAAAGCAACCCAATGGCTAGATGGTGGATCCCCCTTATGGAAAATAGCCGACCTAATTGACTTTGATCTTCATAGTTGGAAAGAAGATGTCATCAGAACCTCCTTCTTACCATGCGATGCCGAGGAAATCCTAAACATCCCTCTTTGCCATTCATGGCCATGTGATAAATTCATTTGGCACTTCTCAGTGGATGGAGAGTTCACTGTTCGCTTTGCCTATCACCTTACGCGAACCCTCAAAGGATCCTCCAATGCATCAGCTAGCTAGTTCTCACACTCCCCCTAATTCGTGGAAACTGCTTTGGGCTCTAAATCTCCCCCCTCGGGTTAAGTCTTTCGGGTGGAAGATGTTTGTTGGTGCTCTTGCTACCTGTAGTAATATTGCCAAGCGCATCAAAGATTATAATATGAACTGCAGTATTTGTGGTGCCCTCGAGGACTCAGTGACCCATGCCCTCCTTAAGTGTCCTCTAGCCTCGGCAATTTGGGAAGCAAGCCCTTTTCCGCCAGAGGTCTGGGACATGCGCTATCCCTCGATCCTTGATAGTCTCATGCATGTGTATGAATCGCGGGAACCAGATGACGCAACTGACTTTCTGGTGGTCCTTTGAGAGGTATGGAAACTCCCGTAATCGCTTTATCTTTAGCACCCCTGATTGATCATACAATCGCTTAGCCCAACGAGCCATAGCGTTTGTATAAGGCTACCGTGAGGCCAAGCTCTCCCCGCGACCCTCATCGACTTTGCAAGCTGCGAAATGGGTCCCTCCACCCTCGGGTTCATAGAAGCTAAATTTCAACACAGGCCATCTAGCTGAATGGGGATGTGGCCTTGGCTTTGTTGTCAGGGATTCGCTGGGTGATGTCGTATTGGCGGGATCCAACCAGTTTGCCAGGTTTTACGGCCCTGAAGTCGCAGAAGCGGAAGCCTATCTTTTTGGTATCCAACCAGCTTTGTCAGTGGGGTTCTCTAGCTTGGTGATCAAAGGGGATTCCCTTTCAGTTATTTCTAAATTGCGTAATAAGACCGAACCTTGCTTGGTCCTTTTTTTTTTTTTTTTTTTTTTTAAAAACCCAAAAAATTCCCCCACTTTTTCCTTCTTTTCCAGGCCATTGTACCCCGGGGGGGGGGGACAGGGTGGCACATGAGGCCGCCCACCTCCATCCATTCCAATCCGGCCCCCGGATTTGGGTTGAGGAGGTCCCGGCTCTCATCACGGAGTTAGCTTCAATTGATATTTGTAACTATCTCAATGGAGGGTTAATATATGTTTACCCCTATAAAAAAATAAATAAATTGGGGGGGGGGATTGGGCAAAAGAGAGAACATATATTGTATTTTTGAGATGTATGAATAGAATTTAATTACAATCCGGTATATGACTTTTCAAAAATTACTAAATGAATAGTCATATATAGTTAATTGTGTGCGTGCACAGATTTTGCATACACACCTTAACTTTCATTGGGTGTTGTAGATTAGAAAGGCAAAGCAAGCAATTATATGTATTACATGCATGTATGACTGGAAGTTAGATTCATGTATATTTCTAGCTTTAAATTCTCTAATTTGACTAATTAGATCACTTGAAATCCAGTCAATATAATATATATGAGAATAGTTTTTAAAGTAATTGTTAATTTGACTAAGTTGTTGGCTAACCTTTAAATGACGACTTATAATTAGACCTGGTAAAAACTGACCCGACTCGAAAATTCAATCCGGTCGAATCCACCCAATAGTTTTGGGTTTTGAACATGATTTTCTCGACCTGAACCCGCCCCTCTACCCGAATATTATATCCATATTTTTTTATTTTTCTTTAACTTTTCCCTCTTAACAATAATAGTTTTTCATTATAATGAATCGTTTAGAGAGACATTGTATAACTATCGCATCCATTCGCAAATTAGATGATGATACCCGTTCTTTGCCAAATTCATTCCCATAAAATAACATCATATACAACTTATAAATAGAACAATTTTAGAAAATGGACATGAAATATCTAGTCTTAAGAAAATCAATTTAGAATATCACAAGTATTAATTAAAAATGTTCAAGTCAAACCATTATATTCTTAGTGAAATGAATGCGTCTCATTGCATTTTAAATAATATTACTGATCTGTGATAATCTAAAATTTTGATGTTATAATTAATAAATAATCGTAATATTTTGTGCAACTATAATATTCTTTCATTTGGCTTCCTTCTAATTGGTCTTGAACTTAATGTCAATGTTGGACAATAGACCAACTTGTATTCATGTGAGGATCGACCAAATAATAAAGTATACATGATTAGATAATGGTAAGTTAATTAACAAAATATTGAATCTTAAAATGGGTCATTAATAAGATGAACTGCTCCAACCCATTATCATGCTTTAGATGAGTTGACTATAAATGACTTGACCTATTATTAATATTTTAGTGTACAGACCAACCCACTTAAATGTGACTTATTGTCCATCGGTGTATGATGTTCATATATCATATTGAAAAGTTTAAATATTTTTTATGTTCTTTAAGAAATTACAATTAGAATGCTTGTTCATTAAATACAGATAATTTTAAGTAATCAATATGTCAAGATTTTGATTTTGACAAAAAGAGAAATAACTAACCAAAAAGACGCTCCAAATCCGTTGGGTTGACCCGGAAGCCGTAAAACGTAAATGCATCCGTCCGTATTTTATTCAAACCTGAAATACGCCCGACCCGTATATTTTACCCGAATCTTAGTATACCCGCATCCTATTTAACCCACCTGTTGGAATTGACTAGTCTATTTATATAATTAATTGCTTTTTAGAATAGGTGGTGATTAATCCAAATTACTAAGTTCTTAAAAATAAATGGATATTTAATTCTTCAAAAATTAGTACTTGTAAATCATTTGTAGTATTGACACAATCATCCAATTTGTGGAGTGTTTTGTAACTTGTTTCTCTTGATATATATAGTATGACTTGATTTGTTTTTGCTTCTTTAACTTGGATTATGGTGAACTATGGTATAACTTATGTATCAAGAAAATTTGCACTTTTTCTTTGAATAATAAACAATCAAACTGATTTTAATATCAGACTGTAGTTTTGAAATAAAAGTATAATTTTTAACCCCGGCTAAAAAATTATAAGGTATGGATTTGACTTTAAATTTTGATTTAATTTCTAAAATGCAACATGATCAATGTCTTTAATTAGTGCTCTAATTGCATAAATATCTATCGAAGAATCACCAGGCATGCAAAGACTAAAATCTGAATAGGACTTTCAAATAGGTCAGGTCGGTCTGAGTTCGTATTTGTGTCGAACATAAACGGGTTGAGAAGTCCCCGACCTGAACCTAACGCGTTTATTAAACGGGTTGAAAAGCTTGACCTCGTTTATTTTCTGAATGGGCTGACATTTAATATAAACGGGTTAGGTTGAGGTTATCCAGTTACCCATTTACCCTCTTAGCGTTTTGACTAAAATATGATTATCGAGTACTATAAGTCAATCTTTTGAGTTTAATTACTTTAATATATCATCATAATACAATCATTGTCCATAATCCACAAGAAACACAATCCCAAAACAAATATCAACTTGATTAAACCCCATGTTTTGACAATTTCCCCCCTAAATAATACATGGTAATAGGGTAAACAAGTTAACCTATTTAATCCATTTAATTAAACAGATTAAATAGGTATTTTTTTTTGTATCAAAATTTATAACCTGAACCTAACTCAATTAATTAAACGGGTTAACACATGTCAACCCATTTAATTAGATAGATTGAAAATCTGTATCCAAATTCACTTAATTTCGTGTTTGATTTGAGTCGATGATCATGCCGGATTAACATTTGATAACCCTACATCTAATTTATCTAAAGGCCATATAGTAAATGATTGTGAATTTGTGATGGAGATATGTATGATTAATATAAGATACCATAGAATGCGTGATTCATTTAACCTTATATATGTGAAGGACACATTTTTCCATTTAATTTTGATCAATCTATAAATTTAAATTATATATGCTTCACATCTTGTCCCTCTGTTCTTTGCCTCTCCTCTCCTCTCCTGTCCTCTTCAATTCAACCTTTTATTTTCACTGTTTTTTATTCTTTCACATTTTATTATGCCTAAATTTGACAAAATTGGATGTAATTGTTGGGTCTATTTCAGAAAATATAGTGGGCATATTGTATGGGTAAGAATAATGAATATTGTGTGGGAAATGAACAATAAAATTACTATTTTTTTAATGAATAAGATATCTATCTAGGGTTTTCTGGGTAATTCTAACAAATAATTATTGTTATTTTCGTTTATGTGAGAATCAAGATATATTGTTCATATTTAGATAAGAACATTGAATGTTATTGACAGCTACTAAAAAATATGCGCTATTTTTTTTCCTTTCTCTTTCAAAGAGAAGATATAGACGAATATTAGTTGATAGACCAATAAGATGAGTAATTCAGTTCATTTGCAAAGAATTTTCGTGGTCCAAATTGAGTTTAAACGAATTTCTTTTATCTAATTGAATTTACATAAGATCTATTGTGAAGTAACTTTAATATTAGATTGAGAGACGGAGATCAAATTATGTAACCTAGCGAAGAAATTTGTTGAAATAGTTTCTAAAAAAGGAGTAGTTTTGGTCAAATTTCTCGTACCAAAGCTAGCTCGAATCTAACTTGATTTAGCTTGACATGGATGCTTACCCAATCGAGCCGAGCCTGGGGAAGCTTGAGTAGGGGCGGATCCATGTGGTGGTGTGGGGTGTCCATGGACACCACTAACCCCCCAAAAAAAAAAAATCTATAGTAAAAAATAAAATTTTTGATTTTTGGACACCCCTAAAAAAAAAATTAGTTTATATTAATAACAATATTAATTTATGGACACTCCTAACCCAAATGCCTAGATCCGCCACTGAGCTTGAGTACTGATGGAATCTGCTATGCCCCTGCATATATTGGTCGTTATTTTAAAAAATTGCAATCCAAATCGAGGTTTCTTATTGGGTGGCAGATTAATTTTAGTATTTTTCCTTGGTCTCTTAATCATTCATGTGATTAGAGTCGAGTTATTACTGACGCGTATATAAGGTAGAGTTTTTCCATCATAAATTTTCTATATTATAAGACTCGACGATGAAAGTTTTCTTTACAAAAACAAATGCTAAATCACGTAAACCGACTTGTGTTGGTCCTAAAGCCCGATTCTTTCTGGTTTATGTTTGAACGTATATACACATGTTACTCCCCCCCCCCCAAAAAAAAACCCAAAAAAGAGAAAAAGTCCAATACACAGTAGTTTAGTTAGGGCGGCCCCAATTTAAGCCCAGAAGAACCAGAACTGGGCTGCTCAATTCGGGTCAGTTTGGGCCCAAATTAGATATCTGATGTTTCTTCTAATCTTCTGTTGTTGGTTGTATCATGTATGTACTGTATCAATCAAGCGAAAGTCCGAAGTTTTAGAGAGAGAAACTAGAGAGAGAGAGAGCTGAGAAGGGGGCGATGGGAGAGACAGGCAAAGCTGATGAAGATGCTCTTCTCAAAGAATTCTTTGCCGAAGTCGGCGAAGTTGAAAGAGACAATGAAGTTATTAGGTTCGATGTCTTTCCTCCTCCCTTTGATTTTTTTTATTTTTTACATCGAATCATTCTATGAGATTCCTTAATTTCTATCGTCTTATAACCTATTTTCAGATTTTCAGTATTTTTTTCATGGAATTTTGGAGCTAATTATTAACTTGTATTGGCAATTGAATGTTCTTTGCTTCTTTTTCTGAATTTTTCTAATAATTATAGCTTAATGTTTGTGTGTATGTTCATTTTTTGCTAATATCGTAGGAAAATTTGGTCAGCTGAACAATTGGATGAATAACCTGCTGACTGAAACTATAGAGGCTATGTTAGACTATGACCCCCCCCCCCTTTTTTTTGGGAGCCTTGGGGAAGGATTGATTAGGGTTTAGGATCCACTCTGAATGAGGGATACAAGTTCTATGTTCTTTTTTTTTTTTTAAATAATCAAAGTTTTAGGAAGAGTTAAGTAGAATGAGCCCGAAACCGAAAGGAGAAGTTTCATTAGGTAATAAGAGAGATGAGATTGAATCATGTTGATATTTGGGCCAGAAACTTATTTATGCTACATTCTTTGTATGGTAGAAATGTTCTAGAAATGTTCTATTTATTGACTTATGCAACATAAATAACCTCAATTAGGACTTGGAAATCTCTAGGGTAGGTTTAGGGGACTCGTAGATTTCCTAGTCCACTTAGTTGGAGAATGGTGCAAAATTACCATATTTTTGTTGGGGGATTGTTAGGTAGAAACCATGTTTAGGGCCTTTAGGCAATGGCACAATTATAAGAGTTGTCTCATTTGATTCAGATTGATGCTTCTTTGCATGAGGCAAACTATCCCTTTTTTTTACTTAACTTTGTCTTTGTGTGTTTTGTGTTCCATCATGGTCTCGTTATGGCTCTTCCATTTGAAGAAACATTAATCCTTGAAAGCAGCCATGGTATGAATGTTTTTCGGAAATGGGGTTTTGTGCTTGGTGTCAAGCTATTTGCCTAAGCGTGTTGTTGTAGTTATTTGAGGTATGTAAGTACAATTCCTATGACCATCTTGAAATTTGCTCTGCTGTAGTGATAAAGTGCACCTTCCCTAAGTGGTTGTATTCCATTGTGAGTTATAACCTTGGGTTCAACATATGTGAGGGGCCTCTACTCTAAATTTCCTTAAAGTCTTAAAATTAGCTTGAGGACACTGTTTCTTGACATTAAATATTGGTACACAATTCATTAGTTCCTCCACACATAGCTATTTTGAAAGGCCTCTTACATGGCTATATAATGAGATTTATGACTTGGGTTTGGGGATTTCATGATGTCGACTTTCCAACCATGTAAAAAGTCATTATTTGGCAAAATGTTCTGTTTTAGATTGGGGTGAACTAACATATAATCTCTCACTAGGCCGTTCACTACTCTTGCCATAAATTAGTAGGTTGTCAAAAGTTTTGCATGCAATGTCTCGCCAATTTAATGGTAAAAGTAGTGTAAGCATAGTTTAGCACATCTTATCACCATGCCAACATCCCCAGAGAACTCTTTGAAGTGGTTTGGTTTGGATTGCTATAGGGAGTACCGAGTGCTAATCATAGTTCTCCTATATATTTCCCACCCACCATCTTCAAGTTTAAGCAATGCTGCTGATGAGCCATTAATATTTTTGGTGTATCTGCGTCATCTTTGCAACATGACTTATGACAATACGTTGGAGTTCACCACTCTTGCCATAAAGTAGTAGGTTGTCAAAAGTTTTGCATACAATGTCTTGCCAATTTAATGGTAAAAGTACTGTAGGGTATAGTTTAGCACATCGTATCACCATGCCAACATCCCCAGAGAACTCTTTGAAGTGGTTTGGTTTAGATTGCTATAGGGAGTACCGAGTGCTAATCATAGTTCTCCTATATATATCCCACCCATCATCTTCAAGTTTAAGCAATCCTGCTGATGAGCCATTAATATTTTTGGTGCATCTGCGTCATCTTTGCAACATGACTTATGACAATACATTGGAGTTTGAGGCACACTGTCACAAGAATTTGGCCTTGAGGTTGCTTATGGAATCCTTAATCTAGATATTATTGTATGGATCTTTAAGCTGTTTGAAAGTATCCTTCAACTCACTCGGCTACTCCAGGGTGTGTATCATAACCTTTGGTTTAGCATTTGGTCCGACCTAATTTTGGGGGTCTTGAAATGCTTTGAGCACTCTACTTTGAAAATCTCTTAGATTTTGAGAAGTATTTACCTAGAGAATTTTATTCACCATTATGACTCTATTGACACCATGTTGTAGATTTTGAGGTTTGGTTCTAGATCATCTCTTGTGGGCATTATGGAGGACATGATATGCTATAAACCACCAAAAATGGACTTGAGATACCGAAAACGTTTTGATTAGTCACTAAGAGCACATAGTCACCATTTGACAACTTCATGGTCATTTTCTTGAAAGTGCCAAAAGCGTGCATAGTAGCTTTTGCTTTTATGTTCCCTAGAAGCCTTGCCAATGCACATCGTAAAACCTCGAGGGCATCCTAAGTGTACCTTCAGACATTTTCAATGATGTTGTGGGGGATACTTATGATTGCCTATTTGCCTTACTTTCAAAATATCGAAAACCATTCGTAATAGCCTTCTTTCCGAGGAGGCTCTACGCACTCTGCCTGAAAACCTTCAGGGTGTTCTAAATATCGCTCTAAGTGGTCTCAATGAGTTTAGTGGCTTTATCAACATCAACTTCTAGATTTTGAATTGTTATTCTAGGAAACTTAAGTATAGGCGTTATAGTAATTTGCAATGATCTCTAAACCATTGAAACTGGTTCTGAACACCATTAAAACATTTGAAGGGGCGCCAAGAGCACTAGGACATCTTTAGAAAGCTCTTTGAAAGTTCTTCGAAATCATTGGTAGTAGACTTCATTTTGAGGGGTCCGAAGAGGCTCTAAAGACTACTGTAGAATTGCTTCTAATGTTCGTGGTACTCCCTGAACTATTTTGCTCAAGCAACTTTATTGGTGCCATGTTGTAGATTTTGAGATGTGATGTGATTCTTTCTTTTTGAAAAAAGAAAGAAAAGCACACATTCATGGCGTTATAGACTTATAGTGGATATGATATGATATAAACCATTCATAATGGGCCTAAGATACCTTTAAACATAGTTTCAAAGAAGAAAAGATACTGTTGAATCTTCAGAACTCGATAGAAGCACATAATCACTGTTTAGTAACTTTAGGACGTTTTCCTAAAAACGCTAAATGCTCTATATTGTGTATAGCCTTTGTTTTTAGGGTCCTGCCAATAAACCTCCAAAACCTTGAGGACATTTTAAACATCCCTTTAAACAATTTCGATGAATTTAGCAGC
The DNA here is from genome assembly GCA_017589665.1 of Selenicereus undatus. Lineage (NCBI taxonomy): Eukaryota > Viridiplantae > Streptophyta > Magnoliopsida > Caryophyllales > Cactaceae > Selenicereus > Selenicereus undatus. Next base: position 101,107,804 of record JACYFF010031954.1, read on the forward strand.
TTCATCGCCAGAATGTTGTAGGCTTAAAAATATATTCCCCAAATCCAAATACAATGATCATGGTGATATACAATACACGCTAATGATCTAGATGGTCATTTCATACTCTCAAACATTTAAGATTGTCGGTAGGAGCACAGAACTACCATTTGACAGCATCTTGAACATTTCACCCAAAGTCCCCAAAATGATGTATAATAGCCTTTATTTTTGGGCATCCTTAGAGATTCTGGCGACTCTACCTCTGCAAGCTCTTAGGACAATATCCCCTGAAGATTGCAATGGCCATAATGCCTACTAGGCAATGCCTTAATGATTTCGAAGCTTGATTCTGGAATGCCTTAAGAACGACATAGTGATGGCACAGATTGCCCTCTAGATTATCCAGAATGAATGTAAAATATCGTAAAGTTTTATGAAGAGCTGGTAACTATACTGTCATTACTTGACATTGTATCACAACTTTTTCCAAAAAACTCCCAAAATTTTGGTATAATAGCCTTTCTTTTGGGGGTCCTAAGATGCTATGACGATGCTACCTTCAGAGCTCTTAGGATGTCGTAGTACATGTTGAGGATTCAATGGGAGCCCATATTCACCATTTAAGAACTTCTTGGACATTTCCGAGAATCCTTGAAAACAATGTATAATAACCTTCATGTTAAGGTTTCCAAGAGACTCTAGGAATGGACATCCAGAACCACTTAGGACATCCTGAATATCTCTTTCAATGCGCATAGTAGCTTTGTGGGAAGTGGGAACCATCTTGTGAATAATGCACGTCATTTAAAAAAAAAAGAAAACTGGCCTTATGAGGATATAATTACGCTTAAAGCAATATATAATGGGTTGGAACACCCTAAGCCTTTTGAGGAGTGGGAAGGAGAACATTCTCTCCGTTTAAGAGTTATATTAAATAAATGATCTCCGATTCTTGATGTGTTAAAGTTCCATGGAGGTCACTCAATTTAGTTACATGTAAATTGGACATCTTAAAAATGGTAACTTGTTTCAGTGTGCTTCATCTTTCTTTTCTGTAACCTTCACTGGAAAACTGCAGGATCTTATCGTGCTTCAAGTTAAATCCGTTCGAGCATCTTAACCTTCCATTTGATTCATCAGTAGAAGATGTCAAAAGACAATACCGAAAGGTAATTCTTTGAGCCCTGTGATCTGGAATTTTTATTTATTTAGTTTAATGTTAGCCAAAGTAAGATGCTCACCAATTTTGTGGAATATTTAGCTGTCATTGATGGTTCACCCTGACAAATGCAAGCATCCACAAGCAAAGGAGGCATTTGGAGGTATGTTCAAAATGTTCTTTTTGCTGGACAAAAGAAAGATAGTGCCTTCCATTGCAGTGGTCTTCTGCAGATGTACAACTGTTTGGGAATTGAATGATTAGTCTCTGAAGTCTCTGGTAAATAAAAATGGGGAGGGAAAAAACCGAAGAGAAACTCCTTTTGTCTGGCAAGCTTGTGCCATACATACATGCATGACTTTGCACCATTACCCCTTCTTTTTGCTAACTTCATAGGTTCTACTTCCACTTATGTAGGCTGCATTTTGATTAATTGCTTAATTTGTGTGGATAAATTTTTCTTCATATTTTTCTGTTTTTGGTCGGTTGCATATTATTGTTAATTAATGCTCTTGAACTGCACAGCATTGGCGAAAGCACAGCAGCAGCTTCTTGATCAACAAGAAAGGGACTACATTCTTAGCCAAGTTAAAGCAGCCAAAGGTAGTTGACCTACTTTGGTAATATTTGACATATTGGTGTCGCTGCTGGCGCTCCATTCATCCAAAAATTAATGATATTCTCTTGTGTCTCATCTGCTATATTGGGAAATTTGGGAAATTCCCTCCAGTTTCCATTATTCATTTATTTCGTCGCTCTTTCTTCTCTAATGTCTTCTCTGTTGTGAGGGGAAAATTTTGAAGCTTGATTATCTATCCCCCCCCCCCCCCTTCTCCCTTTGGTTTGCAGAGGAACTTCTATCAATTAGGAAGAAGCAGCTAAAGAAAGACACAGCATCAAAATTGAAATCATTGGTTGATGAGGTATGTTACGCGAGGTCCTAACAGAGACTAAGAATAGTGGCAAATTTCTGAGATATGGGAACATTAACAGAAGATGCAAACCCTCAAATTCCTTCAAATCCCTGTGCTTCCATTAGTGCCAACCCCTACTCCTAAAACCAGCTGGCATAATTGTTACACATTATGCTCTTGCATGTTGGAAAGTATATGTTGATGTGAGCTAGCAAAACCTTTTCTAACAGAGATACGAGCAACAATATGAGCAGTCAGAGGAGTTCCAGCAGCAGTTAAAATTGAAAGTACGACAAATATTAACTGAGCAGGAGTGGAGGAGGAGAAAAATGGCAATGAGGGTACGTCAGAAACTTTTCATATTACTGTATCCTACCTTGATCAAACTTCCTGAATCAATTTCTCCTATTGCCAGATATCAGAGGAGGAAGGCAGGCTAAAGAAGGATGAAGAGGAGCAAAAAGAGATTTGGAAAAGGAAACGTGAACATGAGGAACAATGGGAAGGAACAAGAGAACAAAGGGTCTGTCTCTTATATCTGAGTGTTTCCTTTCAATTTTTTGCCTGTTCTCTCTGTTGAAGCTTATTGTTCAGTTTCTTTGGCCAAAAAGTTAATAATTATTAAAAACGAAAAAGAAAGAAATTTGTGTCTCTGCAAGGGGAGTCGGCTTCTTTCAGGTCAATCTGTCTTCTGCTGCTATAAACCAATTGGCTAGGTTCTTCTGCCCACTGTCCCCTAATTAACATGCTTCTGCTGTGTCTTTCATGAGCACATAAATTAAACCAGTTCCATTCTAGGTGTATTCTCTTAAATTTTCGTCTTTTTATAGTTGGCTAGTTCAAACACTGCCTACGATGCCTTTTGTGCCTCTCGATTTACTTGTGAACATGTAACAGCTGAGATTGCCAAGAGCTCTTAGCTCAAGTGGCATTGAGGTGGCCTTTCAAGCTAGAAGTTATGGGATCAAATCTCATGACTTGCTATTCTCTTGGTGTAGAGATGCGCAAAGCTACCAACCAAGCTTATAAGCTTGGGTATTGTGGGTTAGACTCATCCCCCTCCCAAGCCTATACAAGGCCCATTGGGTTGCCTTGAGATAGGGACCCAATGGGTTCGCATGCTTGCCTTTCATTAAAAAAAAAAAAAAAAGTGACAGCTGAGATTTAGAAGATTACTTAAACGTGCACATATAAACTTACTATTCATCTATTTTTGCTTTGCAGGTTTCTAGTTGGAGAGATTTCATGAAGAGTGGGAAGAAGGTGAGAATTGGCATGATTTTATCTTTTATTAATCCAAAATCTGTAAGTACTGTCAATATTTAACTTGCTGTGCTATATGCAGGGAAAAAAGGGTGAAATCCGACCTCCAAAGCTAAAGACAGAAGATCCAAACAAATCTTACGTTCAGAGGCCAGTGAAGCGAGGCTAATGTGCCATTCGTGGGGCTTACATGTTGGGTTGTAATTTGTATTCATACATTCTATGCCCATGACAGAGCTTTTTAGAGCATTAGAGGCTGTGGGCATGGTGTCTTTCAGTTGTGCCATCCGATCCAGAAATTGTAGGATGTGTCTTCTTTTGGTGGCTCGTACAGTTGTAACTTAAAGAAGTGTTTTACCTCCTTGGACTTGCTCCATTGAAAGCCTTCCGCGGAAATTAAACCACCCAGTCGCTGGTACAAGTGCAACTCAAACAGCTCAAACGAATTTGCGACCATTTTTCCCCTCCCGTGGGGGAGTCTCCATATCCCTCCCAATGCCCTGCCTTTTATCTTGCTGTTTGGAGAACCTAGTCTAGAATACTTCAGTTTTTGATAAATGGTTTGACGAACTTAGGAAGATGGACAAAGAGCCGCAACTGCACGAAAGTATACAAAGTACGTGATGGAGTATGGAACCTATTCTTGGGTATTTAACAATAAGTGGGTTTGAACTTACGGTGTCCACATCGATTATTGGATATGATACGGTGGGCATTAGCAATATCTACGCTTTAAGCCAAAGGTATCTGAGGGGAATTGCGATTTTGTTCTACTTGACAATCCTGTTGATATATTCTCCTTTACCATGTTTGTCTTTCCTCTCTATAAGGAGGTTTTTGACAGAATCCTCCACTAAACGGGGATACCAAAACGTATGGGTTGCATGGCACAATAATAGAATTGCAAACTGAGGCAAAACCCTTGATATGTTTTGTATTAAGAAAACCCTCCATACCCTCTTCCAAAAAGTTGCATGGGAAAAACAAATGATACAAGATTACACAAAAACATACCTCTATTATACAAAACACATCTCACCCACATAGTACCTCACCAATAACATACACCACCTTGTGTGACAAATACACCCTAATCAAGAGGACCCAAAAAAATTATAGAAACACTAATTGAGAAGACTACCCATCACTATCAACCCGATTAAAGAAACAAACCCAGACTCTGACTTCTAATAGCATATGATCGATGTACAAGGGCAGGCTTCTGAGGCACTTATGCTGTAAATCTGATAGCATATCCTTGAAGTGAGCTCACTGCCGGCTGCATTGGGATTCCGACCAATACTTGGTTGATTGAAGACCTCCACTACGTGGTTATCCGAAAGATGGGCTTGACAATTGTGGTAATGAGGCGAAATGCTCAGGACATCCTATATACAGTATCAGGCTATACCAGATGCCAAGACTCTTGCCGGAAGTGTGATCCAGAAATTAGTGTCAAAAACATTTGGCATCACTCAAATCCAAGCAAGTGAACCCCGGTCATTTGCAACTTGAGGACGGCCTCTAGTTGGTGTTGGTGGTCGGTTTGCATTTAGCTCCTGTACCCAAGCACACATGGTTGAAGAAATTAAATTAAATGTGAAGCCGCCAACAATGCAAACATGCAAAAACTTGATTCTGGAAATCAAACAGAAACCATCCACCTGCATCCAAGTATCTTCAATATGGCGCTCAGGTGATGTTTCTGGTGATGAAATTGCAGGTGGCAAAGGATGAATAAGCTTTGGGACCACCACAAGATCCCTACCCAGGACCAGGATGGCACCTGCATTATTAGCAGTACCTAGGAAAAGGAAAGAATAAGGATGTCAGCACATTGCTGGTACAACAAAGAAACAGCAAGCTTGCCACAGCACCACCCCTAACGCTGATGCGCCAACACAGGGTTTAGGAATATTCAGATAGAAGCAACTTTACCCGCACACGTAAAAATGTTGTTTATGAAAGCTCCACAATTCTTCTTAGGGGGGAGAGGGGGAAGAAATTTTTATGGCACTAGGGGGGCATTGTCATTCAAACACTGCCATTAGATCCTTTTTTTTTTGGTTTCTTTGATAAGATTAAACAAAAAGGAAAAAAGTGCCAATAGATTAGCAAGAAAGTAGAGAGATACGAAACAAAATATATACAGCACCAGACATTAAACTGGCTGAAGTTGTAGAGGCCCCACACATACCACAGTAGTTGGTCGCTGAAAACAACGTAATTAGATGCCCTTGAGCAAAACGCTCGAAGCCATCCATTACACACTCGTGTGCACGTACTATCAACTGAAGGTCATTGTTATTACAGAACTCCATAACACGATCAGGCTGCCACATTAAACACCACCTTGTCAATGTAGTACTGTCATGAAACCAAGGCAAGCCTACTATATTACCATCATGGACAAAAAATAGCTTAAAGAGTGCTTTTTCTTGACAAGGAAAAAGAGCCCATTTCATTCTGCCAATTACTTTTCTGTGTCGGGGGTACGGATCCTAGGCCAGCATGGGGCCCAAGCTTGGAGACTAGGTCTGGGGGAAACTCACATGACCAAGAAGGTTGTGCTAAGCGGAATCGAACATCCGACCTCAGGTTAGGAAGGGATGCGCCGAGTCCGCTAACGATTTTAGCAGCCTTTTATTCTTGTAATAAAACCCAACTTTATTAAATGCTGTCCCATTAATTTAATACCCTTGAACAGCCCAGAACTCAAGATTGTGTATGGATAGTGCTTCCTCCAAGGTTTAAGGTTAGAACTCCATACCCCTTCAATCTAAACCCAGTACATGAGTTTAATAATGCAATTATAAAGAAACTACTACAAATACAAAACTTTTAAAAAGAAAATGTAAAATATATGTTCCTATGTTATGTATTACACTTAATGCAAATGACACGACGATAACATCCTCTGCAGAACAGATACAAGTTCAAAAGGTTATTTCTGAGTTATTATACTTGACATTTATTTAAGGCAAATGAAGTACCCTGAACGTTCTTGATCCAAACAGAACTAATGATGTACTCCAAGAATACAAGCAAAAGTCCATTCCAATAACCAGACACACAAAGCTTATACTATTCAGTAAGCAAAACTTATTCAAGAAAATGGGCAAGGAAAATATAGCTTTGAGCAATTCTCATCTAAACATAATGGCTGAGTGTGTGTTTTTACATGCAATACAATCCCTCAGATGAAATAGAAAGCTTAATTTGCTTGTTGGCTTGTACACATGGTGAATCTGTCTAAGTGACTTGGTCCAGGGACTAGATTCTAATAGCAACGTATATACATCATTTTAGCCATCCATGCCAGCCTCTGGTGAGAGACGGAGCGGGGGCTGCATACTAAGGGAACTGGAAAAAGCGGAGCAAAATATGACTACATTTAAATTCTGAAGAGCTCCTGCATTTAAGAATAAGACGTCACTCACCCCAAACGTGACTAAACCAGGACCCCTAGCATTGGGACGCAATCCTTCCACACTGTCATTCTCAGTTGGATCAGACCTACATATTCAATTTAGCACTGTAAGCTTTCCTGGCTGTCTAAATCCAAACATTATACAAATCAAACTACACAGACAGTTCACACCAACCATAATAAATCCATAAGAACAATTGAGCCAGCTTCCATAGTAATTGGGCGCTGAATGTATTCAATCTGTTCCACATGATTAATTGACCGTCCAATACCACCATGCATGCAAATAATTTTCTTCTCAATAAGAGCTGCCAACGGAAGCCAATTAAACAATCTGTTGAACCGATGCCATGTCCAGATTCCATCTCTTTCCCCCTATTTCAATACCAAGAAATATGATGAGTTCACTTTAAAAAAATAAAATAAAATAAACATAGAGGAAATCATAACTTTACCATGCGCTCAATACACTCAATCCTAAAGCCAAAAAGGGCATTGATATCTGCAGCTTCATGATTTCCACGAATTAGATGTACATTGTGGGGGTACTCAACCTGATAATTATCGTACAAAGAGACAGCACATCCAGGGATCAAATTTTTGATGCGCAAAAGGGGGGAGGGGCAGAAGTAGTCCAAGCATGATCAGTACCTTCAACGCAAGTAGAAGTGTAATGGTTTCCAAGCTATGTTGGCCCCGATCGACATAGTCTCCCAAGAAGAGATAGTCTATGTATCTGAATATGATTTATGTTTCATTATCAAGATGAATGCTCTATTACCAGAAAAATACACAAATAAATGCACGGCAACCAAACCATACAGTTGCGTGGACATCGATATACAGAGTCACGAAGAAAATGGTGAAGAATAATGATCTCGTAAAATCTTAACCTATAGTTACACAATTTAACAGTGTCACAACTGGGACATAACCAATCAGTTTATACCCAAACACATTGTGTTTTCAACGCATGCAATTGTGAATCTCCCAAGACTTATACCATCCTGGGCAAGTCGGATGTGAAGGTTTGAACCCCTTAATGTGAAACACAAACACCTAAAAAAAGAAGAAAAGACAGAAGGGCCCAAAGAAAGGAAGAGAACAAGCAGACTAGTAACACAGAAAGAAACGAAGGAAGAGAATGCCCAGAAGCCAAGCAAAGAAAATTAACAATTCCCTGGCATATCTTGAATATCAAGGTAAAAGCAGAATCACCTTGCAAGTTGCAATTCCTAAAACTCTTTCAATAAACCGTTAATTGACGACACAGGATCAACTAAAGCAAAAGACCTATCTCTTAATGAAAATAATTTGGGGCAAATAACTTCACGGATGCTAAAACAATCAAGGAACCAGTCCATTTACGTGACTATCTGATGAGTTATTTCAAATGTTACCTACAAATTAAACAAGCACAGACCCAAAAGGGAGGGGAGGGGGAGGGAGAGGGGGGGAAAGGGGAAGATGGGGAGGGGGAGGGGGAGGGGGGAGAGAGGTTGCTTGGGCAACCCCAAGTGACAGAAGCA
>JACYFF010031954.1:101116090-101158400 GCA_017589665.1 Selenicereus undatus
TTGGGCAACCCCAAGTGACAGAAGCAGCAGGAAAGCTCAGGCTTCTATGTCAGACCCTTCGCTTTGCCTTGCTTTCAATAAATTCAGGCAAAGGCATTGTTTCCCAAATAAGTTTGAAGGGTTTGCTTGATATGAAAACCCATTTAAAGAAAATAGCAAACAAGTGAACATTATTGACGCATGGCTAGAAAACTTAGAACTGACTTTGAACAACCTTCACAAAAACATATTCCAAAAGGCCTCTAAAACTCCATCTGTAATCCATGATTTTGAATCATGTTGTAAATTACTACTAAATGCATAGGAAGCAATTAGAGGAATCAGATGAAATGAAGGAGCAGCACAGTATAAACTCACGCTATATCTCCTGCAGTCGATGGAGCACCATACTCATCGAAAAGTCGCATGAGATCCCCAAACTGTCCATGCAAATCACCAAATATTTTAATCGGAGCCCTAAGTTGAAGTACACTTGGCTCAGTTGCAAAGATCCGCTCAGCACTGTCACAGAGATCTGCTATGTCATTACAGTCCAAGAAAAACTGCCGGCGAACTGGAGGCTTCCAACCACGAGGCTTTAGAAGATGTGCTATGACCTAAGCACAAAGGCAAAGATGTAACAGTGGTAAATATTTGGCCCATAAAATCTATAAATATGAATTTTGAGACCACCACCACCAGGAAGCTTCGCTGACAACGTAATTGGGGGGGGGGGGGGATACAGCTATATCAGAAGTACAGCATCTTCACAAAGCAAGGATTCCCCACAGAATGGGAAGTATTTACACAAAATTATCAAGTAAACACCATAAAATTTATGCCATTAAGACGAAGAAATCAATAAAGACGCATAAATAGTTGCAATCATGTTTTATGTTACTGAAGCAAGCAAACCTGAACGGCAAAACAGAACAAATAAAAATATTCCTTTTTTTCATAAGCACGATGCAAACGGGTCAGCACTGTACAAACATACTGTCACATCCTATCTTATACTAGCAAAAAATCTCAAGCCCATATTGCTTTATCCGCCATTAGCCGGGGAGCGGAGCCACAGATATGTTTGAATGCTCGTGAAAATTTATGAATACAGGATAAGCTCAATCTACCTTTTTGGGTACACTATTGATTGACATTTGCCGATCCAGTAATTTCCTTGATGCAGTAGCACTTTCAGGTGTTCCATAACTGACGCGCCTGCCCTCATTCTCAAACTGGTCAATAGATACCTGTCTGACCATGCCACCTAACGCACCACTAGTCTCTGCCGCTACGACCACCTGCGGTATCAAGAATCGTGATCCAGCACGAAGTCACATGTATTGCCATTTATACATGCACTTTTTTCATAAAATTGATTCTGAATGTTCATCAGTAACTTTTTCCCCTTTGACTTAATTCCAGATCATAAACTTTCTCATATGCAAATTATGGCAGCTTGTTTACGTATAAAAAGTATCTTAAAATGAGATGGGTTGTCATCTGATACTAACAGCACGGTGATGAAGCCTCACACCCGGTGGAGGGGTACTATTTGGTGCAGAAGAGTCAGGCTTTATCATAGTTGGTATCTGTTTCCCACTAGGAGTTGCCTCAGCACCACGATCCCTATCAGGCAGTTCCACCTCACCATTTACTTGCCGTGCTTTAGCAGCAGCTAAAGTAGCGCTAATAGCTTCTGCTTCAGCTGCTGAGGCTTCAACCAAATACTCAACACCTTTGCTGAGCCTCCTGCAAGTACAGTTTCATCAAATATCTCCATTTTATTATGCAACCATATTAAATATCCACATTTAAAAGTGACGCTTCATCATAAGAAGGTAACATGAGATATCTCACCGGCTTCCTTGCATCACACCATTTTCATGGCTTATATCAGTGTATATATCACCATTTATGGGAGGAGCGACAGGATTCCCAAGCACAACAGCACCATCAGGAACCAATTCAGCATCGTTTTGCATTGCTCTGTCATCAGCAAAACCATACTTTCCACTTAACCTTCCCGGACGTGTATTGGAAGCAGCAGCTGCAGCCGCAGCATGTGAAGCTGCAGTTGTGGTCTCAGCAGCAGCAAGATCTTCGGCAACAAGCAAGTCATCCAGTAGCACGCCTAATATGATTCCAATTTACAATTCGATAAAAACAGCTCATTCAAAATAGATATAGAATAACTATGAGTGCAATGGTATATCACTTTACACCCATTGAAGCCCCCACCCCACCCCAAAAAAAATTGACCGCAAGTCATTGTACTAGGGAATATCTTACCACCACGTAAACCACCGTAAATAAAAATCAAGTCGCCAACTGCAGCAGCTGCATGCCTACACCGTCGCGTTAGTTCCACAGAAGCATCTCCACCAGCAGCATCAGCACTGTATCGGCCAGTCCTCGGACTAGTAACAACAGACTTTGTATCACACCAAACTCCAGCTGCTGTATCCAACACTGCAATGGGAAAAGAAACATGCATTTAAAACATAATAAATAAATAAACACAAGAATGGCCAATACTAAGAGGCAACCATTAAAATTATCCTGTCACAGTAACAAATCACAACCAGAAGCTAAGCAAAACATGAGAACCCTAAGTAGGGAATAGCAAGCATGATAACCACGTACCTGCGACACTGGATGAATCTTCCACCATGCGCCCTCCACCCAGTGCTCCTCCAGATACGTGAAGCCGTGCGTTGACGAACACCTACGGTTACACTTTCCAGTCGTTAGCTCTCGCCGTTCATAGGTATAGGAAAATGACAATCAATTTTCAAAACTAATTGGAATGAAACCCACTGCAGCATGTTGATATCTTGCAGATGGTGAAACACCAGGAGCAATTGCCCATTCCCAACGACCATCTCTATGCTTTGCAAGTCCATACGCACTGGCCAGTGGCTGCACAAAAATTGCAAATCAGCAGTCTAGGACAAAAGATTAAGTAGAGACATATTATGTATTGAAACGTTTTGCTTCATATAGTAAGTAACAGCATATAGCAACAGCCTCAGGGAAGATTGATCTCGTCCAGCCAAATAGACTTGGAATCCAAAAAATCACACAATGCATATGTGATTCCTCAACAATATAGTAAGTGTTTTATCACAGTGCCAAATAAGGCAAGACATGGTAAGGGGGGAAAAAAGAACCCCGGACAAATATGGTTCATATAAATATTACTAACGTAGACCAATACAAACATCCCCATATCCTAACATGCATAAGAGGATCAGCATAGAGGAAGAGTTTAAGTTTGAGAAAGATGTCAACAAGATTAATAAAATCAGGCAACGCTTTACAGCTCTTGGAAACAGTAGGATATTGGAAACCTGAAGCACATAACCTCATTTGTTTCCATTTATCTCAAAATTATTGAAGCCAGAAACTAATTACAGTTAAGGAAAATTTTCCTTCAGAATCCATGCTGTGCCATCCGTTTCACCCACATTGGTGGAAGAGAGAAGATAACTAAATACGCTATATGTGCTTCCAATGCTTACTCACCACACTGTTTGCATCTCTCCCTCCACAAAGTAGAAGAAGACCATCAGAACGTGCGCTGGCAGTTGCATACCTAACCAACATGAAAAAGGATGACAGTTAACAAGTATCCTTCACATAGAAGGAAGTAATGAAAAAGACAATTAAGTGAAATCTAGCAGCCACATGCCTCTAAAGACTGGGTAAGACAAATGAACAACAGTAATGAAGGGGCTAGATTTAAGATTGACTATATAAGAATAACAGGAAAAAGTTAGCAGAAGCTTCCTGATGTAAACAAGCCAATAATGCAATCAACATTATGCGAGTGTGAATAATGAACTGCTACCGGACACTTGCAACCAGAGAACAGAACCCAGCTGACTTCCAACTGTGGAACTTTGGCAGCTACACTGAGAAGCACACCCCTAAGAAAATTAGTTGACAATTCTCCTAGGTAGGGCTTCATTATTTTGATTTAATGATAACCAAGCACTTTTTCTTTTCTTCTGGGACTCCTTCCGTAGCCCTTATAGCAGATTATTTATGCTCAAAGAAGGCCAAAGGACAAGCAAACAAGAGAAAGGACCATAGAAAAGGCCAGGATGACAATCATGACAGACCGCAAGGAAGCAGATAAGATGCGACCTTAACTACCACATCCCCCCCCCAGGGGATGAATAATGGATAAGGATACCAAGGAGATGTCAAACACATTCAAAACGAGGGCGACAACAAAACTATCGTGCCTTCAATCGAGACTAATTTTTATGAACCAATCCAGAAAAGGCTCAATCCCAGCACCAATGAAGCAATTGAGCCCAAATAAGTCAAATTCTCAAGCAAGTATCCCAGTCATCAATTTCGTACAACAGCCCTCATGTTGGTTTCTTTATATAAGAGCAAAGCAATGCTCTTCAGACTGCAATCAACTGAATCAATAAATAGCAAGCTGCATTTACTTGACGTTCCTCATGCTTAAAACTCCAAAAAGAGTGGGGGAAGATAGAGAAAGCTATAACACCAAGATTGCTAATTTAGATTAAGGCGATAGCTACAGTACATTCACTGGTTCGAAGAGAGAGAGAGAGAGGGCAGGCTGGTTCGTGGGTGTCTCAGGGCCGGCGTGAGGTCATCGGAGGGCTACCTGGGGTTCGCTGGACCTCGGGTCTCCGGGAGCCGCCGTCGTCTCTGCTCACCGGCGGCCAATGCCTCTTCATCAGCTTTCTTCCTCGTTTTTCTTCAGTGTTTCTGACTTGGGTGAGGCTTTTGAGGTGGACACCGGCTTGCTCTGTTGCCGACGGCGAGGCCTCCACCGGCAGTCTTGTTGCCGGCGACCTTCCCAGGGCACCGGAGTGGTTTTTTCCAGATTGGCTCCTTTCCCTTTGGTTTCCTGCTTTATTGAGGCGTCCATTGCAACGGCCGAAAGCTTCTGCTGCCGCCAGTGAGGTTTACCGCAGGGGACCTGTTGCCGGCGACTTTTCCGGTCACTGGAAAGTCAGCAGAGTTTCTTTTTCAGCGGTTTTCTGTTCAGAAGTGGATGTCTGAAGCGATATTGGTCTAGGTTTGTGCTTTTTTCATTCTCTGGAGTTGCTGGCCGGGCTTCTACCTGGTTAATGGTCTTTGTATTTTTGGTAGCTTGCTGTGACTAATAGTATGAGAGGAGGCTGCAAGAGGTTTGTGGCAATCGAAAGCAAATCCTTTGATTTTACTATGGTTGGGACTGCAGAGGAAGTATTGAAAATTTCTGAGAATGGAAGGGGGAGGAGGACTTCAGTTTTGTTGCCAGAGCATGTTGCTTTATGGTTATTGAGGGCCTGGAGCAGATTCTAAAAGTCCAAATCCTCCAATTGGAGTAATCAAGTGCGCCAAGGCTCTAGTATGTTTCTCTTAGAATCTAAGAGAAATAGGGTCGGAAAATTTCTGCAGTTATTTGTTATAAACAAGGGCAAGAGAACTTTTGTTATTTTCCCCACAGGCTGGAATAAGAAAGGTTGGGCGAAAATCTTTGATGCTCTTACCGAGATTGTTAACTAGCTTTTTCGGCCGCATTAGGAACACTGAGGAGGCCTCCACATCAAGTGACAATGGCACATGGTGCTGCACCTCCTCGTCCACCTCAGCCTCCTCCTCCACCTCCGGGTAGTTGCCCAAAGTGTGGTTTTATTGGTGAACCAAAATGCTTCCTTCGTTCGGTCCCACACGTTGCTGCAAATAAGCCTGCAAGGAATGTTAATGAAGCTTCCGAAGAGCTTTCGGTATCTAGGAATATGCAGGTGGACAGAGGAAAGCAAAGGGTCATTACAGAGCTTGGTATGAGAGCATCCAGATCGGGTAGCACTCAAGTTTACGCCCGACGCAACAGTTTTGGGAATAGAAGAAACAGGTTGCGGGATAGCAATGGGGGTAGCAGTGAGGATGGTGGATGTACAAATTGGCCTCCAGACGCTTTGCTTGTGTGTGATACAAGCTTTCCTGCAACAGATGAGGATAAATGTGTTGATCCAGCTCTGTATGAAGCTAAAATTTGTGGATAAGCGGCTAGCAAATCTTTTGCTCCTTCGGCGAGGACTGATGTAGTCTCTCACCAAGTCCACAAGGGTTCTCTTGTTTTGGACATTCATCCTTTACCAGATTCCTTGAACCTTACTAACGAGCTGGCTCCTTCATCTTCTGGGAGCTTGCCATGGTTATACGAGGAGGACCAGGCCCACTCCTTAGTGGTTAATAACCCATCTTCTCTGTTCACTATTGGTAATCACACATCATTTTCACCGCATAATTGGGGGTTGGATTTATGTGGTGGCGTTCTTTGTGATTAGCCTCGGGGAGTGGTTCATGACACAATTGCAATGAGTGTGAGCTCCCGCAATAATGCTCCTACTTCCAAGTTCCGGCACACAACTCAAGAGCATGTTGGGCATGAGTGGCCGTTAGTGCCAATGGGTAGTTGCTCAAGAGTTGATGATTCGGTAGAACCGCTGGCCGTTGATTACTCTTGTTTTCAAGGCCCTAGCAATTCCTATTCGGAGGAAGATGTTTGGGATGGCATGAATGTTAATTTTGACAAGGTTTCCAACTAGGTGGCCTCCAAGCTTAAAAGCATTGCCGCCTGCATTGGGGTCGCTTTCTCGGGTTATGAGCATGAGGTGATTCATCTTTTATCTAGAATCGAGAGTAGCAACGTTACGCCCAAGCCAGCTGTGCAGAGAACACCACCTTCTTCCAGGGGGCAGAGGGAACTCAGGAGACTAGAGTTTGGAGTGAACTATGATAGGTCATGCACTTCTACTACTGGGTTGATAGTACCTTATGTTTAGGTTTATCTCTTGGAATGTGAGGGGCATTAATGATCGGGATAAGAGAGCTTTGCTTAAAAAAAATTTGAGGGACTGAAATTTTGATCTCATTTGTATCCAAGAGACAAAACTTGAGGAGGTTGAGCTTGCTGATATTCGTAGCATTTGGGGAAACCAAGTTGTTGGTTTTGCGGTTCTCAAGGCAATAGGGACAGCTAGAGGAATTTTAGTTTTGTGGAATAAAAATTCTTTCCATTTGATTTCCTCATATTGTGGTGAGTTTTCGATCAAATGCTTCTTGCAAATGGGGGATGGAAGCACCACTCGGGCCTTTACTAGTGTTTATGGTCTACATGTTAGAGTTGACAAACTGAGGATGTGGGACGAAGTGTGTCGGATTCGGGATGGTTGGTCAGGCCATTGGCGTATAGGGGGAATTTTAATGAAATTTTGCATTCTCAAGAAAGGAGCACAGGTGTTTGCCCATCTAATGCAATGGTAGAGTTTTAGGATTTCTATCAATTACTCAGCCTTGTTGGACCCTTAGATTAAAAAAGCCCAAGGCGCAAAATGTGGGCGCGAGGCGCACTTTTACTAAAAAAATGTTTGAATATCATTCAAAAACCATATTTCTTCTAAAATCAGCTAGATAATGGCACCAAATAAATGATTTTCACCAACCACCAGAAAAAAAAAAACAAAGAATCAATTAAATACGACAAAATACAATTAAAGCATTAAACATCGCTCAATTAGATTATTATAAATTGAACCCCAAAAACATAACACATGTTGCCAACATGCCAGGAATATAGAGAGAGAGAGAGTCCGAGAGAGATAGAAAGGGAGAGAGATTAAGAAGCATAACAAAAAAGCAAGAAGTCGGTGCTATTGTAGCACTGGAGAAGTCACCATTTTCGACCTCCTTGAAGCCCCAAAAAAATAAAAACGAAACAAAGAAAAACCTTTCATAGCTGTCCAATAACAGAGGAGGATGAAGAAGGAAGTGTCCAATATCAGAGGAGGATGAAGAAGGAGGATGAAGAAGGAAGTCTGAAAGACGACAGGAGAACAAAGCATTTACATGATTGTTGTCACTAGGGTTAGGGTTTCCAGCTCCAAACTCATGTTCAATAGTAGCAATATGCTTTGTTTACTTCCATTAGCATCTTGATTAAAAGGCTTCCACAAACAAAAAGAGTGGTCGAGGCCCCTTAAAGGTTTTTTTTTTTTTTCCAAATGGTCTATTATGATATATAAAGAGCGGGCTTTGTGGGCTTTGGGCCTCGGTTTGATGCCCAGAAAAGTCCAAAAAAGCACGGTCTTTAAAAATGGGCTGAGCTTGACCCATTCCAAGGCACGAGAGGGTGGGCTTGGGCTTTTGTGAGCCTAGGCGCGCCCAGGTTAGGTTGGACCTTCCCTTGAAGGGGGGAGATTTTACTTGGTCCAGGAGTGCAGATGAATCGGTATGTTCAAGGTTAGACCGTTATCTTGTGTCGGCAGATTGGGAGGAGGTTTTTCCAGACATGCTTCAAAAGAGGCTGTCAAGGCCAATGTCGGATCACTTCCCTATTTGTCTTGAGACGACAAGGCTAGAAAGGGGTAGGACCCCCTTCAAGTTTGAGAATATGTGGTTGGAATTTGAGGGATTCTCGGATATTATCAAAGAGTGGTAGGGGGAGGCTCAAGTTGACGGATTTGCTAGTTATATTGTTGCAACCAAGCTTAAGTTTGTCAAAGAGAAACTTAAGAAGTGGAACAGGGAGGTGTTCGGAGACATCAAGACTCAAAAGTATAATCTTTTGGGAATTATAAATTCCCTCGATGTAAAAGAAGAGTCTTCTGGCCTTACTAGTGCTGAAATTCAGCAAAGAAGGGATGCAAAAGAGGATTGGGCTAAGATTATTTTGAATTTGATGGACGAAATCTCTTTGAGGCAAAAATCGAGGGCTTTATGGCTAATATGCGTAGGAAGTTTAACTCTCTGTCTTTGTGGTGGTCGATGGGGTTCCATATGATGCCATCCCAAATATGAAGCCTGCAATCTACAACTTCTACAAATCTCTTTTTTCCGAGTCGGAACCGTGGAGACCTAAAGTTGATACCTTGCCTTTGCCCGTGTTACAAGACTCGGAGAAAGAGATTATTGAGATGTCTTTCAATGAAGAAGAAGTCACTAAAGCTCTTCTAGATTGCTTTGGGGATAAGGCCCCCAGACCTGAAGGTATGACTATGGCATTCCTTCAAGGCAATTGGGACACTGTTAGTGGAGATGTGATAAGAATGTTTGCCGAGTTCTTCTCTTCAGGAAGATTTGTGGCCAGCCTTAATGCCACTTTTATTGGCCTTATTCCTAAGTAAGCAAATGTTGGAAATATTAGAGACTTTCGGCCAATCAACCTGATTGGTTGCATCTATAAATTGCTTTCAAAGGTTTTAGCACGAAGGTTAAGAAGCATCATTGAGAATCTTATTTCAGAGAACCAAAATGCCTTTGTTGGAGGCCTTCAGATCATTGATGCGGTGCTTATAGCAAATGAGCTTATTGATGCTAGGGTTAAGTTCGGAAAGCCGGGTGTGGCTTGTAAGTTGGACGTTGAGAAAGCATATGACCATGTGAATTGGGATTTTTTGTTGTATGTCATGAAGAGAATAGGCTTTGGGGAAAAGTAGATTGGATGGATAAGACACTGAAAATCCTCTACACCCTTTGCAGTTCTTGTCAACGGTTCTCCTACGGAGATCTTTTTGGCTTCTAGAGGTCTTCGTTAGGGAGACCGTTTATCCCCGCTTTTGTTTCTGCTGGTCATGGAAGTATTTACAAGGATGCTTGAGGCGGCATCTAGTGCAGGGCTTATTTGGGTTGCTCGAGTACGACAACTATGAGTGTCTCTCATCTTCTTTTTGCGGATGACACTATCGTTTTTTGTGAAAATGATTGTGAGCAAATGGTGAATCTTCGAGGTGTGCTTACTTGGTTTCAGGCGGTTTCGGGTCTTGGGGCAAACTTGGCAAAGAGCTCTATCCTACCTATTGGCCACATGGACAACATTCAAATGCTTGCAGGTGTTTTAGGATGCAAAGTTGATGTCTTTCCGACTACCTACCTAGGTCTCCCTCTCGGTGCTAAATTTAAGGACAAAGTCATTTGGGACCCAATTATCGAGAAGTTCAAGAAAAGACTCTCTGGATGGGAGTCTATGTACCTTTCGAAAGGGGGGAGATTAACTCTCATCAAAAGTGTTCTCTCAAGCACCCCCACTTACTTCCTCTCTCTTTTTCCCTTACCTTCTTCAGTTGCCAGTAAGTTAGAAGCAATCCAGAGGAATTTCCTGTGGAGTTCTTTTGAGAGTGACTTCAAGTTTCATCTTGTAAGATGGAACATTGTGAAGCAACCAATGCTTTTAGGAGGGTTAGGTATAAGGGACTTGCGTCTCTTTAACGAGGCCCTTCTTGGTAAGTGGTTGTGGAGATTTATAAATAAAAAGGGCAATTTGTGGAGGAAGGTAGTTACCATCAAATATGGGGAAGATGGATTTGGTTGGGTTCCCTTAGTCTCGAGGGGCTCTTATGGGTATGGTCTTTGGAGATATATCTCCAAAGGTTAGGGGAGATTCTTTCCACTCTGTTCCTTTGAGGTAGGAGATGACTCCTCTATCTTTTTTTGGCATGATCGCTGGTGCGGCGATTTTCCTTTGAAAGACTTGTTCCCTAGGCTTTATGTTTTGGCAGTGGACAAAAATGCCTCTATTGCTGAGTATCGGGAACAGATTCGTAGTAACAGTGTGTGGACACCAGTTTTTGTTCGAGATGGTTTCATTGACGATGATTCCTTGGTCAGCTTTTTCAATAAGCTTAATGAGGCCAAAATAGGAGAATCTTCAGTTGATAGAGTGCGGTGGGATCTAACCACTCAGGGGTGCTTCAGTGTTAGATCTTTTTATTTGAAGCTTCTTGATGGAAAGTGCCCACCACAAGAGATTCATTCTGAAAGAGGCTTCTGTTAAGCCGAAAATCATGCATTGTTTTGTTAAATAATCCGATTTTATTTTATATATTATTTCGTCTAATTTGCTCTATTTCATATATTTTTCAGGATTAGCATTAATTCAATAAAAAGGAGAAGAGAGAATGTCGAAACTCGGGTTTTACACGTTTGGCTATAAAGACGGTCCAAAATTAATAATTTATGGAAAATATTATTTTCATAATTATTTAATTGGGCTAGGGTTTCAAGAGTTGGAGGAAAGCTAGAAGTCTTGAGGGAGAAGAAGTCTAAAGAAGCAAGGAAGAAGAGGAACAAATAAAACCCTAGTCACTAAAGCCTAAGCCCATATCACACCTAACCCTAACCTTTCTCACTATAAATCATCTCCTCATCATATATCACATTGACGAACCACATCCCACCATCACGCTTCAACCATGGTTGCCTCCTCCCTCATCATACATCATCATCACCATCATCTTCAAATCCCATCCTCCTCCTTCCTCGCCATAACATCACCTTCCTCATACCATCATGCCACCCCTCCTTCCCTTCCATAAAATCATCTCCTTCAGCTTTTCACCATCATCATCATCTATCATCATCACCATCTTCCTTCAAAATACCCCACAGCTCTTCCACAACAAAAGGCCACGGCTACTCCTCTTTCCCATCATCTTTGATGATCATCGTCCATCATCACAATCTCACACCCTTTTTTTTTGTGTTTTACTTTATTTTATTCTGTTCTATTTTTTTGTTTAGTTAATTACTAAACATGAATTATTCGAGCTATTATTGTAATTTTATTTTTAATATGAGTGAGTAATTTTGTGTGCTTAGTATAATCTATTTGAAACCATGCTAAATTAATTATTTTGAAACAAGTTTCATACTTTATTGTCTAGTTGATTTATATTCATGATTCTATAGCAATTAGTATTGATTGTTCATGATATTCGTATTATATTAATTAGAATGCATGCTAGTTAGTTTAATACGAATTCATATGATAGTTTAAAATGCTTTAATACGTAAAAGTTATCGTCTTTTAAACATTAGTATCGCCCTAATTAATCATGGACAGCTCAAACTCATATCTTTTAACTAGGTAATCGTTATAGATCTTTGTTAAATCGATTTGCTGGTAAATTGGTTACAAAACGTTAGATGATGTTTTTCTAATACGAAATGCTCTAGTTTGATTAAATTCTTGCGCTGGTGCAAGGGTTATCAAAACTAGTAGGATTTATATTAGGGTTGGACCTAATTAAACTATAATATAAGAAAAAAACGGGGAAGATCCGCTAGTGGGTGTCTTCTACAGTTTAACTCATGGATGAAATCGACTTGTATGTTAATAATAAATATTAATTTGCATGGTGGATTGAGATTATACTAAGTACTTTTCATAAATTTGACAACTTTTGATCATTATTTGTTGCTTAGAATTAATTTGATTAGTTTGTTCATTTTTGTTCTATTTTTATTAGCTTCAATATAATTTCAATCGACCCCCCCAAAAGTACAGTCTTTTAGGAGAGTCTAGGTAATTTTAGATAGTTTAGATTTTGATTTTTAGAGTGGTTATAATCTTAGATTGATTTATATTCAGTTTTAGTATTTAATTACCGGCTTGTTAGAAATTAGACAAAAAATAGCTATTTTTGTTCTTTTTCAATTTTTATCAGTTCCTAGAGTTTTAGTGTCCTAGTCTGCCCATATCTAATTTCGTAATTTTTGGAAGTTATTTGATAATTTTTCAAAATTATTTTGTGAACTTGATATGTACAGGTTTTTAGGTTATTAATTCTGAAAATTTCGACTTTAATTGTTAATTCACGATTATTAGGTATTGTTAAATCCAGAAAATTGTGTCCTAGAATTAGGGTAATTTTCTTGATTATTTTAGTATCCATATTTATGCAGATTATTCTATTTCTAATTTCAGTTTTAATATTCTGCATTGATATTCTGTGGTAATTTTCTGATTTGATTTTGCTGAAATTATTTGGATACAATTGAGGAGTTATAAGCTTATATACCTGAAGAATAATATTTTAGGTTACTGTTTGACATTTTTAATATTTATTTTCTGATTATTATTTGCTGTTTTGATTTTTAATTAGAATTTTAGTTACTATTCTGTTTTTATTTTTCTAGATTATTTAGGAAAGCTTTTTACTGTTTCCTTTCCAAAATATAAACCAAAATCTTTAGGAACATCATTGGGTGTTTTTTTCAGATTTTTATTCATTAGATTTTAATTATTTTAGAATTATTAAGATTAGATTTAATAAATTGGATTAGTAAAATCATTTAGGATTAAGCTAGCTTTTTTAAAACAATCTTTCCTCATGGATCGATCCCTACTTTCCTATGCTATAAAAAGTATTTAATAACCGAAGTAGTGGTTAAATTTGTAACTCTCGACAAGCTTTACAGCTTCCCTTGCAATCTCATTTGGAAGTCCTTAGCCCCCTTGAAGGTTTCATTCTTTGTATGGGAAGCTACACATGGGAACATTCTAACATGTGACAACTTGCAAAAAAGGGAGAAAGTTTTGGTGAATAGATGCTTCATGTGTAAAAGGGGCAGTGAATCTACGGATCATTTATTGTTCCACTGTCAGGTTGCAAGCATTCTTTGGGGTCTAGCTTTCAGTTGCTTGGGAAGGTTCCTTTGGTAGGAAAGTTAAAAAGAAGAAGGAGGAAGTCATGGTCCTACCTCTTGTCATCTTTTGGAGTATTTGGAGAGAGAGAAATAGAAGAGTTTTTGATAACGTATAAACTCCTCTTCAGCATTTCAAAGAGAATTTCATCAAAATTCTCTTCTTTTGGAAGAATGGGAAGTTTATCTCTTCCTCTATTGATTTGGCAGATTGTGTGGATAATTTATACTTAGGTTGTAAATAGCCTTTTGTACAATGCTCATTGTGCAAGTGAGCTTCTTATTTCTTTATTAATATATTACCTTTTTCTTATCAAAAAAAAAACTCCAAAAAGAGTGAAATTAGCATGAACATCACAAATGAATAAATGCATAAGCTCTCTCAAAAGGCATCTCATATCTGCATTGTAGTACAAACTGTATTTCAGATTGTACTTGCATTAACCAATATCTCCAGCTGAATTATCTTGAAGACATCCATTTGCAAGCATCCCAAAAATAAAATACAATGCAGTTAGTTAGGTATAGGACCTTCGCCACTCCTATGAATCATGTTCAGTAAGATACTAGCACTTTTGTCAAAATGATACAGGACATCAAGGCATTATACTTCCAAGTCAAACCAACGGCCCAAGTTGGTTACCTTGAGACTTCCATTAGAATGAGCACCACTTGCCTAACATAAAACTGACACTTTTTTTTTTGGGTGAATAAGAAAACTGACACCCTTTACTAGTGAATTTGAGACCTAATTCACTGGAAGTAGTTGTTTAAAGCAACTACAGTTTCCCTGGACTTCATGCAAATATCCTGCTAGCGCATTTTATGGCACGCTGTTAGTACCAGTAAGTTTAGATTACTGTACTCCAACCACATAAACCCTCTTCTTATACCCTCTTTATCATCAAGGACTAGAAGCGTTCATTTTGTTGGATGAGAAAAAGAGGGGAACTCAAGTGGATTGGAAATCAGAAAACAGTTCCATCATGTTCAAAAAATAAAAGTTCAAGAGAAAACACTACATTCTATTCATCAGCCACCACCTGGTCATCCACTCGAATAAGAAAAGAGGGGAACTGAATCGATTGGAGATCAGAAAACAGTTCCATAGTATCCAAATAAGAAAGATTAACACAGTTAATTGCAGTGAATGTGAATCACCCAGTGATCCAAGCCCATCTTGATGAAACCTTTGGTTTTACCCTACTCTCTCATTGCCCAAATGAACCAAGAGTTTGCATCCCACCTGAGCAAGGTCTAGGGAGATTCCGATGTAAGCGACTTTCCCCTTGTCAGCAGAACAGTTGATTATGAGCAACCCATAAGAAGTTTTGCAGTGAAAACCGATTTTGGGAGGTTAAGAAGATTTTGAAAAAAGAAACAACAGAATGATGCAAAGACAGAGAAAGCAATAACAAGCAACAAACGTATAAATACCACTAATTGCTACAAAGCATGGTCAACATCAAGCAGGAAGAAGGAGCATTCAAAATCCTGCAGAGCAAACCCAGTTCAAGCCATGAAAACATATCAATATAAGCCACATAATAGATCAAATGTGCAATTAGTACCACGGAATAGTCATATGAACAAATGCATACTGGATAAGAATCATGAAATGCATGTGACAAAGGAGTCAGAAAGCGCAAGCTTAGCTCAATCACCTAATCCTAGACCAGTCTAAGAGCCATGAGGTACAATCGTCCCCACCTTTAGTCTTGTTGGGATCTTCTCGTCACACAAGTGACAAAACCTAAATGTATGGAGGCATGCTTTCATTTCTTCTACCCCAATCTAACAAAGAGACTAAATCAGCATGACCTCATCGGTATTCCCATACAATAAAAGATCGAACCCAAGTGCAAACTCCTTGACCCTTGAAAATGCTACACCACCAATAATAAATCTCATCTTCTCTCTTCCCCACTCTACTCCTCCCCCCTTTCTCCCTCATTGAACTAACACTCCATGTACTCTACGTACTCAATTTTGAACCTGCTAAATTTAGAACCCTCGGAATCTAGAGAATTCCTACATATCCCCAACTTGGTCTTAACTCTTTCTCTAGTCTCATCAATTAAAGTCATATCCTCAACAAATAGCGGACAACATATACGGCCTCATTTTGAATTTCTTTAATAAGCCTGTATATAATAATTAGGAAGGAAGGGTACTTGAAGCAGGTACTCGGAGCTTCGTGATATCAATGGGCAACTCCCGTGTCTCTTCCTAGTTTCAACTGGGCTTTGGTCCATGCGACTAAAATGTTCTTCAACTCCAAACATCTCCACTACACCCCAAGGAAGTTGCATACTTTCTCTAAATCAATGAATGCTATTTGCAAATCCTTTTCCCTATCGATAAAATTTCACAAATCTTCCCCTCAAACAAATAACGGCCGATTTTGAATTCATCTGGCTCCATCTTGAACCATCTCTTTTCTTTGGTCGTCTTATGCTCCCAAAACACTTAAATGAAAAAGGAACCACTCAACCAATTAATACTAAAAGAGCTTTCTCCTTCTCCAACAAGTTCATCAAACAAATTATCAAGTTAGCCAACAATCTTCTCAACCCTAGATCAAAGAGCGTCAGAGCAACATCGAACTCAATTTCCTCTACTTTTCAAACTCTTCTCTTCCTCCCCCCTCATTCAATCATGATCATTTATTGTTGTCTTCAATCTTTATAAGAAGTACTCCTAATGCAGATTAGTTAGATTGGATGAGACGTGTCGTTGTTATACTGAAATCTCTAAACAAATGTTAGTTCAAAAATAGTTTTCTATGCCCCTGTTCTTTTCATTGGTAAATCCAAATTTACTAACCTCAACTATTTCAACCCACTTCAACCTACCTCACGAACTTCAATAAAAAATATCCACTTCAATCAATTTTAACCCACTTTTCACTATTTTATCCAACTTCTACCAATTTCAACCAACTTTAATCCACTTCAACCCACTTTAATCCACTTCAACAAAAAAAAATACCAACTTCAATCTACCTCAACCCACTCCAACTAATCTCAACCAATTTCACCATTTACCAATCCATATTTCCCAATGAAAAAATCAGGCCCTATATCCCACTTGTTGCATAGCCAACTTCATATCCATTATATGTCCCATAAACAAACCAAAACTATTTGAATCCTCAATTTCTCAACCTATCTCACCATATATTGCCAATTCCTGATTAGGAGCTTCTTTTGTATGAAATGTAAAGAGTTTAAGATAAGCGGATTTCTTCATGCATTTCAATTGGTCTTTTGTAAATTTGATCAATGGCTCCCCAATGAGCTTCATTTTCGTTTCCAATAGCTTTCAAAGGATACTTTCAAGAGAGACTATGGGACAACTGTTTTCCTCCTCTGTTCCCAACTGTCATGTTGTCTTCATGCTCCAGCTAGTCTATATCTAGCTTTTCTGTAGGACTATCAAACCCTACTTAAATTAGTATCTCTTTATCTTTTCACCGATACTTACACTTCCCATAACAGTGAATGAACAAACTATGAAATGTTGTGTATTCTCATGTATTTCAAACTTCAACGTTGATTTAGAATTGAGAATCAACTTGTCAACGAGTTCTATCTTGCCTTCTTGCCTATTGGAGGGGCCAAGGAAAGACTGTACCTCTCTCTCTCTCTCTCTCTCTCTCTCTCTCTCTCTCTCTCAAGCGCACGAGATATCATGTCTATGTCTTATTTTGAGGGCCAAAAAGGATATGTCAACATGGATCCTATCATTGAGAGATCTCAGAAAATAATTTCCAGTTGAGAATCCAAGCATGTAACTATAACACTAGATTAACTACCATTGTAAGTACTCTCCTAGAATTTTGTTCCCCTATTGCCTTGTCCAATGTCCACAAGAATATATACGTAGAAGCTTCCTTTGCAGTTCTTTTGGAATGACTTCATCTGCATGTATCATATTGAGGAATCAAAAGGTGAATCAACTCATTCAGTTACCAAAGACTTTCATATTTTCAAACCCAGCTCTCCTAAAAAAAGCTATTATAGAGGGTCACAAATAGAAAGGCTAGCCATGGAGAAAGGTGGTTGGCATCACATTAGGTGAGCCAGGGTTTGCTCAAAACTCAAAACCCCAGTAGAACAAGTTGCTTGCATAGAGTGAGTCGTTTGGAGGTTCATAATCAAAGGGTGGTAGGATTTCAATTGTCATATTTCTTACAAGGTTGGAGAATACTCTAAGCGTTTTTAGGCATGATATTTGGTTTAATGCTCTTTATGCTCCTTACAAGGACTGATATGCGCCTCTTCTGTTTCATATCCTATTTTTTCCCCAATGAATTGGTGGAAAAGGGCAGTCTTCTCTAACCACCCCAACCCTCGCCCCCCTTCAGCAAGCTTGATGAGCTCTCTTTGAGGGGATCATATATCAAAGTCAAATTATAGGCAGAAGTTTTGCATCAAATCCTAACTTCTCAAGCTTCCCCTTTCCCTTCCTTACCCCAAAATTTCAGTAAACAATGTTTCTTGTTCAAAGAGGACCTTGACTTTATAATTTATCAAATATCTCTTTCCAGTCAATTTACAAGAACTCCCACTTCCCCGGACTTTCCATGCGTGATGGCTAAATTAGTCTCAAACCATCTTCTACAACGTAAAGGTTGAGATGAAAGCTGCAAAGGAAATTTCTCATTCCATTATAAGGACAATTTGAGAGAAAAGCAACATAGAGAAAAGCCCACAGTGATATGTTTCTGGTGCACCAAAGACAAATGAATTGACGTAGGCTTTGCTCTACTTCATTAATGGTAGAGTTCACAGATACTTTTTTTTTCCGTGTTTCGTATATACGGGTGTTTGATCTACATTCCATCAATAAAATTTCTCCTCAACCACCGAAAAGACACTAGTCACACTACATTATTAAATCCCTCTTAACCTTTGGGAACCAAATTTTAAAAAATTAAAAATAGGAATATGAGCAGGACGTAGCTTGAGAAAATAAAAAAATAAAAAATCCACATTTAACTGTTAGCCTATGTACACACATAGCCACTAGAGTCTTTGCCTCTTTGGATGAGTGTTTTCACTGAAGAAGAAAATCTTTGTAATTGAACCATTGGATTGGTCATCTACTGCTTCCACCAAAGCACAACTACATCAAGTGATGTTGAAAGGATGTTGGACATATAGGAAAAAGAACTTGCAAGCGGAAAAAAAGGAGAAATGACTGAACACCAGTAATCCCAATCTTTATACTAGTCCTCAGGGCTGATCCATTCCTTCCAAGCTCTCTTAACGACATTGATGAAGAAAAAGAGATGCAAAGAGAAGTTACTAGGGGAAGGAGCAACAGAAGAAGATAAACAGCAGTAAGCTTCACAGAAAAGGAGAGCAGCACTCACATGCATGGAGGGGGGCCTTCACCTTCAGGTTCCAACTTCCTCCATTCATAAGGCTTTGCAGCAGTGTCCAAGGCCCAAACATCAGCCAATGGCCGCTTTCCTACACAAACCAAAAAATGCACCCCCCCCCCCAAAAAGATTGTCAAATCTTTCAGATCAGGGAGACCAGCCAGGCACCTACAAGCACATGGTAGAATAACTCAAACGAGAAAACAACTCACCATCATTGCCACCAATACACATAAGATACCTTTGCCCCACAAGAGCCATAACATGTCCATAACGTGGCCCAGGTCCAGGGCCTTGAACAACCACCCTAGTCAAATCAACTTCTACGTTAATTATATACCTTAGCTACCCGGCCAACAAAAAATTGCAGAAGACAAAATTTCAGTCATCTCAAGTTCAAACCTATGCCAACGCGGCCTTTGCTGAGTAAGATCAAGAACATGTAGATCCTCGGCTGACAAACCAGCTGGGCCAATTCCACCCTATTGGAAAGATGGAGCAATAGTTACAAAAGCTATATGAAGAGAATAAATGTGTTACAGAAATCATAACACAATCAACACTTTGAAGATGTTGCCAACCTGTATAACCACCATAGTTCCCACAGCAGTGGCCACATGGGCTGCTCTTGGTGTGGGTGGCTCTCCAATGGGATTAATCCTGGAGGTTAAAGCGCAAAACTTGGTCAAGATAATCCGTGTTATATTTTTCTTTCCTTCCTCCTCAGCAATCACTTACCATACTCAATTCAAAATTTAAAATGGCCACATGAAAAAGTAATTCGAAGATATCCCAGCTTACCTTGACCATTTATTTGTTAACACATCATAACAGTGAACATCAGCAGTAGCGCCAGCTAGTCCTGCAGTTCAGCAAGAGCAATTCAATAAAAATGTACCCACGGATGCAAATTGAGGGAAAATTAAATGTTCAAATAATGAACATTTTCAAACATTCTGATGTAAACTGTGGATATTACACATATATCATTATTAAAATAGTAGGAAAGCTAAACCTATGGCCATCAATATTATTGTGTTAGGAACACAGTAAAACAACAAACTGCTACAGGTAAACACCCATAACTATCCTGAAAGGCGACACTTCAAAAGGGCTCATAATCAAACAACAATGCAAGCCACTAGTACTTCTTCCAGCTTTCATCGAACTAAACAAAAGCATCATCACCATCAACTAAGTTAAGTTTGTCTAAATCAAACAACAATGCAAGCTAATAGTACTCTAATCACACCATAATCACACTCTACACAGCTTTCAACTACTTAGAAGTGGCGAACGATGCATTATGCATAGGTCAAAGAATTACAGGTCAAATCTGAACCATCAACTAGGTTAAGTTCGTCTATACTTTCAAAACCATAAGTAGCTACTATCCTAATCACAAAATAAACTAGGTTTTCCTCAAGCATATATCATGCAAAATGAAAAAGAAAAGATAACCCAAATTAAATCTTGGCTAAGCAAGAAAACAGAGAACATATACATACTGATGCCAGCACTTCCAGCAGATGAAGGGGTTCCAGCAGCGGCAGAATTTCCCTCAAGAGCAGTGGCACCACCAAAAAGAATCAACCTCGGTCCAATGTACCCCGGAGTCCCTTCCTCCCCAACCGCTGGCACGGCTGTCAACGTGTGGCCGCACCGTGGTCCTGGCCCATCCTCTTTCTTCTCTATGATTGCATTCACCACCGAATACGTCGGCGCACACCTCGGACCAGCAACCGGAGATGGCGGCGACGACGGCCGCTGCTGAGGTTCGCCATCTTTATCCATCGGAGAAGACGAGGTCGTTGTTGACGATGTTGTCGGGTTATGGTTCGTAGTAGTCGTAGTTACAGTAGTAGCAGTAGTAGTACTACTACTAGTAGAATCTTGATCGTTATCCATTGACGAAGAAGTATCGACCTCCATCTTCTTGGATTCAAAAATGTAGACAGAACAAACAAACAGTGAAACAAATCAAACAACAAACCCTAACAAGCTCAGATCGCAACTCGAGTTGAGATAATTAAGCATTTCGAATCACCACAACAAAACAATTCGAGGTTTCGAAAACCCTAACAAGCTCAGATCGTTGTATTCCCTCTCGAATTTCAAATTCAAAGCAGGAGTGATAAAATTAGGAGCCGAAATTGAAGAGAAGTCAATCTGGAGAAGCAGACTATGATTATCAATCAGCAGCTAAAGAGGAGAAAATCTGGAAGAGCACGAAAGTGAGAGTACAAATCTCTCTCTCTCTCTCTCTCTCTCTGTGTTGTCTGTGTTTTTTCGGCTCCGAGATTTTTTTTTTTTTTTCCCTCTCTCTCACCGCAAAATTTGCTAATTTTTCGTCAGTGTCTTTTTACTGGAAAGGGTTTAGTTTTTGTAGGGGTTTTATTTATTTTAATTTTCGGTTTGATTTGATTAATTGAATTTTTTTCTTTTTTTGTTTTTTGGTTGGGAGGAGAGACAGTGAGAGAGACGGCGCGGATAAAAGGTTTAAAGGCTGGCTGGCTGGCTTTGAAGGAGTATCAACAACATTCAACGGTGAGTCACCCCATTCTTGCTTGTTCGGGTTCGTGTACGCCTACGCCTACACCAACTTGAACTTTGAAGTGCGTCACTGTCACGCGTGACATTCAAGTCACTTAGGCTTTTCTTTTCCAAAAAAAGAAAAAAAAGTACTGGAGGGAAACCTTCCTAGGTCATAAATAGTTAGAACAATAATTTTAAGAATCATCAATTAGTCTCATAAAATTTTACTCGCATGCTATTTAGGAAAATTTTTTAAGAAGTCACGCGTTGTAAGTTTGCAAGTCTCGTCAATTAGTCTCACAAAATCTCTATTAGTTGAGTAGAGTCTTAAGTCTTCCAAAATTTTAGTATGATTGTGTCTCAAACTTTTAAGTACAACACTATTAGTTTGGTGCGTAATAAGTTGCTAATGCTCTTCTATGATCCTCAAGACACTTTGCTAAAAAGGCTGGTCTTGACACTCATCCTAAAGTATGTCTTTTTGTCTTGTTTTATATGCTGGCTTCTGCCTCTTTGCTATTAACATCATCAGGAAAACTTTAGACTGCCGGAAAATCAATGCATAGTGGTCGAAATTCACCAAAAAATTGAGGTTTAGTTAGATAGAAAGGGACTCACACCAACAAGCAGAGTTTGAGAGGAAAACTTAGGACAATAAAGAGAGAGACAGCTTAAGAGAGTGGACCACTAAAAAGGAGTTAGAGAGTTGACAAGTAAAACACAAGCAAGTAATATATGTAACACAGGTTTCTTATTGAAAATTTTCAAACATTGATTTATGTTTCTTTTAAGTTTGTATCAAAGGATTAAAAGTTCTGCCCTAACTCAACCCTCATTGAAATAGGACACCCTTGTTTTGAGGGTTGGGTTGGTTGGAACAAATCCCAACTCTCAATTTTTAAAGGTTGGGAGGGTTAACTTGGTTAGATCCTCAATCCTCTGATCACCTCTGGTGTGGACCTTTCCTCATACCCCTCCTTCACAAATAACGCATCTATACTTTATTACTAAAAATCGATATCTAGCTGCAATGTAAAATGGCTTTTGCTAGGCTAATGACACTACACCATGCACGATAAAATTAATTTAGTTGTTGAAGTACAATAATAACAAACCTATTGTAAACTTCATCAAATTAGGATTTTGGGAAGACGATCCAAACTTTTGAAAAAAAAAATTTGAAAATTTGCAACCAAGAGGTGACCAATTTGAGGAAATTTTTTTATTTTTCCATTTTTGCTACCTTTTTTTGGGATGCTACTGGGTGTAGAAAGTAGGGTTTGGCCTGGAGGTGGAAATGTAACATGTGATACGTGATCATACATGGAAGCTTCAATGCCCTCACATGAGATGCCAAAAGCTCTAAATGCATTGTACTTGAAGGTCTTTACCAAACTTGTTTTGCCACATTCAGGAAGGGAAGAATGTTCCATGCATTTTGAGGAAAAGGACCAAATGACAGCAAGCCCTACTTGTCGAGCTTTACCGAACGGATATTTTCTTCATGCCCAGTCGGAGTTATTACTAAAGACCTAAGTTCAAATCCCGCCTACATCCGCCTTTGTGCTCCCTATATGCACAAAAATAATGCAACAAGAAGCACCTGAAGACTCGGAAATTTTAGATAATTTTGTTGTAGTTACAATAGCCATTGCACAAGAGAAGCTCAAATGCTAGAACTAACGCAACAGAGCACAAAATTTCATCTCCAGAGACCCGAATGCCAGAATACTATCACATAGAACCGTTGTGATCTGAAGGAGATCCAAAAGATGATACGCTTTAACAGCAATCGATGTCAGCAAACATGCTATAACTTACAAGCCCCAGCATACAGCAAGCGCTCAACTTCTAACTCCTTCAAGAGAACCAGTGTCAAAGGATTGTCAAGTAGAGGGACCGAACCTGCATCAAGGTTTAAGAGGACCTGCATTGACTGGCTTCTGAAAGACTCTAGCCACAGGCATCCCATCAACATCATCATTTCCGACCCTCCATGACCGATCCTTCTTCCTCTGCGGCTTCTTATGGAGTTTGTGTGGAGCTTTCATTGGTTTCTTCTTAGCATTAACCTTCTCCTTAGCAAGTCCATTTGCAAGATCAAAAGAATCGAGGTCGTTCATCACATCCTCGAGATCCGGCCCCATCTCAACTTTGGTGACCGATACATCTTCGGAATCAGATGCATCGGATTCATCGATATCAGACAAGCTGGATGAAGCAGCTTCATTAAGATCATCCCTCCCATCATCATCTGACATCCCAGGAGGTAACTCAAAATGGGGCAGCTTTCCATCTATGTAGTCCTTCAGAATCTGACGGGCGGCCCGTGTTTCATCTGGCAGGCCACTTGCAGCAGTGTACCCTCGAGAGGCACAATATGCTCTTAGAAGCTCCGATGCCAACGGAGGCCGAGATTGAGGCTCATATGGCTTGGGTTTTGGCAATGTGATCTTATATATCTCCTCAATCACGTGTCTAGGGACTCGATCCGCAACCACTTGTACAGCCTCCCTATGGGCAGTCATTCTATCGATAGGCAAGACCCCACAAGCAATCATCTCATATCTTGAGCTGGTGAAGGATGGGAAAACAAGCCCTGGACAATCACACAAAGTAAGCTTGTCCGATATTATCAGTGTCTGGAAATGTTTTGTCTTGCCTGGAGTAGAGGTGACCCCTGCCCGCTTCTCTCCAACCAATGCATTAATAGTGGAGCTCTTTCCCACATTGGGGTAACCAACAAATCCCACAGTTACACTTTCTGACGCTGGATTTACTCCAGTTTTTCTAACAGGGGAATGAGAAGGAGAGCGACCACAAGACTTGGGGCCAGATTTCCTCATTCTTGTTATCTCCTCTGCCTCAGATTGCAGTCGGGCCAACAACTCATCCCTGCCGTAAATCTTTGTATCAACATCGTCTGAGTCTTGTGATGTATCTTCCATACCCATTGTGACGCTCAGTTTCTTTCCTTCGAGAGCTGCAGAAGCAGCTTTAGCTGACCAAAATACAAAGAGGATACCCTGATCGAGGAAATACTTAGCCCATCTCAACCTACACAGAAACAAATGAAATCTTTCAGAAACCGTAAACCAAAGCTCAATATTAAATGTCAATAAATTATAAGAGGCAAAACCTGAGAGAATATGGCAAGAGGTCAGCCTTGTTAATGAGAAGCATTGTCCTTTTGTGCTCATCAACCTCCCGCACATATGCCTAAAACACAACAGCAAAACATATAAAGCAACACAAAATGATATGTCATGGTGGCCATATACTCCCTCCCCCATGAAAGTCCCAAGAAAATGATTTCGCTAAACCAAGACAAGGAAAAATGGGCATCAAAGCTCAGTATATGATCGGTTCACTATTTCAGTCCACTCCCCAAATACAAATAGACATCATACCTCCAGATCAGGACATCGGTAGAACAGGGGGTTTCTTGCATCAACAACCATCACAAGCTGCAGAAAATTAAAAACTCAGCTTTGTCTAGATAAGTTATATATAGAATTGTGAAGGAGCAACTATAACGTACGAAACAACTATTACTAAATAACCGATGAGTCAATATGATGCGCTGCTCAACGATTTATAAGGCCTCTACCAGATAAGCAAACAAAAAAGAACTGAAAAAAAAAAAAAAAACCCTGAGATGCCTACTTCCCTAAATGTATATTGGTCCTATAAGAAAACCTTTCTGAGATTCATTCCATGTAGAAGCCAGATAATCAGTTTTCAATGGATGGAGTGATATAATAGCAATGCTTAATAAACAATAAAAATGACAAAGAGGCCTTTAATCTAATAACAAAAAACTAATATGATAAAGTCTATTGTCCTGTTCTTTCTTTTATATAGATAACAAATTCAATATCATATAAACAACAGTACTCACAACCTTACCAGATCACTACGTTCAACCACTCGCCAAAGCTGCCTCCAGATATCCAAATTCTTCTCAAATGGAGTAAGAACTAGCTTCTCATTCTCCTCAAGTCTACAACAAAAATCATTTCCATGAGAAGAATAAATAGTAGTACAAACTACAACACAATTTACATCTCACACAATCACTCCTACAGCAAACATGCTCAAGGCAACAAGCAAGTAAGATTTTGTTTTGGAAACTGTATCAAATAAAGTTTACTGATATACTCTTCAATATGCATCTTGAGTTGCACAAACGAATACGACACCTGATTTATCAAAATAATTGCGAGGAACCATAACCCAGTAACTAGACTAGCTCATATCAATAATTTAGTCAGCTCTGCTTGGCAATTCCCAGAACCAACAGCAACGGTCACGCATTCTGCTCATTGGCATTTCTGATCTATATCATCTTTAAATTTGGATTTTACTATAATGAACATATAGTTCAAGCTTAGTATATAACACGCTTATTCTGGAGATGAGGTAGATGGAAAAACGGATCACCTCATATGGCTGAACACACTTGCCACAAACTGCACAACAACTTCAGGATTTAAAAAAGAAAAAAATCATTCTTTACAGAACAACAAACAAGCAACATAACATCTGAAAGTCCAACCGACAACCATCAGACAGACATCTCAACACAAAGACTAATGATGCAATAGTAACATATTTAGCCTGTTAAGAAGGCATTCATGCAACCATCAGACTTACTTGGCAAGACCTCTACGCCATGCTAAAAAGGCTTGTTTCTCATTCACATCAAGCTCATCAACAGTCATTCCAGCATGCCAAGGTGGCCTACAGCGCAAAAGACAACTTAGAACCCACACAGATTTCAAAAGGGGAAATCGGTAGTAATCAGAAAAAGATACAAGTACATACCTTCGAGGGACACGAAGGCTGCCTGCATGCAATGCCTCCTCTATCTTCCGTTGCTTTCTTCTTTCTGCAGGCGTCAAGGCACTGGTGCTTGAACTAGAGTCCCTGTTCAACAATCAATAGCATATACTATCAGATGTAAATCAAATTTTTGGATTTGGCATATAAGCATGCAAGCAGTGCACTGTGTAAAGGCTGCACATTGAAACCACCCAGGAAACTGTGTGGATGCATATATCTCAGGGTTAAAAGATAATAGAAGAAACTCTTGGCAAGCTTCATGTTCAAATTCTAGAAGGATGGTCATAAGCACAGTTGATCATATATTTGTAATCACAATATGATTTTGGTGCCGACATTTCAACAGCAAGAGCCCTACTAGTGGGTTCTTCAAACGGTAAAAATTAACAAGCATGCTAGTAGCAAGCTGTCCAAAGTTTGAAAATGCATGCCAACTGCATAGAACCATCATCATCATTAGCTAAATATCTAGTGGATTCTCAGATCAAGATGCTTCACGAGGCCCTTTCGAAAGATGGGAAGGAGCCTAGTGCAGTAGCCTAAGAGATGGCCAACATAATGCCCTCATCAACCATAATCCCACACAGAATTTCCATCAATCTTCATGGATGGAGATACCAAGCTTGAAGTGCCATGAACAAAAGGTCTGCTCTTTTTGACAAACCAGTGCAATGTGTCACTTCAAGTTGCCAGTTTTTGTAGTGTAAGCATTCCTAATTCACATAAAATAGCAGAGTTCAGAGCTCTAGTCACTAAACTTTAATCCCTCCCCTACTTCATGTGGATGAATGCATCTCAGATTTATAGACAATAAAAAGACACTCTTGGCAAGCTTCGCATCCAAATTCTAGGACAGTCATACGCATTGTTGTATGTGATTCCCAAAAACAATATGCCAATTAACATTCAAAAACAAAAACCCATCTCACAAAATACAACCTTTTCGCTAAAACAACACAAAACCCATCTCACAAAAGATACCCTTTTCACCAAACAAAACAAACACCACAATTCAAGAACACCCAAAACACAAATTAATCAAAAGAATCAGAAATGAAGGCATACGAATCAACGAGAAGATGAGGGATAGGGTTATCGGCAGCGAATATGCGGTCAGCTTCTTCAGCTTGTTCAATGACGGCGTCAATATCGGAGACATCAGTAATGGATTGGAGGACTTTCTTGTTGTGGGTTTTATAGAATCGGCCTTTTTCTTTGGCCTGTTGAATCATATGGTTATGGTGCTTCACCAATGCTCTTCCCAGCCCTGTCTTCTCCCCCTTCCCCATTTTCTCTCTCTTGATTTCTTCCTGCCCTTTGTTTTGTAGCAGAGTATCAGTTGCAAATGCTAAGGTTCGAATCTTTGATTCTTTCTTTCTCTATCTATGTTGAAGTGTGCAGGTTTGATGGAGGCGCAAGTGTGGGCGATGGATGAATTGAGGGGAGGTGAAAACGAAAAAGTATAAACCTTAGAATGAGTTGGCTCGTTCGAGTCGGCGAGTCCACGTAGGTGCTGTGCATCTGTTTTTAATGTTTGGGTTTTAAGAAGGGGAAAAAAAAATTATTCGATTGATAGGGTCTTTTTTATATATATTTAATTTTTTGTATTGCTTTGGTTAAAATTTATTAATTAGTTAATTCCAGTTCTGGCGATTAGATCATTTTTACAATTAACAAAAGAAAATTATATTATATTAAAGAAGTGTTATTGAAAATATTGAAAATTATATTATATTATATTATACTATCAAATCTATGATATCATCAAAAAATGAGACTGAAAACGAAGGTTGCAAATGTAGCAGACTATAAATTTGTGTCACTACTTGATGAGAAGTTGGGTCAGAACACCTCCACTCACGCACCAGATGGTAGACCGACTTGACATTAAAGTCGTCTTTAATTCCATTATATCAAACAAGGTTATCTGATGGTCAAGAACTACATAGCAGCATGCCGTAGTTGATTTGGGATCACAATCTGAGAAAGTATTACACAACAACTCTCCCTTCCAACACCCATGTTTATGGCCAATATAGCCACTCATATATTTACGTTCATGCGTGTAGTCGCCTTTAACTCCATTATGTTAAACAAGGCTATATGTAATTTTAATTATAAATGGAAACAGGGATAAATTTTTTCTCCAATTAGGGACGGGGAAATGGGGATGGGAGCGGAAAATTTTCCCTGGGGGAGTAAGCAAGGACACGGACAACGTAAAATTTCGCCGGTCCCCGCTCCCGTCCCCACTCGAAGATTAAATCTTATCTTTGTCTCTATTCTCTTCCCTATTGGAGACGGAGATTTTTTCCCAATACAGGGCGAGGATTCCCATCCCCACCGCCATTCCTACTAAAGCCTCAACGCTGTAAAGAAGATGTCCCCATTTGGGTAGTATTTGGCTTTTTAGTAAATCAAAAATGAGATTAAAATAATCTTTGTGTAGCATCCAAACTTGCTTCATAACCAACGCATGATTAAACGATTGCAACTATACAAACCCCACACCCCCAAAAACCTTGCTCGAGAGAGTTTATTATTAGTACTACAACCAATGAGGCAATGAATTTTCCATCATCCCTAATTTGACCACACTAAAAACGATAGACAGAGGCTTGAATGAACTGACAAAGCTCATGCAAAATTTAAATTTGAAAACAACCATTGCAAGCATGAGGATAGTTTGACTTTTATCTCATTATAAAAAGCATTATAAAAAGAATTATTTGTCAATATATCCAAGACATATCCTTGTTATAACATGAGTAATTATTTTATCTCCTTTTTCACGTAACACAATAATAAAGACACAACATTATGACTGGATTTTGCAATCTGATAGAAGTAAGTCCAAAGAATATGAGTCCCTGACCACTTGTATTTAGCTCCTTCTACTTGTATAGACAAGGGTATACCTTCTAGCTTCATATTCTGCTTATTCAACCCTGAATTTGTCACGAATCCCTTCAAAACTATTACCGATACCCTTATCCATCTATCTATCTATCTATATATTGATGTAACTACAAATAAATTGAAGGATGGTAAATGAAGATTATATTATCAAAGCAACATTAACAAAAGCATACATCTCTTAAACCATTTGGTTAACAACCAACTATGTGACATCATCATCATCAAAGTACAAACAGTATCCAAACAAATGGGTTATGAATTTGTCAAATTGGAAACTTGTGTATTTGCTTGATGAACAAGCTTGGTCAGAACACCTCCATTCTCGTACAAATGGTAGGCCAATTTGACATAGAAGTCACCTTTAACTCTATTATACCAAACAAGGCCAACCTATGGTTAAGAATTATACAACATGATGCTCAAAATCACTTCTGTGTCACAGTCCAAGAAAGTACAGCATAGCAAATTA
Source organism: Selenicereus undatus (assembly GCA_017589665.1). NCBI lineage: Eukaryota > Viridiplantae > Streptophyta > Magnoliopsida > Caryophyllales > Cactaceae > Selenicereus > Selenicereus undatus. Next base: position 101,145,688 of record JACYFF010031954.1, read on the forward strand.
CCTTAAAGAACATCAGATTTGAGGGTAATACCTTAAAAGAGCAAGGCCTGGGAAGCGACTTACTTTCCAAGCGATATTTAAGTTTAAAACCATTCATTAATAATTTGACTTAACATGATTTTCAATCAAATTACTTATGAATAATATTGATAAATATATAAATAAGATTGTTTTAAAATAAAAAAACCTAAACAAAGTCTTCCATGAAAAGTACCTTATAAAGTTGTAATTTTTGAAATTTTTTTGTACACATGTGGCCTCCATAGCATAGTGGTAGTGCGTTTGCTTCGTAAGCAAAAGGTCGCGAGTTCGATCCTCGTTGGGGGCTAGCAAATATTATTATATTTTTGCTATTGGCTATCCCCAATGACTATTATATACTCCCACGAGCCACATCATCAAATATATGCTCCCAGGAGCACATAAGAAATTGTCGGTTGATGCATTCTCTTGACTAGTTGAAGAGTGTAAGTGGCAATTCAAGCAATCCAAGCTACACTTGCATCGATTGAAGACAACAAACACAAAATAGGCAAACAAAGGATAAACTGAACTTGAATTTGATAAGATAGGCAAACAAAGGATAAACTGAACTTGAATTTGATAAGACTCTCCACCAACACAGAATAGTGACAATTACAATTGACAAATGATTTATAGCCAATTAAAGAGTAAACAATCAAAAAATTGACAAATAAAGCGAAAATTTAAAAACTATCTAGAGTTTTAGTTTAGGTTTGTATCTTCAAAGTTCAAAATCAAATCAGTGGTGGGTGGGTGGCTGCCTAGGGGGGTGCCGGTGGGGGGTTGACGGTGGCTGGACTCGGGGCGGTTGGGCGTGGACGGTGAACTGCGTGGTTGCTAGACAACCTGCCGCAGTGCCGCTTGGACTGGTTGCTTGCTCAGTTGCTACTTGCGCACGCCTCGTCACCTTCGGGACCGGTGGTCAGGCTGTCAGGGTGGTGGACGGCTAGGTGGTCTGGGCAGCTGGGCGATGTATGGTGGCTGCCGGCTGGACTGGTTGCTCACTTCACTTGCTCTGTTGCTGGCTTGCTGCGAATCGAATGAGAGGAACTGAGGAAGGGCAGAGATGAGTGGCATAATAATTAGTCTAAAACTTAGGCCAAAAAAAAAAAGAACAGAAAGCAGCAAGATTCAAACCTGAACGCATGAGGATGCCTCTGTCCAAGCTCCACGCCCTTTCTACCACTAGAGCACTCTTGTTTTCATGCAATTGGTCCATCACAAATTATATATATGTTATTTCTTTTTTTTTTAACTTAATTAGCATATTTTTTTTAAGTGGGGTCGGTTGACCCCACGTGACCGCACCATAGCTCCGCCACTGTCTTTAGGTCGCAAAGAGCAATACATAAGGGGCCAAACATGTGCTAGTAAAGCACAATTTTTTTTCATTCCGATTCTCAAATTACCATCCATGGTTAAGCTACAGACACACCAATTCTGCAATTTTTAAAGCGAATGTCATAAAATATATACTTACGGTTGAAAAAATAGTGAGAAAGATGTATAACAATAACATATTAACTTCACAATTTAAAATTCTTTTTAGAATAATATAATTCAACCCAACGAATTTAGAATCATATAATTTACTATATAGGTATGCGTAGTCATATTTGAGTGTCATCAATGGGCATGGTTATTTGATATACGATGAAGAAATTGAGTAACTTCTTATGGAGTTATGGTAATAACCACATGAATGTGCTTGTAAGCGTAGGTGAATTATTTGCCTCTATTAACCTAGCTAGGGCATTTTGTAGTCCTTGTATGTTGCACATTATTTTCTCATCTACTTTGCATAAATTCTCATCTGTCACCAAGCAGATCACATATTTGATGGCTAAGAATGAATTGACATTTCCTTTGGCATGTAATGCATGATAAATTTGTGGGCAGTTCTACAATGGATGCCATGTCACTCACATAGGATAATAGGTCGGATCAGCTCAACTCAGTTAATAAACAGGTCAATTTTGTATCAGCCTTAGAAATAGTTTAAATTTATACAAAATTGAAAAATAACATGTTTTCATATTAAACGGTCAAATCGTGTTGACTTTTGGTCAAAATTAGTTCGATATTTCGATTTTGTCAGGTTTGTGTTTATCTCAATAACTTTAGGTTGGGTTCGGGTCATGTTATCGTGTTGGATCAGACTTTCTCAACTCCTATCATAGGACTAAACTGTTCAATTTGGTTCATGACTGAAGTGGTTGTCTTTTGCAACAAGTACAAGTTACTTGTATAATGGAATTGTAAAGAAATTTTGGTGCCCAAAAAAAAAAGTTCTAAGAAGATTTATCGAATGATAACTCATTCAACCACCTAATAAGCCATTAGTAGATAGATTACATTTTATTAGACCCTCAATTAAAATGTTTAAAATTTTAAGCATGTCGCTTTGGATGGACGAAATGAAAAGCTTAAGTTATACACTTTTTTGGCTGGCCTTGTCGTTGGTTGTTTATGGTAGCTTTTCCTCTTTCCTTGACTTAGAGCACTAGCAGCGGATGACACGCGAGGCAAATGGTGGGGCCCGCATGTCTGCTACGTGCCAAATCTGCCTCCCCAAACACATGGGAACCCGTGTGACACGCGAGAGAGCATGTCTGTGCGTGTTTCTTCGCGTGTCACTGTTCACCATTATAAATTTTTATTTTATTTTTTTTGAAGTAAGTATATAATTTTTAAATGATTTAAAAAATAGATTGTGTGTTATAAGGTGGATCCATGACAAATATTTTTATTGGATGATTAAAATTGAGTTCCATAGATTGGAGAAGTGATGAAATACAAATTCCAAAATAATAAAACTTTTACTAACGTGGTAAACCAGAGTTTCAAAATCTGAAACTTCCACTGGGAATGCTCTTATACCTTGCTAGCTTTAGACTATGGTTTAATAACAATAATAATAATAGAAAAGCCTGTACACTTTTTTTAACCCTAGAGCAGTGCCGCTTAGCATGGGTTAATAATGTGAGGGGACCTCGCTAAAGGTTGGCTTGTTGTGTGGGAAAGGAATGGGCATGGAATGGAAAGAAATGAAAATGTTGAGGAAGGAATGGGATGGAATGAAAAGTTCTTTTTTATAAAGAGTGAGAAGGATTGGAAAAGAACGGAAAAGGATGGCATTGAAAGGGAAGATATGGTAAGAAATAGTCAGGGATGAGATGTTTCTTGAAAAAGTGTGAAGAAACGGTAAGAAATGGGAAGGAGCAGGAAGGATTAGGAGAGGACGAGAGAAACTATTTACCCACAAAAAGAACAGGTCCTAAGATGTAAGGGATATTAGGAATAAGCATTTTCAACTAGAAGGTAATTCTTGATGGTACCTTAAGAAGTGTTTTTGGTGCTAACTCTTATTTGGACACTTTTACAACTTTAATGTACATCATATATGTGAAAGCAAATCAATTTTTCTGTCCTTTTGTTTTTCGAACCGAAACATTGGAAAGTTAAGAAAAATTCTTTATTTTGGTAACTTATTATAAACATAAGGCAACAAAAATAAAGCTATTAAACATATCTATGCTATATATAAAAGTAATGTTGTGATGATATGGAATTTTCTTGCATTCTCATTAATTAAATATTTCGAACCCTTTGATTCATTCTCTCTTCTCTTCACAACCATCCGATTGTTGAGAATAATTAATTTATAATTTTCAAGTCTCTCACATAGTAGTAAGGAAAAAAATCATTAATAAGGAAATGATCCTAAGAAAGTATAATCTTATGAAGTATAATTCCATAATTGTCGAAATGAGAATTATGGAGTATTTTTTTCTAAAGGGAATGATTATGTAGTAATTAGTGTTTATGAAAATTATAAAAAAATATCCTTCTTAAACCTATTGAATTCCTTATGTCTTCTTATCACCACTAGATTGTAGAAAAAGACTAATTTCGAAAAGAATAATATCAGGAAGTATAATTTCGTAATGGTGGAAAAAAAATCATTAACAACTAAGGAAATGATCATAGGAAAGCGTAATCCCGGGAAGTATAATTTTGTAATAGTTGAAATAAAAATTATGGAGTGGCTATACCTTTAGTATTATTTTAAATAATAAAGTCAAATATGCCAATAAAGAATAACCCCATAATTATGGAAATGTGAATTATGAAGTAGTTAGTAACAAATAACTATAGAAATTATAGATAAAAAAGATATCATTATTAAACATTCAATATTAGTGTAAATAGTCAAGTAGTTCCTACTCGCAGTTGAAATTATACATTAGAATACGTCTCATAGTTGAAATCAATTATGCCGTCTTGCTCACTGCTTATGTGTGTCAAAGTGATCTTTTTTACCTCAGTTCCAGATATATAATAATTATCGCTCACTTCCTCATATATTTATAATTTATTTGTATTAATTTGTTAATTCGTTGGCAAGTGACCTCCTCTTTTGTAATTAGTAGTGTTAAAATGCTTGATTGTATTTGATTGAAATTTTCGTACTTTTTGGTTGTAATTCCTTCCTAAATGTGGCTTAATTTTCTTTTTTTGATATTTAATCTTTCACTAATTGACGCTATCATTGATTTCTTGCTACAATTCGTAATCTTACTTTTTTAGGTTTGTATTAGTAACTTAATTGTGTTTAGATTCTTTCATGATTTATTTATGTTGTTCCTTTATGGATTTTTGTTTTTTTATAAGAAAAACTCTAATAATTTGATCCTTTTCCTTGGCGTTTCAAATTTTTAATGGAAACAACAATGCAAACTATTTCACATGTATCTAAATTGTCTGGTGACCTATTTATTTACATCAATTAAAAAATTTTAAATATCTATACTACAAATTATAATATGATTTTCATAATTTACAAAAATTATTGTTAAGATATATAAAAGAAACCACAAAACTTGGCTTCTTTTTTTACATATGTAGATAAGAGTACAGTCTTCTATATCTTCAAAAGTTTTGCTGTTTTAGAAATTGAGTGAGGTGGTTAGGTTAGGGTTTAGAACAATATGGAGGTGGTGTTGGGGAATTTCATTGGGTTAGGAACCCTAGCAGTAGGATCAAATTGCACAAATGGACATATGGGATGAGTTTAATATTAAAAAGTTGATCCCAATTTATAAAGTCTTTAGAACAATTTTGATTGACTTATTCACGTTCAAAATATGCCTTCACTATTAACAAATGTAATTTTTCAGTTTTCTCTTTAAAATCATCACATACGTTCAATACTACATGCATGTTTGAATCAATGTAATTTTCTGTTTTCATTGTTCAGTTAGAAACTATAATGCATGCTTGAATATTTCCATTGTTTAGCTAGAAATTACGATGTATTGTAACTAAATATTGAGATAACTTGAATGAAATTGTGATCAGAATATATCTATTTTTAAAGATAAAAATTTCATGAAAGAAAAGGATAAAGAAGTATATAATACTAAAAAATTCTAACTATAATAACTAGGCTTATTAAATTCTTGTAGTGAAAATTTATTTCTACTTATAATAACATCACTTACTAAGTAACTTATTTGTATCTTCTGTTCTAAATAATAATAGCAACTATGTGTCTTTTGAAAATAACTTATTATCTATTTTATAAATCATCGTGCAAAACACGGGTCTATATTAGTATAAAGGAGTGGGAAAAGGGGTCAACCTAGGAAGATTTGGGAGAATAAGGGACATGCATGTAAGTTGAAACAACATTCTCAGCTGAAACTTAGATTTATCACATCAGTAAAAGTTTTATTTTCCTAGAACTTACATTTTATCATTTTTTCAACCAATAGAACTAATTCATAGATAATTAAATTAAATATTTGTCAGGGAGCCACCTCATACACACAATATGTTTTTTTTAATCAGTTAAAAAGGAAAAAAAGAAAAAAGAAATCACAAAAAGACAAAAAAAATAAAATGAGTGAAGGAATGCTACTCCATTCTACCTCACTTGCCTCCTCGCGTATCTATGTAATTGCAAGTATTGAGTTCCATTTTTTTGAAATATTAGGCCCACTACTGAAATTTATTCAAGTGGCCGGGGATGGCCTAACCAAGATTGGTTGATTATTATGTCCCAATCAAAAATGAATGTGAAAATGAAACCTTTTCTCATTTTTTTGGTCTTCGGTTGGTGACAACCGGCAAAATAAATTATGTTTGGTGGTTATTAATTTGCTAATACTTGTTCAAATTAATTAATGTTAATTGGGTTGATTAGATACATCACCTTTTGTCATCAACTCACCAAACCATCACCTAAACTAAATTCAGCCTTTTGCAAACCAACCCCTTTTCAGCAAATGATTTTAAATTGCAACCACAACAACCACAGTTGCCTGAATAAATGACATGTAAATAAGACAGTGGCCCAAATTTAAAAGCACACTAAAACATGAGTGCAGTCACATACCAAATATTAGGAAATTAACCCTAATATTTCATTTGAAAGGTAAATACTCCACCGCTAATCCAAAAATATTTCTTTTTGGTAACATGTTTGAAATCGGCCCCTTTTATATTACATAACTAGTGTTGCAGTTGAGTTGATAAACAAATAAATAATGAGTGAACGAAAATAATCCCCAAAAGAAAAGAATCTGTCGGTGAAGAATGTCAGGTGACATCAACCTTTCAAAATTATTTAACTAAATAGTATTTTGAGTCATTTAATCTGCACCCTTGATGACAATGGTTGACAAAAGGGCCAACACAAGGAATCATTGGTGGACCAAGTAGACCAATTTGGGTTATGTTGAGATTTGTCACCTGCATTATTAAACTTTAAAAAAAAAGTTTTAAAAATAAGAAGAGCGCATCTACACACTTCCCTCTTCGAAGAATAAGTTTTAAGAAGCAGATTTCAGAATTACAAATTACAAAGAAACCAGATGAAGCTGTAATGGAGCCCAGAACTTACATTATGCAAATTTTCAGGGAAAGAAAAACACACAGAAAACAGCTGCTACACAATTCTGTCCAACCCCTTTCATTGAGCCAAAGGGCAAAGAGCAGAGGAATTCAAGTATCTGCTACATAGCAATGGAGCTCAAAATAGCAGCTTCCCTCTCTCTGGATATTCATCCTACTACTAGATATGATATGGTACAAGATCATCCCTTCCCATATGTTCCCCGCTATGTACATAAACAAACCACCCCTTTTAGGGTCATCTTTGTGGTAAGAAGCCAAATTGGCGACATTTCCTAACAAACATACAAGCATTGTTAGACGAGCAGCTGCTTGATCACCACCTTCAAGGTGCAATGGGCAATTGGAAGGCTCAAGGAAACATCCTCCCATGAGGAAAAATTGTCCCAAGTATTTAAATAGATTTTCCCTCCGCTTCTGGGAAGCCAAAGTTCAAACCTGCCAGGATCAAACAACGCAAATTCAGCAACTCAGACCCATGAGCAACATGTCACCTATCAAACACCATCAAATAACAAAAAGCCTTATTTATAGCAGAAAGATGGCCCTTCGCTCTCTGAGCAAGAGGATCGACTATCAAGGAGCACTGTAAAGTGGCAATAACAATGCAGGGTCTGTGTGCATCATTCAAGCAAATACAAGGAAAATGATACTTTAGTCGGCATATTAAACAGCAGTAACCCTCTCTAATTAAAAGTTCACGGACCAATATTTCCCCTTTAGATCCTCTCGAGGTGAAGAGACATAATGTTAATTTGTCATCATGTATGACTAACCACAAATATGACCAATAATTACAAAATGACAAAGTGGACCAATGCAAGCACAATAGTATAATGCCATTTTCTACAAAATGAGTGCAACCAGCTCCCAGTAGACAGTGACTTTTTCTAAGAAGTCCAACAAGTTGAAAGATAAAGTGATAAACACCACCTAAACTTTAGTCATTAATCATTGTGGTTTAATCTGCGTTTTCATAGATAAGATGCTAAATTAGCTTCTCGATCCATCGGAATGGTAAAGAACCTTCAAAATGGTTATGCACAAGCACTCATCAAATTCGGATACTGTAAACCCTCTGACTGAAACAAGCAGTTTTTTCCAGAAGAAACAAGCCCTAATTCACATACATTGGCACTCAAATGCACTTGGTAACCTTGAAGAAACGATCTTATACCTGAACAATAACTGTGCTGACTCTAGTAGCTAAATATGAGAGAATACTTCAAGATAGTATTCACCAGGCATCAGCCCATCAATGCCACAAACAAATTACAAAACAACATACACTGAATCTTCTTTATGCTAAAACAGAACATGTTGAATCTTCAAGTTAGAGACCAAGAATCCACATATTTTTCCTATCTTGACTTGGGTTGGGTACCACTGTAGCAGCAATGATCAAACCCGCTAAAAACTCATTCCGAAAATTCCCATTCGGATAGTCTTTACAACCAAGAACTAACTCCAGTCATGTAGCAGACACTAAGAAGAGGTTAGAAGATAGACAGAAACTTTCACTTACCACTCACAAGAACCTCCTTAGTCATTGAAGATGACGTTGTCCGCCATAACCATCAAAGGCTTCAAGCAATCGGGGGAGAACTTCCTCGCAAACAAGTAATCATGGCTAAAATTTGAGCTCCTAAGAGTGTAAATAAGCTCTGGCGACACCTCGGGGGGCTGATACGTATGTGGGTGCCCATCAACACTATCAGTCCAATTCACCCTTGTAAGTGTATAATGGGTACAACCATTTGGATCCTCCATTGACAAATAGGTTGGAAAGTAATGCTCCTCAGGATAACAAGAATGTACGTTAATACAAGGCAGCTTAAACTTCCTCCATAACTTTCTCTCCTTCAACACCATTAAAGCATGCTTCTTTGTCATCACAAAAAACTGCGACCCAACTCGAAATTTCTCAAAGGATACCTCAGGCAACATCACATTCTTGCCTCTAGCATCATATCGATCAGGCAAAGTAGTCTCATTGGCAAGAATCTCAATGTAGCTCTTATACTTCACAGGACGACCAAAAGGGGCAGTTGAAGCAAACAAAGATTTGTACACATACCCAAATGAATGCAAAGGAATACAACTCTGAGAAATCAAAGCAAAGTAAAAATTCAAAGGGTCATCTAAAATAGCATTAGCCATTAACCTGCGAGCGGCGGAGATCAAGGTTGCCGAAGACCGCTCAGTGTGCTTGCTGGTTATGAACCGTCCGGAAAACACGCCGCCGGGATCGGCGACGGCGGCGGAAGGTTCGGCGTGGATGTAGATGCTGTAGAATTTGGAGGGTGTAGAGTTGAAGAATTTAGCCCATAAAGGTGCAAAGTAGAGATCAGTGTTGGTCAAGAACAAAAACGCGATTTTGAGATTAGGGTTTTTCGACCCCAATCTTGAGAAAGCGAATGAAGATTTAGATCGGGTAGATGCAGAAACTGCTCGATTGAAAAGGGACAAGTCGTCGAGCTCATCGGAAGGTGGAATTGGGAGCTGGTGAGGTGGGAGAAACCGAGGAGCGAGGATGAAGATGATGGGCAGAGAAATTAGGAGAGAAAAAATCAAAATGTACTGGGATGGAAGTTGTAGCATTCGCATGATTGAATGAAATTAGGGATTTGGTGGGTAAAATTTAGGGGTTTAAAGGGGAAATAGAGGGAAAGGATTCATGCCCATGTAATCATAATCTTCATCCCCTTTGCTATGGATCTATGGAAAACCTCTCCACATTGTTAATGTGTTATGGGAGTGTTGATTTGGGGGGGGGGGGGGGGGTTGATTGAATGAGGAAGGGAGAGTCTATCTGGGTCAGGGCTAACAGTGAAGTAAAGGATGACGACTCAGAGAGAAAGGGGGACTTGGTTTGCAGAGGTGAGGTGGTGGCCGTGATGGAGATGGAGATAGCGATGGAGGGAAGCAGATGAAGGGGCGAGAGTGAGAGAAAGAGAACACATCATGTATTGTATTTGTAGGGCGTCAGATCCCATCGAGGTAAACCTGGCAAAACTGATCCGAAACTTGAACCGAATGATCCGAACTCATATCCGATCTGACATCCGAAATATGCTCACCTAAAAGTGGACCCGAAATCCGAATTGACCCGAACCGAATCATACCCGACCCGAAATTTTCAACAAAGTTGTTTGTTTTGGCATGAGGATCGTATTTCACCAAAAATTGGTTGACCCGAAATCAACCCGACCCGAACCATACTGGACCCAAACCGAAACAACACGAAATGTCACTTAACCCGAACATGACCCGACCCGAACATGACCCGATCCGCACCCGAACCGAATGACCTATTTGCCAGGTCTACATCGAGGGGCCTCTTGTTTTTGGGGAGATTATGGCCCCGGTTCTATTTCGTATTTTTTAGAATTTAGCTAGAGCTTATATTTTTATATAATTTTTTACATCTCCGTATATTTTATAGATTTTTTATAATATTTATTTATTTTAGTTACAGAAATATATATATTTTTTAATGATACTACCAAAATAAATATCTTATGAACACAACATTTACATAAACATAAAAACATAATATAACGACGTAAATTATATTTGAGTTTTGACATAAAATATATATTATTATAGATGACCATACATTTATTTATATTAAACATTATTTACTTAAAATAGGAATTTATTTGAAGAGTTATCAAAAAAAAATGTTTTTTTGTTATACTTTGCTTATTCGATCAAACTAATGTTCATATAAAAAATCACCACAAATGGACGAAATTTTATTAACCAAATTTATGGGGATTAATATATTTTATTGTTGCGTAATTAACTTAATTAATTATTTATTTTCAATAAGTATATTATTTTAATATTATTATTTTTCATCCAAAACGTTCATTGTAAAACAAATTACACTATAAGACTCTTCTACAATTCAACAACTCCTTGTATCTATTCTTATAGCTCTTTACAGCTCCTTACAGCTTCTTACATCTTCTTACATCTCCTTACAGCTCCTCACAACTCCTTATATCGATCTATCTATCTAAAACGCGAAATAGAACATGCCCTATATGGTACATACTTATGTACCTAATTATGTATACACCTGTATAAAAGAATGTGTACTGTGTTTCAAAAATTCTTAAATACAAGCGTATATATTCTAATATGATACACATCTTCTTATATATGTGTATACATAGTTAGATACATGAGTATGTATCATAGAATTATTCGGGGAACTCTAAATCTATATTTTTATTTTTATTTTTATTTTTAACAAGCAAAACAACATTTAGAGTTAGTTCGGAAGACTCTGTCTTCTCGTTATCAGTGAGCCTTTGAAACGAGCATTCGGGCAATTTTGAGAATCTGTACATGATCTAAAGCATGAGTAAGAGACACATAAACAAACATCAAAGAGAGACTGTTGGAAGACACAATTTGGATCCTATATAGGCATTTAATCAAACCTCGAATGACTCAATCTATATGTCAAACAACCTCCGTCCCACGTTATGAGCCAGCAATAATGCCCCGAGCGGGCAAGACCAGTAAATTCATGATCCCGTTTAACCCATGGTATACCAGTAACCCCTTCCGCTTCCACATCCCATCAATGATAATTGTTTGCTCAGATGTCATCCGGATGCCCCAATGATAGACGTGGGAAAAAAAAATTGAAATCAAAAAATCGAATTGAAAAATCAAAAAATGGATTTTATTTTTTTAAGAAATTTGATTTGGTTAATCAAATTAAAAAAATTTTACGGTTTCTGTTTTAGTTTTGATTCTGTCATTTGAAATTCGGTTAACCAAAATCAAAACTTACACTTTTATTAAAAAAATAACTAAATTTATATCGATCAAGTGTAGATTTTATAATTATTAAACATATGACTAAACATACAATAATATGTAAATTAGTATTTGGTGTCTTAAATAGTTAAACTAATTAAAAAAAAGAGTGAAAATTAAAAATTAACAATTTAAATTAACGATTAACTAGTAGCCGAAGAGAAGTGCTCAAACACCAAGTTGATTCTACGAGTAATCTCGAATTGGCTACAGATTGGGCAAACAAGATCGATTCAGGAATCACAAATTCGATCAATTCTTTTCGGTTAGTCATTTTCGAATGAGTATTGTTTCAATTCTGGTTCTTGACATCTCCCCTGTTCTTTCCCGAACCTCCTCTACAACAAAACAGAGAGCTCAATAGATTATACAACTCATAAATTTGGTGGGAGGAGATCCACGTTCTATTTGCTGTGAATTCAAGCCTTGGGTACCTTTGTAAGTGTCAGCTGCTTAAGTGGGCAGCAACCAGCAAACCCTGGCCATCGTAGCCCTCGCCCTTAAAATTGCATCGACGAATTGTGAGGCTCTCTGAGTCCTCCTCTGTTCCACAATCACTAAGGTCACGACAAAGGCAGGGGTGGAGAACAGCTAGCCTGGCAGCCCGTGACCGTTGGGTGGTCTGATCGAAAGTTCGTGCGGGATTGGGAGGTAAGGAAGCTGAGGGGTTCCATTTTGGTGTAAAGGCTAGACATTTCCGGGTTGGGCTTCTGACTGCTTTCCATCTCCTGTTGCTTTCCCTTTTGGTTAGTGCCATTATTATTCTTAACAGCCGCTGGGTTGTAGGACTTTTGGTGGTACTCCTATTATTATTATTATTATTATTATTATTATTATTATTACTATTATTATTATTATTATTGTCGTTATTGTTATTGTGGTTAATATTATTATTATTATTATTATTATTATTATTATTATTATTATTATTA
>JACYFF010031954.1:101166184-101199504 GCA_017589665.1 Selenicereus undatus
AAAACTTTAATAAACTTTTTGTCTTTTATATAATATTAGTGTACATTTTGTACTTCGTATGGGCAATACAGGGAGTTAAAATTATAGTTCTAACAAAAAATATTAGTAAATTTTATAAAGGTGCTACGAACTTGAAAAGCCTTTGTATATAATTGGAATAAACATTTCTTGTACTCCAAGCTTCCCATGAATTTGTGACCTTAGCCTTCCTATCTATTTAGACATATGACTCCTCCTTTCATTCCACGGTTGTTTGGAATGTGGTCCCATACAAGGACCTTCTTTCTGTCATCTATGAGGATAATTTAGGAAGAACTCTTGAGATAAGGGCAACCCAGATTGTATTGCGTACCTTTCTTACAAAAAAATAAAATAAAATAAATTAGACATATGACTCAAAAAAAAATCATACTTAGACAATCATGATTTTTTTGTCTGAATTTTAAATTCGAATATAAAATTTTCATACTTTCATTGTTTGAATCCGATTTTGACCTGAATTTGGATATGTCTTATTTGTCTGACCTATAAAAACTGCTTATTGTCATGAATTTCTTATTCAAATTTTAGACACTGTCCAATTCATCTGATCCGAATTGAATTGAACTCAAATTTGTGCCACTCCTTAGCTGATGGAAAGATGACTTCAATTGTATTTTGAGTTTTGGTCCTTTACATACCCCTACTGGCCAAGAGTGTATACTCCCACTTGGCACATATATATGTTTTTATGATGTATTTTTCATATAAACAATTTTTAATATGTGATACTAATATGACTTGTAGAAGTAGTATACTACTAAGAATATGATATAGGCTTTGAAAAGAAAGTTGCCGTAAAAGTTATATCATATTCTTAACCAAAGACCCCTAATCAAGTGCTTCCAAAAAAGGGATTTGCGAAACAAATGAGAACTTTCTTGGCACTAAGAATTGCATCATCATATGCTTCAAACAGTAAAATGTATTAGACTAAGTCAAGAATATCCAAAGCCCAGGCATTGTTCACCAAAAAATTACATCACCAACTTATAAATCCTGGTATAACCAGCATTCACTTCTGTATGAACTAGCTCATCTTCACTGCCTCCTCATCAGCCTGCAATGTCCAACTAACTTGTGCAGGTGGTAAATGTATGCAGTAGACCTGGCTCGAGTTGATCTTCGTTCACCATCGAGGGCTACTAGTAGTGTAGGAGCAGAATTGACGTGCAGTAGTACTGCATGCTCGAAGATGGACCTCTCATTCCCTCTCGATTAGCCCCTTGGCTTTATCCGCGAGCTAGGTAGGGTATCGGTCCTAGGTCATTCATATGCTTCGTTAGTGCCAATAACTCTGATCTCGGCTTCACACATCTCTATCCATAACTAGAGGAAGAAAATTGTGTGCTCGGCTCACAAAGGAACAATCTCAAAGACTGATGCACACAACAATGTCACCCAAAGACTGATGTGCACAACAATGTCACTCAAAGACTGAAACACACAACAATGTCACTCAATGCCAGATTAGCAGTGACAGGCATGTTGAAGATTAAGTTAACCAAATTACAGGAATAATTGCACCAAATACGCGAATACACAATACACTAGCTCTTTTCTGAGGTCCTCAAATCCAATTACAAGAATAAATGCCAGTACGTAACTCTGATCTCAAAGACCGACATACAGAACAATGTCACTCAAAGCCAGAACAGCGGTGACAGAACTGTTGAAGATTAACTTAACCAAATTGCACGAGGAATTGCACCAATTACACGAATACGCAGTACACAAGCTCTTTTCTTAAGTCCTTCCAAAGACAAACTTATACATGTCAACATACCCAACATGAACAATGTCAGCCTTAACGTACACTGATTTAGAACAACAATCAAATGACAATGAAACTAAATGTCGACAAATTAATGAAAAGCAGAATTCTCTTCAAAAGAGAATAAAAGCTAAATAAATAAACGCAGAAGCCACAAGACAGCGGTTCAGAAGTGCAAGTGCAGACATGGTATGTCTAATAGAGCTAGCACGATACTGTGCAATGCAATGTACTTAATAAAAGAACATAGACAAAATTAAATTCAAACTGTCGATTACATCACATTACGCTTGCATTACATCATACCAGAGTCCACAAATTATCAATGTATATAATGCCTATAAGCAATAGAAAGAGTAAAGCTATAGCAAGAGTAAAGAACTAATCACTGTTCTGATCTTCTGACCTCATCTTATTTGTCTAATTGTTGTATGAACCTCAGTATACGATCCACAGTGGCTTTAGACCTTCTTGAAGTTGAAGGTAAATTGACTCTCTTTTTCCGTCCAGAGCCTTGTTCTTCTTCAATTTGAAACCTTTTGCCACATACTGTTCCATGATGATGGCCGAGAAAAACCAAACTTTCTTTGCAAGGACCGACATAATCGACCGGAGATGAGTGACCAAGACGTATGTTAATCAGTTTTTCAGTATTAGGGTTGTATCTAAGCAATTTCCCTTGGTTTGTTGACACGAAAATTTCTCCATTTTCCCTAGCATTCAGAACTGTTGCATATTCACTTCCTACATCAATAGTGCAAAGTTTCCTCCAAGACTGAGTTGAACCATATTCTTCCATCACCCATACGTTACAAACGTGATCATTGTGATATACTACGAGTTTTTCATCACCACTTAAAGTGAGTGCCGTTAGAACCATAGATCTGCGACTTATACCCTCTGGAACAGCCATTTCTTCAAACACCTCAGTCGCCAAATTAAAGGTCAAAATCGAGTAATTATTGTCACTACATTCTTTTTTTTCTAGAACCCAATGCACAACACCGTTCACGTACACCCCTCGTCCCATAATTCCAGATGCATAACCTGAAATATACCCATATGCCTTCCTCCAAGTCCCGTCCAAAAGCATGAAAATATCTGCACATATCTCGTAACATTCATTATAAGGAGGTAGAATCACAATTCTGACAACCTTATAATCAATCTTCAAGTGATCGAATCCCAACCCTAATGCATAGGATCTCTGAGCAGGCATAGGGGGCATTGGGAGGGTTAAAAACTTACCCAAAAAGGGATTCCAAAAGACCAATTTTTGATCATCAGGATGAAAACTATTATTAAAACAAAGAATCCCATCACAAGAACCAATCAAAGAGTAACTAAAATCAAGTGGGCTACCAGTAATCTTCCATGTTTTCATGGGTTCTTCCTCTGAATCTTTCCACAGCAAAAAATTTTGATCTCCTTGTGGGGTAAAATTATAGGAGTAAATATGATACAGGGTTTTACGAGGGTTTAAGGAGATCATAAAGGTTGGACTAGTAATCAAAGAGAACATTGATCTGCTAGTACACATTGATCGAATGAGAGCTTTCAAGGGCAAATTTTTGAGGACTTGAATCTGGGTATCCCGGTCAAGATCATGCCAACATCCCATATTTTCTATCAATCGAAAGGAAAAAGATTGTAGAAACCAACTTAACTTCAACAAATAATGAAGGTTTGAGGTCCCAGTGGAGAATATTTATAGTACGTGTAAACTTCCCTAAAAAATATCTGGGCGGTTTGTAGAATCGCAGTCCTTCTCTACTAGGGATTATTTTCGGGGTGGTAAATTTTTTTTCTTATTTTTTTTTATATTTATATCACTTATTAAAATTCTAAATTTAACCGCTTACCAATTAATCTTCTTTTCCTAAGAATTTATCTCTATTTTTATCTTTATATCAATCAAAACAAAATTTAAAATTTTGCAGTTTATCAATTCCTCCGAGGAATTTCTCTTTACTAGTTATTCCAGTCCCTTTATCGATTGAGTTACTCACGCACTATCTTGTAAAAAGTAATGCCTCTCCCCCTTCTCCTGTCAAATTTCATACTTCAATTCATGGAATTGTTGGTAAAAATCGATTTTCTTCCCTCTATGTATAATTTGTACAATTTTCTATATGATAAAAATTGATACAGACTTTCAAAAACTAATTATCTTTATGACCTGTTCAAGGTAGTTCTTTAATTATTCGTTTCATTTTGTCCCGGTTTCTATCTACAACATTAATTAAACTTTTTTCACTTTGACATTATATCCTTTTTTAGATGTTATAAATTTGCAGAATTTGCTAAAGTAGAAAATGTTGGCGCAGGACATTCAAATGCTAAGTCGCCATGACCCATGTAAGGTAGTTTCTTTACTATCCTTTTGTTTTGTTTTATCCCAGTTGTATTTGCATCCTTAATCAAACTTTGTTTTCACTTTAGCATTGTGTTATTTTAATAGATATTATAAATAACAAATATAAATATAGATTTAGATTAATGTAGAATTTATTTTTTTGAAGTACTTTTTTCCTATTATGTTTCCAATTAGTTTGCATGTGTTCTATTAGTTTTTTAATAGTTCAACCCCTTCCTCATTTTCACAGGATCAATTTTATGGGTTATGGCGTCAAGTATTGGTGATATGTCATGTATCATCTCTAGTGGTGTCCCGTAAGTTCCTACTAAAAAGTGAGAATATTTAGATGTAACCCTTGTTGTTGATCTCAATCACATAAATATTTTTTACGGTTTTGTCAAATTTTTTGTCCATATGTTATATTTCTATTAAACAAGGAATATTATTAAAGTTATTTGGATCATATTCGATGAACATGTTAATGAATCTATGTTCGCTATGATGTCGTAGGTCTACTAACTAATAACATATATCACTATATATAGGCACCTGATTTCATGTAAATTTAATTTACTGCTACAAGTGAGGGATGTATGTGGATGGTTACAAGACAGTAGTTGCTTAGAGTTTGAGAAATTAAGTTGGTGCTTTCTTTAAGAATTGAAAGGATATATGTCATTCTATCAAATAAATAAATAAATAAGGGAAAGATGGCATCAAACAATCTAATATGCTGGAATCAACATGTTAAGCTTTTTGGGTCTTGGTTCATACTTTGTATAGCAAGGCTATGTAATCAATAAATTATTATATCCCGCTTGCACTTTATGGTGATGTAAGAGGATTTAACTAAAACCTCAAGGCCTTCGTTGTAAGTCATTATACGAGATTATGGTATAATTATTAGTTTTGAACTTAAATTTGTATTATTTATATAAAAAGTGTACACGCACAACAGAAAAATTTTCTATGGTGATACATTAGTGTGTATCATATGCAACTAGAATGATGCATTTGATCATGTCGTGGGTCTGAGAAAATCTTTACCCTAGAATATGTTAACTCCCCATTAAATTATTTTCTTGATGTTGAAATATTTTTTCAACAATATAAAATATAGTACTTACTAAAATAATTTTGAAGATTGTGTTTTCTCCTAACAATATTTTTCATAATATAAAGATTCCATACAATTAAAATCTTTAAAATCTTCTAGTTAGTAATTTTTTTTCTGCCCGCAGATAATTACAATTATAATTTTGACAAAAGATGCCACTTTATTTGGAAATAAACATTTCTTGTACCCCCAAGGTTTTAGCTTGTAGCCCAAGGCAGAATACTTCAAGGAAATAGTCAGTGGATAAATAAGAAAATTTTTGATTATTGATTTAACCAAATTACACAACAATGTCACCCAAAAGGCCAGAACAGTAGTAACATGTTGGATATTAATTTAACCAAATCACACAAATAGAATAACTCTTCCTGTGAGTCCTGCTTCAGTGGGATCTGAGAACCAAATTACACGAATAATTACAGGGTTTAGACAATTACACATTACACAGGCTCCTTTATCTGTTTTCTTAAGAGCTGCCAAAGCCGAACTTATTTCCGTAACTAGAAAGCAGCAAATGTAGATATGCTATGCCTTCAAAGAGGTTCTGCAAGACGGCAAGAGTTGAATGATGGTCTCTCCGTTTCATGATCTTGGATCTCCATGTCAACAGGGCTATGATGCGAAGTGGCATAATTTACTGATCTGATCACTGTCTTCCACAATTATCCATGTTTGGTTAGACTTTGATGGCCCGTTGGTCAGCTTTGATTGGACTTATGGCATCCAACTTGAGCTTATCCTTGGCTGTTTTCTGTGTTCCAGGAGTCCTTTTGACAGCAGATCTTGCTGGTGCCTCGGCCGCTGGAGTTCCTGGGCAAATAGAAATAGATAATACAATACACGCAGCTAAGTTTAGCCAATTCAGGTTTCTGCATAATGCATGTATATATTTTACCGGTGCATCTTTGAACCAGTATAAGGTTGGATCCCGTGCCCACCAAGGGGAGGGGGGAATGAATGGGAATGAGGCCAAGCCTTCACTTAACTATCATGAACCATATCAGCCTTAACACTGATATAGATCAACAGGCCATTGAGAAATAAATGTCAACAAATTAATGAAATGCATAAACTTCTTCCCACAAACAATTAAAAATTAAATGCAGAAGCCAGCAGAAAGTGGATCAGAACAGCAAATGGAGACATACCATTGCTCGATAAAGACAAACGCTTCTGGGACTTAAAGTCCTGGACTGTAGCTCTTTCCTTAGGATTGCTGCGAGACCTTGAGCTAGCAACATGCCTAGGTTTAGTTTGTTCAGTGTCTTGATGAACTTGTTCGGGTTTTGTATCGAATATCGTAGTGTTCTCTGCATCTTGAGTGCCTGCTGTCTTGCTAGGGGAGGATCCGTCAGAATAAGGCAGGGCTGTCTTTTCAGCAAAGGAGTTTGGCCTCTTTCCGGTGGATTTGAGTTGTGTCCTCCCCTTGTTCCCTCCTTCAGCTTCTCTGCTGTCAAGTATCTTTTCTCCATCCTTCACATTGATGTCAAGAAGTCGGTTTTCCCAGGGACGTACAGCCATCCATCTCTCCAACCAATTCCAACCCCAGCTGCCTTTATCTGGCTCAAAGCCAGAGCTAGCTGCCAGCTGTCTTGACCTTGCTTGCCACTACAACATATACTGATGTCAGACACTAGCCCACATGAAATATTGATAAACACCCAAGGGAAAACAATGAAAGAGGGAAACCAGTTCAGAGCAACAACAATGTCACATTTCTTTTGTCGGTATATAATCTCTCTGTCCAACATTGGTAGTCGATTCTATAGAATATGCAAAAGTAATTACTAAATGCATTTACAATGTTGAAATGGGTTTTCAACCAATAAAAACAACATTAAGTTCTTGGAAAAGCAAACTCTAACAATAATATGGGAATAGAGTAGTAAGTGCTTTTGACAATGAAATGCATGAATATAGGACAACGGCAGTACCTTATTATCATTCACTAATGATAGTTGACAATTATGTCGTAAATATCGCTATCCCTAGTTTGTTGTGCTGAATGAGAGAGACAAAAATAGATTCTTGGGCCATCAGACACTCCGAAAACAACTTCCAGTGTTGGTTCCACTATTTGCGGGGTTTAGGGATATCTAGTTGTAGGCAACCTTACCCCTACAAGCTTAGCAGAGAGACAAATTTCAAAAGACCCACATGGAGAGAGAAAAAATAAAAGTCAGAACATTTTTGGTGAGTTAGAACATTTTGAAAAAATTTAGATGTAAACACAACCATTGGACTAATCCAATACAAGAAAAACTGAAAGACACCTGAAACCATATCCTATCCAAAGTTGAGAGAGATGACACCCTTCTTATCAATTCAATCCATGTACATCTTACCGGTGTTTTGCTTATCAAAATTGACAGATTTATTCAACACACATTACGTAATCAAAATTAGTTTTACATCAAACCCGTGTGAAGAATTGCTTCTTGCATCTTAGACGTCATTATCTATGGCTCACCGCTTATGTATGAACTAAGAAGTTAAGAATCACATTCAAACGAAAATGTTGGATGCTCATCACGGCAAGGATGAAATGGTAAGCATGGTAAAGACCAAAGCAGTAAAGACAACTGAAATTGCTTCGGAAAAGAAGAATAGTAGTTAGAATCTCCCATGTGAACAGGAAAACTGTATTTCAAAGCAGAGCTCTTAAACTTCAGCCTAAATATCAATTAAGGCGAATTAGAAAGTCTCAAGAAGCTAGCCTGGTAGCCCGCCCACATACTGTGCCGGATGAAATGGTAACCGTTTTTCCTTTTGGGGGGGCGGGGGTGTAAGACTGAGACTCCACCAGCTTTCCATCTCAGTTCGCTAGTGGAGTTCAACCTGCCTTTGGGGCAGGGGTTATGCCTATATAAGCCCAAAGGGTTTGGCCCACTAACCCACAACATCCCTTGCAAGTAAGAAGTTGTGGCCACAAAGGTTTCAACTTTAGTCTTGGCCCTCTTGGGGGTAGAACCGTAGAAGGCCACAATCTCACCAGCTCAACCAAGTTGGTTTGCTGAATAATACAGCAACTTTTACCATAACTTAAAGCTGATATCGACTCTGCTTTACTAGCATCTCAGAGAGGAATGCTAAGCAATGTGTAGAAGCTGAGGTCCAACCTGATTAGCCAGTGCATAAGCCATAGCTCTCTCACGCTTGGCCGCAGCTTCCTGCCTCTTAAGCAACTTAGCTTGTATCTCTTCCACCGAACCAACACTATCACACCATCCTTCCTGAATCAACAAACAGTCAATAAGTTCAAATTCAGGCCTTCCAAGCCACCATGTGAAATTGTTAAGTATGGAGAAGATTCTATTGTTCAAACGACTTTGTGCATTGCCAATTTCAAAGTAAAGCACTAAAGCGTTCACTAACAATTAGGAAAAACAAACATATTAGTACTCAGAATGTCAGGAATAAATAGAATTCAGTGCCAGTACACATGTCTAACCACCCAGATCTAGCATCTAGGTCATAGAGAAATGAATGCGTTTGCCGTAATATAATTTGTGTAGTATTCGTCAAATCTTTCTGGCGGAGGGGGCAGATACACAAATAGGGGAGAATACAACGCCTATGATCAATGGTTCATCGATTGCTTAACTGCATACTCTTGAAAACAAACTCAAACATGGGTACAGATTAACAGACTACAGAATGACAAACAGCACAATATCCTCGCACAACCATTCAAATTGTTAACAAAAAATTTCATCTTTTGTGGAGATATGGAAGATCATTAGAATATTACCAGCACAGGACATAGGAAAACAACAAACAACAACTCCCAGTGTGGAACCCCCTTTATAGGACATAGGACCAAAAGGGAAAGAAAATTCATCATTAGAGTAAATGATCACCTCTATTTCTCGAACATGTGCCTCATCCACAAGTTGTTGCTGTGCTTTCCGTTCTGCTGTTTGACTTTCCAATGCTAAACGGACACGCCTTGCTCGGACTCGAGCTTGAACTCTCACTAAAGCTTGCATACATCTAAGAGTGATTCCAGCTTGCTTTCTCACAGCATGCCCTCTAACAAGAGCTTGGAGTCTAACCAAACCTTTCAATGCTCTCAAAGCTCGCCTAGCCTGATGACAGAAGGAAAAGTTGACAAAGATTATGTAATAATGAAATCTACAATAATCTGTACAGCTGAGTCCATATTCAATCTAGATTCTTTCCAAATATGCCAGGTCTGTGTTGTAAACTAACATAATCTGAAAACCATACATAAATATCATCTTTGTTTGAATTGGTAAATGATGAAACCCAGGCCATAACAAGATGAGATAACAAGCCATGGCATTTCAAGAATACCCCTTGTGTATATAAATATTAGTGGCTCAATCATATCAGAGACTTAAACTTACACCTTCCACCAAGTTCCATCATGCCAAGGTTGTGGAGAATACTGTGAATAATTCTGATAAAATCCGTCTGTTTTCTCATGTTAAACAAAGAAAATGTTAAGAAGCTCACAATCCCCAAAGCATTTGACCCATTCGCATCAAGGGAACCAAGGAACAATTATACTGATTCATTTGATCTTAATTTTAACTAAGCATTTTGACATTAACTGCTTAGTAGCGTCCTAAACTTTAAGGCAGTCAGTCGGAGTACTGCTCTTTCTTCTTTATTGCCTATATGGAGCTAGTCACACATCAATTGCAAATTTATACAGGGTGAACTACATCATCAGCAATCTGCATGAAATACAGAGATTGAGCATGCAGCTGCAGGTAATGGAAGTCATTCAAGATAAAATGTAGTCCATAAAAGTGGTGTTAAGTCACTAATAGACATGTCGGTACAGAGATGGCAGAATGAGCTTGTAGCACACTGAGCTGTCCCCGGATGATGACCTCCCACAACTTGAGAATCATATCAATCATGATTCACAGCATCATCCGCTTCATACTATATTAACTAACCCCCTTCTTTTATAAAAAGAAAATTCAACAACACCCCCCCCCCAAGGCGGGGCTGGGGTTAAACTCAACTGTCAGAAACATTGCAAAGAGCATCACTCAGAAATGCATCCGAAAGTACTGTACCAGAAAACCACGAAAAGCGGTTTGTATGTATGTGGCAGCCCACTCTTCTCTCATTTTCTGCTGATCTTCAGTTTCATAATGAACTTGAAGAGAGGAAGATGGAGAGGCAGCTGTATCAGAAAGTGGCCTGACATCAGCGTCTTCAGCAAGCTCGCTTGTCTGGCATGATCCTTGCCAACATGCAAGGTCACCTATCTCAATAGAGTATCCCCTGTGATGTTGGGATATGCTGAGAGCCGGTTTTCTCTGCAATAACAACGACATTAAACAAAAAGGAGGACAAGATACACTCCGGTCTGTGAAATTGCAGAGAGAATTTATCATGATTTATTGTGGTAAATGGATATAAATGTATGGCTATTGCCAGTAACAGAAGTATATTATAACTCGGCTTGACTTCCAACTTAATCTTGTGCCAGTTATCTAGACATACAAACTAAATAGGCATCCCCAAACCCCACTTCAACAGGATCCACATTGGGCTTGTCACTGATCATTATATACCCGTCTGATATTGATAAGGCATATGGGTCTCAGTCATGTCAGGGTTAAGATCTTATCGAACATAAAACTATATACCACAAAAACCCTCAAATAACCAGAATTCTCCCTCCGCTCTGCCAGTCAAACCTCAAACAGTATCAGAAGCATCCAAAAGATCCATGACCACCCTTCCCCCAAAAAAAACCTCAGGGGGGAAGCAGAGGAAATACACGTTGACATAGAGTGTTGACATTGGCAGCACGAGCTTGGACCACTAGCAGGCATTCTAAACCAGCTTTCTAGTAACCCATTAACTGGCAATTCCAAAACAACATCACCACATTTTAGATTTGTCCAACGAAATAGAGTTTCCTTTTACCCCACTCCAGCAACATCTAGTGCACTTTTTTAAACACGTCATTTAAAAAAAGGAAAAAAATAGATAGTAACTACTATTTTGCAAACTGTTAGGTCTGGCAAAATATAGAGCACTTTCAAGGATACCAATGTGGGTGTTATGAGTTGTTCAAAAGACTCGCAAGTAGCAACCCAAACTTGCTACTGATGTTGATGCCCTGAAAGATGCACAGTCATTATGATTGTCCATACTTTTCTAGATGACCATATTGCTTTCTAATTTAATAGATAATAATCAAATGCATGACCTACTGTGAATGAGATCCGCATAGGCTCAGTCAGCAATATCACTTGCTGCACATAGTTATACATTTCTATATGATGGTTTTCTGTTGCGCTTTAGCCTCTTTTACAACCCTTTGTTCAGCACAGCATAATATTGAAAAAAAAAATTCATATCTTTTGTGTTACTTTATGCACGAAAAAAAGAATAATACTGTAATTCAATAAGGTTCCCATGAATCCCTTCAATAGTGGAGCTAAATTGCACTCAGCCTACCCACTGCGTCTAGAAACAATATTTCAAGAAGACTCAAAAAGGAGAAAACCCTCGGAAAAGATAACAATTATGATGTCTCTGCAAAATAGGACCTGATGGAGTTCAAAAGGGAAAGAAAAACAAAAAAACTCACACTTTCATCTTTAGACGAAGATGATGAACGTTCTGGCTTTTTAAAACCAACCAGTGCTCTAATCCATTTCCCTGGTACACCCATATTCCTCCCTGATAACTCAGCCTCAACTGCAAAGCATACTCAAAAAACATTAATAAGTTTCGTGATCTAATAGGCCAGATGCTGGCAGACTGCACGTGCAGACAGTAATGTAGCACCAAATGAAGATTGTATAAAGCAAACATCAAATATGAGAATTCTTATCTGCAATTGATAAAAAATTTGAAAACAAACACGAGCCCAATCATGCACAACAACATAGGGAAAAGCCATTTCCAGCGAGCAAAGAAGAAAAATGATCAACCTTATAAGGTAACTTAATCATCAAGGTCTGACTAATTAAGAGAACCATACTGTTAAGAATGAACTATAAACAATTTTCACGGTTCTTAAATGTGGTCCATAAATTCGACTGCTGACACCCAAGTTCATGATGGCTTAAGAATCATTGATGAGACAATTGATCTTCAAATGACTTCTATTTCTGCATTCTAAACCAGTAAGATCACTATGGAATTCATGACAACACAAAATTCAAATAGGTAGCACTATGAAAAGCCCTCCATCAAGAATCAAATTCGCCATTATAACCAACCATGATCTATGTACCAACCCAACAAAAGCAGCGGCAATTCATCATTTTGACATCAACAGTGACCCAAAAAAGCAGAAGCGCTGCAAAGCAACAATTTAGTGATGAACGTCTTTTTCACTCACTAATCACAAAACAAGACAATATTTGAGAGCCTATAGCTCAATCTATGTACCAACCCATGGGCAGAAACTTCGATTTAATTGGCTGTAGGAAGAACCCAGTTTCAACTTTATACCCTTATCAAAAATTCAAGTAGCAATCTACTTCAACCAATCCCCTATGTTTTTGGGTTCAAATTCAACAAGGACACTGTTAACCGACAGATGAATTTGCCACTTTGACACCCAGATCGACAGAATCCCGAACTAAGACTAAATTTCAAAAAGGAACATCACAATGATCAATTCAAGAACTCAATTAAGCTCAAATTAATCAAGTAAAATGCACAACAGAAGCAAAAAATCAAATCGAAAATGCTGAATGTATAAATTCGCAAAAAATTGAAGTTGAACTTGAAGCAGATTGAGTAGAAGGAAGTTCGAGTACCAATGCTTCTGAGTTAAGAAAGCATCAAATTGAGTGAATTGGACTTCAGCATTGCGAAGATCTCCATATGAAAAACTGTTTCTTTTGCACTCGTACCAGCTTTTCTCTCTCGTGAATTTCATGGAGGTCGCTTTTCTGATGCTGATTGAAGAGACAGAGAGAGAGAGTGCACTGATCTCTTTCACGACGCCGTTTTGGGCTGTCCAAGGAAATCATCAAATCAAATCAGTGTGACTACTGGTTACCTTCGGATTTCGGAAGAGCTTTTTTTTTCAAGATATTCGAATTTGGTGACAAATTTGTCGTCTTGAAATTCGAACAAATCGGTCTTATTTGAATTGAAATATATATTGTGTTTAAATTTAAGTATTCGAACCTAAATTATTTAATTTTATAAACTTATTTAGATTTGAATATTAGAGAATTTATCAAAATTTCAGCAACAACGTTTAGTTACAAATATTATTTCAATTATAATATTGAATAGTCCATAACAAGATGTCAAAATTAGTAATCCTAGTATGAGATTTTTGTCAAAATTGTTCGAATGCCAACTCTCAAGTTTGTAGAGGTGGACGGTTAGGGAATAAGGATGGTTTATTCCTCTCTCACAAAGAGATGATAGCTTCAATACTTGATCCCATGACGCTCAACCTTATTAGTTGTCTTGATGCCACTTGAAATAATTTGTTATAAGCTTACGACTCTATATTTTTATGATATTTTAGGGTTGTACTGTGATAGTCAACTTATTTTATTGTGCGACACTTTCTATTTATATGAATGTATTACCCGCTAGTTGGTAAAGAAAAAGAATTATATAGTTTAAAATATAATATGTGAGCATCAATTAGATTAATTGATAAAGTCGTTAGGAGTTATTATCAGATACTTATATTAAAATTTCGCCCATATCAACTTTTATGTCTCATTCGCACAAAATATATACATACACACACAAATATATATACGTGTGTGTGTGTACGTGCGCACGCGCGTAACGTGGTACAGTCATATATCATATGTGTGGGTGTGTGTCTATATACATAGAGAGAGAGAGAGAGAGAGAGAGAGAGAGGATACCAAAGTCTAGGTTATTTGAGTTTAGAAAATTATTAGTCTTTTGGTCTTTATTTTACCAAACTCAAACTATTGATGATCAATAAAGGGTAAAGCTCTTCCATTAGAGTTCCCCCCCCCCCCCATTCACAACACTTAGATCCAATACTCTATTTAAAAAGAATAAGTGTTAAGCTAATTGAATCAACGTGTACTTATCGTTCGTAAAATTATGCTTTAAATTTATTTATTCGACATAAGTAAATTTGTTTATTTTATTGGAATTGCTCTCAAATTAGTCAAGTCCTAACTTTATTAGTTTTTTTTTAATTGGAAAATTTATAGGAGGGTTATACATCAAAAAGCCTTCAACCAACTCAATTTTTTTGTAACAAATGAGTGTTATTTTTGGAGGAAAAAACAAGTGAGTGAAAAAATAAAAGCATGTGCAATTACTAAAATACCCTTAATGAGTTAAACCTTCTTCTCTCTACACCTGAGTTTCTCTACCTGGGTTGTCACTTTCTCTCTCCACGGAAGCAAAAACAGGGGCTCCATTTGCGCCATGGCCTAAATTGAGGGGTTTGCGAAAAGTATACAGATGCTTTCTAATGGAGGTCCATCCACGAGTTCATCCCAAGTCGATTTGGTCCCAAACAATCTAGCAATCGAGACCAAGTACCCGGCTAAGGAGAATTTTGAAGAGGATGCACACGGTTTTGCATCCAGATTTTTACCCGGTTTTTGTTACTTAATTGCTTAAGCTTAATCCAAGCTTAGGTGATTAAATTTTGGTGATTATGCAAGCTTAAGGTCTTAGCTTTCAAGTCCATTTTGAATCATAGGATTTGGAGCTCATTTGCATAAGGAACGAATCTGATTTTGTCACATGTGCTAAATTGAACCCGGTTTGGAGCAGTTCGGGCATTTTGATTATTTCAAGGGGCAAATGGTGTCCAAATCCCTTGATTCCAAAATGAGGGTAAACTAGACATCTTGAGGTTTCCTTCCATGTAATGAAAGCCCCCATTACTCAGCTTATGAAGTGTCTCCACAGCCGAACAGAAGCTAGCAGAATCGGACACCTATAGTACCCGGTTGTCAAGCTAAGAAGGTTTCCTCCCTAGATGGGTTTTGTGACATGTGGACCTGCTTACTAAGGCAAATTGAGCTGCTTGGTAAGCACCACTCAGCCAAGCATGAGACAAACACGTGGAGCAAGAGAGGAGGAACCACTTTGCAAGCATGTATTCGGACGGAAATTGACTCATCTCAATTCCTTAATACTTAGGAAAGGTTTATATTAATGTAAACTAGTGTTTTAAACCTTAAGCATTCGGGTTAAGCTAGATTAGTAGCTAACCGTGTACTAATTAGAATAGTTTAGATTAATAGCTTTCATAACCTAGAAGGAAAGTACTTTTCTTGCTATTGTCATGTATACTAGGCCATATATAAGCCTATAATGCAATTTTCATGGAATATATATGACATTTTTCAAACTTGAGTTAAGACTTTGTGTCTTGGTTTCCTTAAACACTTTTATTGCTTATCCTTAATTGTGGCCGATTAAGGTGGTGTTCAAGAGAGTCTTAATCCATGGTTAGGTGGTGTATCTTATCCTAATCAGCTATTAAGGGCCCTAAGCTAGTGATTAGTGGTATATCTTATCTAATCATCTTGCTTAGAACTATCCAAAAGCACTTGAGAACACTTGGAATTGCTAAGGCTAGTCACGGGTTTCCCCTTAAACTGTGAGCTCCCTTAGTTCTGTTCGTGTGTTCTTCTTTCCCCTTTACTTTCCATAGCACACTTCCATCATTTTTCTCTCTCTTAATCTCTCTCCATAATTGAATCTACCCTTGAAAGTGTGTGGTAGTGAGCAATTGTACTTCAAAATTGAGAAAAATCTTGCCCCAAATTTCTTCAATGAAGCATGAACGTGAGAGAAGAAGTGGGTGAGGAAAGGTACGTAGGTGTAGGTCAGGGAAAGTGCAGAGGGAGACTTAGACTTGAGTTTGAAGTGTTTGATAATGGTGGATACCTAACAATAGAGGTCATCTGTGAACTCGGAGAGGGAAGGGTTTGAACATCTGACGGTAGTACACAACTGCAAGCAGCATGGTAAACAACATATATGTGAAATATTGTTTTAACTCTAAGAGTTTGGTATGTGGAATGACGTTATGGTGAATGTTTTAGGTTGTAGGAATGATAAATGTCTGGGGTTTAATGTATGTCATATTGTTGGTCATCGTTTACTATGCTATTGTAAGAGTAGTTGTTGCATGAACCCGGTTGCATGGGTGGGTGGTAGGATGTAGGAGGGTGGAATTGGGGTCATTCTCTTCCAAGGAAGATAATGTTATTAAAACCCACATTAACTACAAACAAAGCAGTGGTAAACCAGAGGAAATATGGTGTTCACCATGGTCGACATAGTGTACTGAATAGGTACACCAAGAGATTAAGAGAGAGAGAGAGAGAGAGAGAGAGAGAGCATCTGTGTATTTCGCACAAACCCCTCGATTTACGCCTTGGTGCAAGTCGAGCCCCTGTTTTTGCTTCCAAGTTTTGGTAGAGACAGAAAGTGACAACCCAGGTGGAGAGAGAAAGTGGAGAGATGGGAAGGTTTAACTCATTAAGAGTATTTTGGTAATTAAACTTGCTTTTACTTTTTCACTCACTTATTTTTCCCTCCAAAAGCAAGAGTCATTTGTTGGGAAAAAAATGAGTTAGTTGAAGGCTTTTTGATGTATGATCCTTCTATAAATTTTTCTTTTTTATTTATGATCCGTGTTGATCATAACTTTATTAGTTTTTTTTCATTCACAATATTGGAATTTGTTGTAGGCAACTTCTCATCCATATAATCGATGATGGTGATTATAGATCAATTATGATCCGTGTTGATTGATGCTATTCAATGTTGCTGAATGTTGAATGTTAATAGATTATTAACTATAAACTATGATTACGTTTTAAATAGTAATAAATGTTGATAAGCGTCAATGATGAGTTGAAAAGAATAAGCTCTCAATTTTGAACGTATCTTGATGAAACTTCAAATAAAATAAGTCAGTTCGGCAGATTACGTGACTTTGTGAAATTACAAGGTGTCGACATACGTCCACAGCGGCTTTCACCTTAGTTGGATCATCCTCAATTCCTCTCTCACTCACAACGATGGCTAATAGGTTGCCCAAAGATAGCCGAATACATGGATTTTACCTCTTTTTGTTGAATTGATTCTTGACATAGTTAAAATCAGTGCAATAAGAGATTTTTAAAAATTCTATATGATGATGTTGGAGTCAAGTTTTCAGTGATGTGTCATTTAAAATTTTATATTAAATTTTTTAAAAAGTTTTTACACATATGAAATACACATACACTTATAATAACTCTAATTCAAGCAATTGGTGCAAGGTGGATTGCAACCGAGGAAGAGAATCAAGTGCGGGATATGCCATTAGTGTCACCAAATCCATGTCAATGCTATCAAGGAAACTCTAGGTGGGGAGAGATAATGCAAAGCCTTGAGCGTGGCTAACATAATACATTAATAGTCAAGAAGCAGGTACTATTTATCAGGAAGATGATGGGGATTGCATTATAGTTTGTTACAGGGTCATCGCACTATCTACATCAATGTTTAAGGTTGCGGGTTCATTTGTTATTTAGTAGTCTAACATAAAGTAACTATGTATACTTGACACTTCTATTAATAATATGCATCCATTACCTTACAATCCCCCCCCCCCCCAAAAACCCTTATAATAACTACAAGTGGTTCCATCATTGGTCGTCATTGGTTAAATTCTCATTTTAGGGTCATCATTGTCTTGCGAAAAATATACTGCCTAACATCTTTAAAGGTTAAGGGCCCATTATTTCTAACTTATTATAAGTAATTTATTGCTGATGAGTGCTGATCATTGTTGATTATCTAAACTAAAATTGTAAATAGAAACTATAACTAAGTACTGAAGTTTACTAATTAAAGCTAATGAATACCGCTGAATGTTAAATAATAATAATAAATATTTTTGATAAAGGTCCTGTTTGGTAAACAGCTGTTAGCTGTTTGGATTAGCTGTTTTTAGAAAAAGTGTTTGGTAAAAATTAGCTGTTTCTAAAAAATATGTTGGTAAAATTTCATTTATACCCTTATTTATGAATTAGTTTTTAATGAGATGTGTGTAATTTTTTTAAACTTATGGATAATTATGTTATTTCTACAAAAAAACTCTTCTCAAAAGGCTAATAGGAATAACTTTTTTAAAAAGAACTTTTTGGAGCCAAACAGCTATTGCAAACAGCTCTCTACCAAACACCCCTTAACTGTTTGACTTGGTCAAAACAGCTAAAATCCTCTTAAATAGTTATTTTTTCTCAAAAACTGTTGCTACCAAATACCCTCCAAATTGAACAAAATAAATCCCAACCACTAAATAATGAATAACATTGCAATCCCCATCAACGAATTTGTAGAATTTAAACAGACCATAGGAAGTCAACCTATGCAAAGTCGAAGCAATGTAAGATCATTAAAAAAAAATTAACCCCCCCCCCCCAAAAAAAGCCTTTAGAACAATCTAGAATTCCTTCTCCTCCTCAGCATCCAACGGCCCATATTGGAAAAGAGAATTCTAGACACCCCCCCAAACCTTTTCCTGGATCTGCCGGAATCAACGGCTCTAGACCCATCTCACGGCTCATCTGCAAATCCCTACCGTCCAATATCCGAGCTTCAACCACAAAAAAGGAAACCGAAAAATAAGAAAAAAAACCCTTTTGAAAATTCCACATCTATAAAAGAAAAAACCGACCCAGGTCTTCTGCCTCTTCTTCTTCAATCTGCTTAAATTTGGCCCAGGAATCAACGAATTCGTCGAGCTTCTTCATCGCTGCTGTTGGGGTTTGGGGATCTGAGGAGAGAGAAAGCAGAGGGAGAGAAACAAGAAGATGTTTGGAAGAGCCCCCAAGAAGAGCGATAACACCAGGTACTATGAGACACTTGGTGTGCCGAAGAACGCATCTCCTGAAGATTTGAAGAAGGCTTACAAAAAAGCCGCCATCAAGAATCACCCCGATAAGGGTGGTGATCCTGAGAAGGTTTGGTTTGATTTTGTCTGTTTGAATTCTTATCGAACTTTTTGTAGTTTTATTGTCGGTGAATCATTATTTGAGTATGTTAGGTGGGTTCTGTTGTTTGGATCTTTGATTTTCTGTGTTTGCACTGTAATTCAATTGTGGAGTTTGGGTTTTCCTTTTATGGGTATTGCTTTAGAGAAGGAATCTAGCGTTTTAATTGAGTTGAACGGCATAATTTTGATGGGATTCGTCGGTATTATGATTGGAAAATGAGCACGATTAAGTGAAGAGCTGTATCATAAACATGAGATCGATTAGTTATGCTCTGATCTGAGCTCCTTCCAGGCCTCAGATTTATTGGTAGATTGGAATTCTATTTGCCGGGGACCTTGATTTGGTGTGGGTGTAGATGAATTGATGGGAAATTACAGGATTGAGTATAGGTGAATTGATGGGAAATTATTGAATTTATGGTTTAGTTGTTAGGTTTGAAGGTTCTTGTGTTTGTGGGTAGTGATGTAGAAGTACTATGGAACTATGGATGTGGGAAGCATGAATTAATTCTTTAGGTTAGTCTGGTGTGTGGATGTCTAGTATTATGGATGCAGTTAAAAGGACACATGAAGGGGATGAGGAATAGTTGTCGAACAGCATTGAGGGGAGTTGTGTTTGAGTGGTATATGGTCCAACTTTTAATGATTTGATGACAGGGGAATCACTTGAAAATCATCAACAAGATTTTCGAGCGTCTATACTGTTGTTTCATATGTATAGAATACTGTTATGTTGGAAGTTATCTGATGTTTGAGTTGTCTATCATGTAATACAGTTTAAAGAGTTGGCTCATGCATATGAGGTCCTGAGTGATCCTGAAAAGCGTGAGATCTATGATCAGTATGGTGAAGATGCACTCAAGGAAGGAATGGGTGGAGGCGGTGGCATGCATGACCCCTTCGACATATTCTCTTCCTTCTTCGGTGGAAGCCCATTTGGTAAGCGTGCTTGCAATG
Source organism: Selenicereus undatus (assembly GCA_017589665.1). Lineage (NCBI taxonomy): Eukaryota > Viridiplantae > Streptophyta > Magnoliopsida > Caryophyllales > Cactaceae > Selenicereus > Selenicereus undatus. The sequence goes on from JACYFF010031954.1 coordinate 101,186,409, forward strand.
ATTGAAATCCCAGTTTTTAGTTTAGATTGCCTATTCGATGTAATATGGCTTTATTAACAAATACTCCAACTTTTGGTGATCAGGTGGTGGTAGTAGCAGAGGTAGAAGGCAAAGGAGGGGAGAAGATGTCATCCATCCTCTCAAGGTCTCGCTTGAAGATCTCTATATGGGAACAACAAAGAAGCTCTCCCTATCTCGTAATGTAATATGCTCAAAGTGCAGTGGGTGAGTACTTACATTGGTTTGGTGATTGAGTTATGTTCTTTTGTTAGGAAATTGGATGATGGGGTTAACTTGTGATTATTTAACAGGAAAGGATCAAAATCTGGAGCTTCATTGAAGTGTCCTGGATGCCAGGGTACTGGTATGAAGGTGTCAATCAGACACCTTGGCCCTTCTATGATCCAGCAGATGCAGCATCCTTGTAATGAATGTAAGGGTACTGGGGAGACCATTAATGACAAAGATCGATGCCCTCAATGCAAGGGTGAGAAGGTTGTGCAAGAGAAGAAGGTTCTTGAGGTAGTCGTGGAGAAGGGCATGCAACACGGGCAGAAAATCACTTTCCCTGGAGAGGCTGATGAAGCAGTATGTTATTGAATATCCCTCGGGCATTACATTAGATTTGCATCTTTTAGCAAACATATAATCTTTGTATCTCACCAACATCTCCCTTGTCGTCTTCTTGCAGCCTGACACCGTCACAGGAGATATTGTCTTCGTATTGCAGCTGAAAGAGCATCCCAAGTTTAAGAGAAAGGGTGAAGACCTGTTTTACGAGCATACTTTGAGCCTTACTGAGGCCTTATGCGGCTTCCGATTTGTCTTGACCCACCTCGATGGAAGGCAGCTGCTTATCAAATCGAACCCTGGAGAAGTTGTTAAGCCTGGTTAGTTTCTTTACTCTTTCTAATCCTTTAGTTCACTACGAATTGCTGCTTTAGTTTCTAATATGAATGGTTAATATGCTACGTGCAGATCAATTCAAGGCCATTGATGATGAGGGCATGCCGATATACCAGAGGCCGTTCATGAAGGGCAAGCTCTACATCCATTTCACAGTGGACTTCCCTGACTCCCTGAGCCTCGACCAGGTGAAGGCATTGGAAGCAGTTCTTCCGCCAAAGCCGTCAATGCAGCTGACCGACATGGAGTTGGATGAATGCGAAGAGACAACATTGCACGACGTCAACATCGAAGAGGAGATGAGGAGGAAGCAAGCCCAGGCACAGCAGGAGGCATATGATGAGGATGATGAGCCTCATGGAGCCCAGAGGGTCCAATGTGCCCAGCAGTAATTGTTCATCCTCCTGACTAGATATCAACGAGAGATCAACCCCATCTATGTTATTTTAGCCCCCGAAAATCTATGTTTTTGCTTTGTTCTGGGTGAGAGATATTTGCTGAATATGTTGTATTCTTTTTTCTGAAACATGGTAGACAGCCAATGCTAATTTTGCCAATTACGCCCAAAGTGTTTCATGCTTAGATATTGTGGCCTGAATGGATGCTTGATATTCAGCGAATTTTTCTCTTCGTTTGATTTCTGCTGCCATTATTGTGTTGAGCGTATGTGCGTTTTTTCTTCATTCAAATCAGTTTGTTATTAAAAAAAAAAAAACAAAAGACGAAAACCTTTTGCGTGATGTTCGATGCACTATCTTTTTCTGTTAACAACATCATCAGAGACTGAAGCTCTCGTTGTTAAACAGATTTGCTTTCTCGAGAGACATGTTGGAGGCATGTAACATGTGCTTGCAGTACTCGTTCATGCATCAATCTACCATGATTTCATTAAAATATACGTAGATTTTGATATGAACATAGACAATAGGTAGGTAGATACTTTCGGAGGAGTGCTTGTTGGAAGGATAGTCTGATCGGAAGGATTGTCAGACCAAAATGTAGTATTATCTGTTACCAAAATGTCGGTAGTTTGGGAAGAGTCCTTGCTAGAAGGATAGTTGGATCAGAAGGATAGTAATGTTTATCAATATGGATATCCCTAAATTTTATGCAACCGGTTTATATATATAAAGTAATAGTAATAGTTTTGTCGTTGTAGTATTAAAGAGAGCTTGGGTTTTGAGAGGGGGGGAGGGGGGCTTGGGAAGCGTGAGGTTGGGTTTGAGTGTCAACCCTTTATTGTTTGACTCGGTATTGTATACATGAATGAAAAAATGGTCAGGTAAAATCATTTGTTATTAGTCAGCATTTTCAAAGTTTTAATCTAATAGTATTATTTTTTATTTTTAGTTGTCTTATCATTATTGGCCTACACGAGTAATCTGGGGCTACACAACCACTTATGCCACTTAGGTCGTAGCGGTTATATAACTTAAACCTATAGAAAGAGGGCTTTAGGGAATTAATTGTTACCAATCACATTAACCTTAAAACAGAACCTCCTTGTATCTTCCTCCCTCTCACGGTTATCTTATCATCATTCAAGATTCGAGTCTGGGATGTGAAAATCAACGGTGACTCTTATAGCCACCGCTTGATCGTTTGTATCAATTCATGGGCAAATTTCAAGCAACTCGATTCTACGCTTCATACTTAAAGATTAGTCATTTATCTTTTTATAACTGTTATAGGACAACTTTGATCAAACTAAGGTTCAAAGTAATAAATGTAGGCTTATACATAAAACCAATCCAAGTTTGTGAGATCAGTTCATTTCATTAGATAAATCTAGATATTTAACATTAGACTTAGGCAATGATCTAGCCAATCTAAACAATCTTCCATTCAACTATTCAAGCAAGGGCCTGCAAACATCCATAATTCTCACACGAAAGCGCCCCCCCCCCCCCCCCTGTTTCCCTTCTTTTGACTTGTATGGCTTCTTCGATTCTTCCAAAGTTTTAGTTGGCATTTGGCAAGAACATCTTGTTGGTTCTCCCCCAGGTTCTTGCCACCCAACAATTTGCAGATATTAATCAACAACTTTTCTTTCTCCTCAATCTTCAATCACTAAATCCATGGCGATCTCAGCTCTCAAAACCATCTTCTTGTTATGGGTTTGTTTGACCCTCCCTTCGATATATGCCAAGCCCGTTAAATACTGTGGTTTGTCACTCCTCCAAACCCTATTTCTCTGTTCAGTTTTTGGTTCAATTGTTCATTGATGAGAATATTTGAGAAAATTTAAGGAAAGCCCTTGATTTATTATGCTGTTTGAAGTTGATTTCTTGTCGGCGCATTCTTTAATGGGGGTTTGTTTTTTCCCCCAATTTTTTTTTGTGGGTATTGATTAATTTTTGTGTTGGATTTGAGAATTGGGATTTTTTGTTGATGCAGATAGGAAGGGTAATTATGCTGTCAAGGTCAAAGGAGTTGAATTTGAGCCTGATCCAGTGAAGCCCGGCGAGGCAGCCGTCTTCAAGATATATGCCTCTAGTGGTAGCTCTCTCTCCTCCTTAGTTTGTTTATGCTAATCATTCTTAGAAAAGAAATCATATAAAGGAGGCAAATCGGATGAACGAATGTGGAATTTCATTGTCTTTTTTGGGTTTGTCTTATGATTGTGTAATGTGCTTTATCTGTATGTTGAAGGACTTATGGTGGGCTTTAGGATGATTAGCAAGGAATCGATGTTAGGTGGAGATGTAACATTTGAGTTTCTGGGTTGTGTTTGATGCTGATCAGTGGTTATGCTCAAACCGTTAAAGAGATAATTTTGCTAAATGTCACTGTATGATGGTTTTATGTGTATAAAGCATATCATACATGTTTGTGGGAATGTAGTTTCCCTAAATCTATTGAGATTCTTTCAAAGTAATCGTGTTGCAATTGCAGTATGTGGAAGTCTGGAAGGTGATAGACTGATAGTACTAGACTACTAGTAAGACTGTTGAAAACTCAATGAACTCTTTTCTGCTAAGCGTCAATGATATAGATGAAAATGCAAAAAACTTGGGTTGTCATGGCATTTTTGTGAGGTCTTGTGAAACCCGCTCGACTCGTACTTCTTGAATTGAATTTCAAGGGAAGCACTAGGGGAACGTCTTTCAATGACTTAGTTCTTCCCTAAGAAAAAAACGCTGACCAGCTGTGAAACGACTGTAGCATAAACTGGCAACCCTAGACAATGGTCCTGAGGGTCCATGGAGGAGTTGCCTTCTGGAGGAGTATCTGGATTGTAATCTTAGAGTCTTCCTTTCTTTAGTCTTTAGGAAATAGAGTAGCACCTGCCTCACTTTGATATGAGATTTTCCTTTTTTTTTGGGGGGGGGGGGGAAACTGCCAAAGGGATGAAAATAGTTTCCTTGTATTTGAGCTTGAGGAAAACAATGGAACAACAGGAAAAGGGGGGGAAAAAATCAATGGGTTACCTTTCAGAGACTTTTGGTGTGATGAGGAAAAAGATTTTCATCCCATGGAGAAGAAAGTGTGGGAAAAATTCTTTGTGAGCTTCTTGAGAACTGCAGTTCTCTTACTCCGGTGTCACTTCCATTTTCAATCTTCTACCCTGTTTCTCGTTAGTGCCTACTCACCTTACATAGCCCCATAGGTCATGATCCCAACTAGACAATGAAATTTTACCTATTCTTCCACTTCTCCCCAACAACAGCATCAGCAGAATTGCAGCTTTGCTTGTTTGATTACAGCAATTCCTAGACTGCCATAAACCTTTAATTGTCATTACAGGAGGGAATTTGGCTGAGAATCATGGTGTGATGTTCTATATGGTGCACTTTGTCCATGGGTGAGCTTCAAAAGGATCATAAAGAGGGGATAGTATGGGGTTCAATTTTGATTGCTTGATTTTAAATTTGTGTCTTTCTGTTTCTTTTTCCCATCCATTTTCCTTCTGCTGAATCAGAGAGAAGGAAATTCATTTTTCCTGTTGTTATTTCGTTATAGTTTACACCCTCCTCCTTACACCTTTGGTTTCCGCTCCTTGTTTTCCTTTTTTTATATCATTCTTAGGTCTATACAAACTGTTAAGGAGCAGCCTTATTGTCTTAATTGACTATTCAACATGAAATTGTGAGTTCGACTTGTTAGAAATCAATGTCAAGTCATAAATCAATGATTAACCTACACCAATTCTTTTCAAGCATTCCAAGATTGAACTATAATGTAATGCACATGACCATAAAATAGAAAGCCCTACAAATCTTACCTGAATTCTTACTCCCTTGATTTTTGTGTTATCAATTTGTTCAATTGAAAGATGCTTTAAACTTCCCTTTTTCCTGGATTGTCAATTCCTTTATTCCAGTTGATAGTTCCAATATTCTAACTAGGAGCATGATGTGATAATTCTGGTGATTCTATGGGTCTTGTGCAGGAGAAGAAATCTCCGCGGGGACTGTGGTGATCGATGTTTCATATTTTGGTGTACATGTGCACGAAGAGAAAATTGACCTCTGCCAAGAAACGTCCTGCCCTATATCAGCTGGCAACTTTGTTCTCTCTCACAGCCAAACTTTGCCAGTATTCACCCCACCGGTGAGAGCATGCCTTTCCTCTAGAGATCTCTCTTTGTGTTCCGTTATTTAATTAAACGGTTGTTGGCGGTTTTAAGAAACCTAACTGCCTTGCTTTTATGGAAGCCTACGTCGTTGGGATGGGGATCTCAATCTCATATAGAGGATGCTAATGTTACTCTTAACATTGTTCACATTCTACGTTCTTCTATTGGCCATCTTCCCCCCTCCCCCTCTTTTTTTGGGGGTTGGGAGGGAGGGGTTCAATGGACATGGGAACAAATCCATGACCTTAAGGTGGGAAATGGATGCTCTAACCCCAACATCGTTGCTTGATTATTGTTATTGTGTTAGATAACTGTTGCATGTTTCATTGCAATAATCACGGTTGTTTTAACTTTATTTAAAAGTCTATTAACGCAGTCTTCTAAATTTATAATGTTAGTTATGACACAGTAGGTAAAATATGACCACAATTAAATCTTAATATATGTGCTATGTTGAACATGGATAATGGGGCTGGACTGCTCATGGAGATGAACATGAAATTTGCTTAAGATCCAGAATGGGGTCCATGCTTCTGTCCTTAAGCCAACAGAATTGATATTAGCAGCTGCTGGAGAGTCCAGACTGTGAACAATACTTCAGTCTATGGTCTGTCAATTTTTTTTTGCTCGATCTAACTATTTTCTTGAACTATCAGGGTTTGTACACTCTGAAGATGCAGGTACAAGGCAGCGGCGACAGTGTACTGACTTGTGTCTCATTCAAGTTCAAAATCGGCTTTGGATCTTCAGTCTCTGCTATTTGAAGCACTTTCTGTCAGTACTATGTCGTTTGAATTTCTGCTGTTTGTAATGCTTTTGCGTATCTGTATGCTGCAAGTGCCTCTCTGTGACAATATAGAGAAATAAAGCACTTCTGATTAGCAGGGGCTTGTTGTAGTCGTGTAGCTGTCATGTTTTCCTTTGTGGAGCACATCCTCATTTGCCTGTAGTTCTGGCAATGTACTTCCATATAGATGTCAATTGCTGCACTCAATTCATTCAACTGTTCAGTTTCCATTCAATGTCATAAATCTGTGATTTTGCTGAAGTTCAATAATCCAACTGATGAATTTGACGTGATTTCTTAATTTCCAGGGAGAAGGAAATGATACTGATAAAGGCCGAAGGGTCCCTAAATTTTAAGGTCAAGCACTAGGTAAAATTTAGTAATGATCCATTTGCCAAAAATGTATACATCAAGTTAGGCAAGAATTTAAAGGATGGTGAGTCGAGGGCGTACTGATGCCATTTCCCTTTTGTAATGGTCCAGAATTGAGGGATCCTCATAGGAACTTGGTAAGGCATTAAACACTTAGGGGAAATGACCCAAACAAGTACTGTAGATCCTAGAATCATTCCAGAGGCAACATAAGATTATTAACTGCAGCAACATTTCAAGACCAACGTAACATTATTAACTGCAGCAACGTAGCATATACACAGGAATGCAATCTTGTGTGGGAATCCATGTTATTTGGATTCTTCGTTTTGCCTCAAGAACCTGTATCGGACAGTTACACTTGGATGTGGGTACAAGCAGTCGGCCTTTAATTTTGTGTACAATTCTTTTCAAAAATTTGTCGAACAATATGACATCTATGTCGGACGCACAGCACTTCAATATGGGTATGGTCGAGTCTTGAGTAACACAAGTGGGAATCCAAAGTAATTTTCCTATCTGTAAAGTGCCATCTGCAACCTACTTGAACTCCTGTCAAATACATATTAGCAAAAAGTTGGTAGCCTGAGATGAATTGGCACCCTCACCAACCACCACTCTGGCTCTTCCCCTCCTCCAGTAACCCTGCGAGTCCCCCTTTTTTTTTGGGGGGCGGGGGGGGGGGGGGGAGTGAATACTAGAGGATATAACAAGATGTGTAGAAGTTATGAGAATCAAACACCACCAGTGCAGAAACCGTTGGTTCGCTGCTCCCGCTCGAATTTGCATCAAACTATGTAGGCGATGTAGAAGTAAGTGCAGGGGTAAGACTGTCTCCATGTATGTCTCCCCATACCCCGCTAAAGCTGAACCAACAGGAGGAGTTGTTATATGAGCAGTGTAAGACCCACTTGTAGCTTTCTTCGTGTGGCTTGGGGATTGCTTTACTCAATGGAACTTGCTAATAGTTTCAGTAGTGGGGCACTAGGATGATTTTGAGGGAAGGGGTCATTTGAGACAGCAATCTTGATGTTCAACTTTGTCTGCAAATGCATATAGAACATCAACCATTGGCTTCATTTGACATTGGTGATTGAGAATGATTCTGTTAATATGATTACACAGCTCATTACATGAACAGTAGACCTTAGAAATGGCGCATGCTTTCGATAGCATCCACAATAAGCTCATTGTCTGAAAACCAGAGTTCAGAAGTAGAACTGGTAGTTAGGATGTCTAGCTTTGGTTCTTTTGGCTATTTGACACATTGGCGATGTTCATTTCATCTTACATCATTCACACATCCATAAACAATATCTACTTAAGTTGCTCCAATTATTTTCATTTGGACAACCAAAATTGTCTAAATCATTCAAAGAAAGGGCTGGTCTCATCAACTGGAAACATTGAGAGCATGAAAAGCTATGCCAGCGTATGAACTATTAAAGAGCCACATTTTGCCTTACTCCTACTTTTTAGTCTATCCTCCCATAGATCTTGGACCACTCGACATTTAGACATGGTACGATACTCAACTTTTACTTTGAAAACGTGCAAATTTGGTCAAAAATAGACTGGGTATGACACTTGGATACGTATTTGCATTAGACATTTGTACCCAACTCCAATTAATTTAGTTCACATTACTTATCTACAGCACGAGAATTAAGCAAATATACCATTTAAAACTTACAACTGTTAGTGTAGTTGCAACCGCACTACATATAATAATATGTACAACAACAGTTTTTCTTTTTTCTTTTTTGTCTGTAGTAGTAGAATAGTATGTGGTACATGCCCTATATTCACTTTGGTGCCTTCATTAATGCAATGATGTAGATGGCTTGTAAATGGCCTTTTCATAAAACTTAGATAGTTATAGACAAAGGGCAATGAAAGCTCCTTGTACTACCTAGGGCAACCCCATATGTGTAAACAAAAGTGAGTTACACTTCTAACTACATTGGTGCCTTCATTATTAAATTGATGTGGATGGCCTTTGTATGGATTTGAGAGAGTTATCATCCAATGGAAACCAACACATGAGTCACGAGTCATGACTGACTAAGGTCACTTTTAAATACACATGTCTCATCAAATTATTCGGTACAAATGTCAATGGAAATTTTATGGTGTAAATTTCGGAATAGATGTAGATTTTTAAAAGTGTCATTGACAAAGTCAAATAACAAACATTTAATAACCAAACCGTAGCAAAATTTAAAATTAAGGTTGACTTATAGGAGCTGGCTCAACTTGGTTGAACTGGTTTCATTCCGGAATCTTTTAGTTGTGAAACGATAAATATGTTACGTCATACAATCATACTTTAGTGTATTTTAAGGAAACCATCTGTAAGTCGAACATGGAACACAAAGTTACGGTTAAAGCTGGAAGCAAGTAAATTAGCTAGATTAATCGAAATTTAATTAATCCAATAAATAAGATTTTATTATTTTTATAATTCCATTATTCCAAAATTAATTGACAATAAATAGAATAATTGAGCAACTTAACGCCAAAAGGAAATTGGATTGGATAATTGGACTTGAAAATCCGGCCTCTCTTAAAGAGTTTATGGGTTTGTGTTTATTTATGTTGGATGAATATCAGAGATTGGGCTTCTATTTAAGGCTTATAAGGCCCACTAAAAAGCATGCCTGACCATCCTGGAATATACCTTTAATTTTACCCTTCTCGTTATTTCCTTTTTTTTTTTATAAAAAAAACCTCTTCATTGCAAATTGACACACATGCATCTATGGATGTCAGTTGTCTGTCGTTTTCTCCTTTTATGTATAAATAAAAGTTGTACTTTAATCGATGAGGTATCAATTTAATAGTTTAAATCATAGATTCAAAATGTGATTGATTCGTAACGAAACGGTCGCATCATAAATGTTTTTGAATAGGAAAATTGTTTTTTGGCCACGATATGAAATATATTTTCTGTATTAAAGCGATTTTTTCGTGTCGCAACAGAAATCGTAATTGTGACCGAAACCACATTTTGAATCATTGGTTTAAACTGAGGTTTTGCATAAAGTAGGTCTCAGTTTTATTCGCTCATCTTTCATTTTGTTGTAATTTTATTGTTTTATCTTTTAAGACTCATTTGAATAAAAAGTAATAGTAATTGTTATTTTTAAGATATGTTTAGCTCACAAATTAGAAAAAAAAAACTAAAGAAAAGAAATTAAAAAAACTTAAAGACATAGAAAAAATAAAAATTGAAATAAAAATACAAATTTCATAATATAATAATACAAGTAACTATATCTGTATTGTTGGAGAATATTACTTTTCATATAAGAGTTAGTTAGAATACTCTTGTGGTTTTGACACCTACATTACACCATTTGATTTTGCTCATTTTAAAAGAAAACAAGTGCAGTCTATACATCGTAGGGTAAGTACTACACTACCTTAAAACCTTTACATTAAAAATCTGGTAATATTAACATGACAATAATTTTTAGCTGTTTCAACGACACCATCATCACTACCTATCAGTGTGGGTCCTGCTTTCACGGGGTGTGAGAATATATAGATGTAGGCAGCCTTACCCTTACCGACATTCCTACCTGTAATATTTTTAACAGTTGAATATATGATATTAAACTCATAAGTTATCTAAATTATGAACGACATTGTATCTTAAAATTCATAATAAGTGACTAAGGCATGTCTAAATTTCGACCGTAATATTAACATTGGTGTCACTATCATTGATTCTATAATAAGAACAACCAACTTCATAACTACTAGGCTTGATGATGCAGTGTTGAAGACATATTGGTCTTATCATCTAGTACTATATCATAAATGAACACATGCCTCAAGTTCACCATAGTCGGGGTCAACTCATGACTTGTAGTATTTATGACAATCCAAATGCAACTGTGCATTGGTAGAAAAATTTTCTTAATTGATTAATCATAAGTCTAGTGACTTTTAAAAGTAAGTAAGAAAGTGCACTACTAATATCAACAACAACAACAACAACAACAAACTCTCAAAGTGGATTCCGCTTTCGCGGGATTTGGGGAGATTCAACTATAGGCAACCTTACATCTACCGGTATTTCTATCCATAGAGATGTTGGTCTCATAAGACCCACAAAAACAGTTTTGTAAAAAAGGTTTATAGAGAAAACGATTGCAAAACCACTTACTGAGTAAGAGGAAGAGGAAGAGAAAAAGTTCCGGATAGCAAATAAAGAGGGAGCGGAGATATACCTCAACAAATCAGGGGGCACGTGGTGCCGTCTCATTCCAGAAAAGCACGACCTGCAGACAAACACACCAAAACCCTACCCGCCCCCCACCGCCTAAGCTACTGTCACCTATGGAGTCGGTCCCCTACAGTCAGAGACCGCAAATAAAGTGACACTACTAATATCAAAGTACCTTAATGAAATCAAACTTTGTAAGCATTAATTTTATCACATATATATATTCCTTAAATTCCCAAATCATCCTATGCAGGATATTTTAAATGCATTTCATTAGTTCGTAAATTGTCACAAAAATATTTAAAACTTTGGATTTGCCTTTTTTAATATATATATTTTTTTTAACATGAGCTCAAATCGTAAAATGATTGTCACTAGAGTTATGAAAGCCTAACCCGACATGATAACAAGACCCGAACCCGGCATGAACCTAATCGATTTTGACCCGAAGTCGACATGATTTAACCGTTTAACTTGAAAACATGCAAATTTTCAATTTTGAGTAAATCTAACTACTATTGAAACTAACACGAAATTGATCTGTTTATTAAATAGGTCGATTCTTAAATAGGTCGATTCGAACTGACCCATTACCCAACTCTGATTGAAACGTTCTCGTGCTATCTTCAAATAATAATATCTTTTAACACAATCTTGAAAAGACAGAAGTAAGTCATTTTCCCTTTACAATTTTATTCATTTATAAAGCTCCATTACGTATGTGAAAGTATTCATCGTCAATTCATTTGTTGACTTGAGAAGTAATATGAGAGTTCAGTAGTTGTCAGGCAAAATTTATAAACTGGCAAAACCTATTGAGCTTCAAAACCCGAAGCGACTGATTTTCTGAGATTTGAAACAATTAACTCGAATTAGACCCGGATTCCAAATTGACCCGTTTTGATCAGATTATTTTTTCTAAACTTATTTTCTGTGCGGGATAAGCTTATTAAGTTGAAAATTAAGTGACTAGAAATTGACCTCAACACGGTTTGATATGATCGAATCCAAGATTAAGCAGAATCGAAATCAAATCAAACAACGCATTTGTCAGGTCTAAGGTCCTGTTCTATTTCGCGTTTTTTAGGATTTAGTTAAGAGCTTACATTTCCTTATAACTTATTACATCTTCTTATATCTTCTTACATCTCCTTATATCTGCATACATCTTTTTACGGTCCTGTTCTATTTCGCGTTTTTTAGGATTTAGCTAAGAGCTTACATCTTCTTACAGCTTCTTACAGCTTCTTACATCTTCTTACATCTCCTTACATCTTCTTACATCTTCTTACATCTCCTTACATCTCCTTACATCTTCTTACATCTCCTTACATCTTCATTTTATTTATTGTGTATTGATTTTGCATTTTTTATTTTTTATTGTTAATTTTAAATTTTAAATTTTTTTGTTCTTTATTTTTTTATTTTATTTTATTTATTTATTTTTCATTTTTCATCTTTTATTTTTAATTTTTTAATTTTTTAATTTTTCAATTTTTGAATTTTTTTTTATTTTTTTAATTTTTAAACTTTTATATTGTAATTTTTAAATTTTTAAATTTTTAAATTTTTAAATTTTTTATTTTTTTTGTTTATTCTTTTATTTGTCAATTTTCATTTTTCATTTTTTTTATTTTTTATTTTTTGTTTTTAGTTTTTTATTTTTAATTTTTTAATTTTTTATTTTTTAATTTTTAATTTTTAATTTTTATGTTTATTTTTAATTTTTTATTTTTTATTTTAAAATTGTCAAAATTTTAAAAATTTTTAGTTTTATTTTTTTTCATTTTTTTATTAAAAAAAATAAAAAAGTAAAAAAGTAAAATTCAAATTCAAATTAAAATTTAATATTAAAAATTAAAAAATTATGAATTAAAAATTAAAAAATAAAAAATAAAAATAAAAATTACAAATTACAAATTACAAAATTACAAAATAGAAAATTAAAAAATAACAAAAATTAAAATTTAAATTAAAATTAAAATTAAAATTTAAAAAAATAAAAAATAATAAATAATAATTAAAAAATAAAAATAATAAAAATAACGAAATAAAGAAATAAAAAATAAAACAATAAAATAACAAAAATTACAAAATTACAAAAAATACAAGAAATACAAGAAATAAAAAAAGTAAAAAATAAAAATAAAAAATAAAAATAATAATAATAGTAATAATAATAATAATAATAATAATAATAATAATAATAATAATAATA
>JACYFF010031954.1:101201836-101218071 GCA_017589665.1 Selenicereus undatus
AGAAATCAACAAAAACATGATCACAACTTGACTCAATTTCCAGTCACTGTCCTTCTGGCCATGGCCAGTCATAATCCATCTCATCGCACCCCATTTATTTATTTATTTATTTTTCAATTTTTATTCCACAAAAAAGGAAAAGGAAAAAAAATTCTACATGTAAATCTGGGCATCTGATATATCTCCCCCCTCCCCCCAAATATTCCCCTTCACACGGTGTGCTCCACTTTCTTCTTTGCAAATCCGCCATCTTTCTCTCTCTAAAGCTTTCGCTCTCTACAACTCTTCTGCATCCTCCTCTTTCTCTCTCCTCCATTGGACGACAATGGAGACACTCTCTCCGGAAGATACGCAACCTTCTTCTTCTTCGTCTTCTTCATCTTCGATCGACGACGGTCAGCGAGTTTATCTTGTTCCTTACAGGTAATTTCTGCGCTTTGATTCTCTCTCTGTAAAACCTAGGTTTTTTGATTTATGTTGGTTTTGTTGAAGTGAATTTGGGGCGGATTTGTGAAGGTGGTGGAAAGAGGCGCAAGATGCTTCAGCAATTGGCGATGATTCCAGTGGAAATCGAGGAGTTTTGTACACTGCAATGCCGACTTCGTCATATGCTGGAGCGATGAAGCTGATCAATAATATATTCAGCTCGGATCTTTTGTTCAATCTTAGGAAGGAGGAGGGAAGTAACAACAATGGCGAAATCGGAGTATCTGGCCGTGATTATGCTTTAGTTTCGGGGGAAATGTGGTTGCATGCACTTAAATGGTAAGCCTTTGGATTTCTTTAAATGTCAAATCTGATTTGCAACGCGAGTTTACTATGCTGATTTATATGCGTAATTATGCATTTTCGGAACTTAGGTGTTCTTAGATCGATGTAGCATAGGGTGGTTCTTTTCGCGCTAGATGAACCCTGTGGAGATTTTCTTTTGGATTGATTTTGATGGATACTTACTCGAGATGTAATTTGCATGTAAGATGAGATATACTCATATTCATCACTACAATCATGCCGTTAAACCATTAATATAGTCTTTGGAAGCAGTATAATTGGACCCGAGGTTTTAGATAGACGCAGTTGTACATCCGGCAATCGTAAAGAGTATTAGAGTCATGATTTGGCTAACATCAATTAGCCAGCTTTTTTCAAATGACAAGCAGAGGGCACTATAGGGAGGTGTCTGGTGTACTGTAATAGAGTGTATTACTGAGAATTTGCGAATAGTGGCTCTTTATCTATGTTGAGTAAAGTGTGCATTGTGCAAAACAAGTCCTACGATGGAAATTCTGTTAGTTTGCATTGCATTCGTTTTGCTACTTGATTCATTACACATGGAGCGTACACTGAATGCACGTCACTTATCTCTAATGTGTTAAGTGCTATAATGAACTTGGGGCTCCAAATCCTAGAGACTAAAAAGCTACCATTTCATCCGAGTAGCTAACTGATTTTCAGATGCTATATTTTCTCTTTTGTTTTTGTGCTTCATTTTGAAATAATTAGACTATTAAGGTTTCTCTCAATAAATTAAGATGTCTCCTTGATATTTGACTAAATTATATATTATTATATTAGTAGTTTTTATGTTAGACATGTTATGAGAGGAATGCCTTTGAAGATGTGAATTGTCTTATGTTAAATGCTGACAAAGTATGTTTATGTGAATTCCACTGTATGCTGCTTGTCAGAACTCAGGTGTTCAGTTCATCTTACTTTTGTTTTTCTGCCTGTACTTTTTGATGAGATAGAAGATCAGGCTCGTTATCTAATTTGAGTGAGTTTAGTTTCAATGTAGTTTGGTTAATTGCTCGAATTTCCTGAAATTTGATTTCAGTTATGGATCATGGTACATACTCTCTTTGAAGGAACTCATGGTGACTTTGAACAGCATGCGTTGAGGGATTAATCAACTTATAATGGTTTTGATAATACCTTATAAAGCACCCGAAACATGTGGTCTAAATGCTAGAATATTTTCCTTGTAGGCATAGTGACTCTAAATATTCAATGAAGCGCAGTACAAGTTTTTCAGCTGGTGATGCTGATATAGCAGATGTCTATCCTTTACATCTCAGGCTCTCTGCTTTACGGGAAGCAAACTCATTAGGGGTTAAGATTAACAAAAAGGTAAATTTTCATGTGTTCCATTTTCTTTTTCTTATGAAGTATAAATACTTTTGTTAGTTCAGAATCTATCCATGTCCTTTTTTCCCTTTTTTTAAGAGCTCTCCAACGTTGGCTTTTATTCTTGCTATGAAATTATTCGATAGCCCCCGTGTTTCTATCACTTAAACCTTATCCTTTCCTTGCCCTCCCCCCAATTCCTTTGTTATAAACATTCTAATGGAGATGACCTAGTGATTCATTGACTTCTGCTGGGAAGAACAGAGTTTATCCTATCTAAATTGTATGTGACTCTTCTGTATACGGTATACCTATAGAAAGGCAATGGAAGCCTCTAATTTTTGCTGGAGCCAGTTCGTGATTCTGCAACCGTCAAAATGCAGTTATGACAGTGAGAAATACAGAGGCCAGGATCTAAATCTGGCCCAGTGAAAGTTACCTTGTGTAGACTGAGACAAATCAGGAAATGGAACTGTGCATTATGCCACCGCTCTTAACTTTCGAAAATTTTTGTGGTATTTTATTTTTTTTGATGTCTATGTGTGTATTTTTGTAAGAGCATGTGGTTATACCTTGGTCAGGACAATGCTACTGAACTCTTTAGGCGAGCTTGCAAGATCTTCAATATTGAGGCTGAGCTGGTAAGCAGTTCATGCAAGGGTTTATAAACTGTTTAGTCTGCTTCTTTGGGCATGTTAATGGCATGTTAATTGAGGATGGTCTCCAATTGTGTCAATTTGCACAGTTGCATATATGGGACTTCTCTGGAAGGACAGACCTTTTCTTAATGAATGACAAAGGAACGCCTCCAAAGGACATTCAGCGGCAGACTGATCAGGAGGTGCGTATTTGATGTTTGTTTTGTCGCACATCTTTGTTGTATTTAAAGCTTGCCTGAGGTTAGACTGCCATTTAGATTTTGCATTTTGCCATTATATGGAACCAAGTTCATGAGCTATCAACAATTCCTTGTGTGGTGTTTTCTTGGTAACTCATCTAAGAGGCCAATTATATTCTGCAATTTCTTCTGAATACTGTAGTCCTAATTTGTGACATTTGTGGTAACTGGTGATGATCATCTCAGAAACCTGAACCAGCTAATTATCCCTGTGGATCCCTTCCTGAAAGAGGAATAAATGGCATTGCAAAGTGAAAATACTGCTATATGTGGGGGAAGAGAGCAGTACATCAAGGGGAAGAGAGAAATTGCTATGTGGTTTAGCCCTTTCTGATAGAATTTAGACTTTATGAATCAAAACTTGTAGTTTGCAGTAGTTGTAGTGTTTTGTTCAGTTTTAGAGATTCCGTCATACCTCTTAAAACCTTGGGATATGCTCCAGAACTTAAAGAGGTGTTGTATGTGGAGATATATTGCTTTCCTTGGTAATAAGATTATCCTATTTCAGCGCTTGAAGTTAGGAATCCCTGGGTCTGATGTATTCGGAAAACAAAGATTTTCACTTAGTGAGGAAGGATTTAGATTTCTTGTCTGTATTTGGATGTGGATTCTAGGTGCTTTGTATACCATTCTTAGAGCTGATCCAGACTCGAGAGAATCAACAACTAAAGGTTTGAATTTGTTCCCTTTATGAACCTTGGTTGACGTCCTTAATTCCTATGTGTTCTCTCTATTCCCAACATCTGCCATCTCAGTCTTGGCTGTGTTATTAAGCTACAATGGTCCCATCCACTGATGACTGCATTCAATTTTTTTTTTTTAAAATTTTAAATAGTTGTTTGGTTACTTTGGTAAGAAATTATTATATTCATTCTTAATCGCTTTTGACTACTTAACTGATTGATGGTCTGAGCCTGTCAGACAGAATTGACCTATCTGGTTGGAATGAAAATGTTGATGATAGGAGAAACTATTATTAGGAAATAATGCATAAATATAAGTTCAGGTTTTAATATCATCTCGTCTCGGTTGCGCACCTGATTATTTTCATCCCCTTTCCAGGGGCTTGGGTTGTCTTGGACTCTTGGGGCAGTGGTGCGGGGGGCTGACTGTGGTATCTTATGCTATTGCAAATGTAACCTGGCACCAGATTGTTTTTTCCCCTTCTTTCAGCTGAGCGGCTGTAATTCACGGTATCATGTCTTGTATCTTGTTGTTAAACATGCTGGAGAGGAATGGCTTTAAGTAAGAAAGTAAAATGGAAACTGTTGTTTCATCAGTGCCTCCTCCTATCCCTATCCCTATCCCTGCCAGCTGTAAAATGAGGCACTTCTCATAATGACCTTATCGGCCAGATAATTTTTATTTGGAAAAAAAATTTAGAGTAATGAAGAAAGGCGAAAAAGTATTAGTTGTAATTTACAAATTAATGGTTATGCATTAATCTGATGTTCTTGTTGCGTCTGTCTGCTATGGTGTTTGCTTGTTAAGAGATGCTTCATGTGGGTGTCATATTCTTGTTTGCAGATCCTTCTGGAGTTGCAAATTTATGGGCTGTCGGATTCCCCTAGGTCCAGAGATGGGAAGAGGGATGAGTTCTCTGACCTGGCCAATACAACAGTTTCCTCTTCCAGTGGATCTACTATGATCAATGGTAGCATTGGGAATGGTTACCGTTTCCCTAGGACCAATTCTTCTACTTTTAGTGGCGAATCAGGTTCTTTGGGCTTGACGGGGTTGCAAAACCTTGGAAATACATGTTTCATGAACAGTGCCCTTCAGTGCTTGGCACACACTCCAAAGCTTGTTGACTATTTTCTCGGCGACTACAATAAAGAGATTAACCATGATAATCCACTGGGCATGGATGTAAGTTATTTTCGCTTTCAATCATGAATTTTTTAAAACTATTTTTAATTTTTAATTATTGCCATTTTGTGAATGTTATGAGATTGACACGTGTAGCTCCGCTCTAGGGTGAGATTGCCTTAGCATTTGGAGATTTGTTAAGGAAGTTGTGGGCTCCTGGAGCTACGCCTGTAGCTCCTAGAACTTTTAAAGCAAAGCTCTCTCGTTTTGCTCCCCAATTCAATGGCTTTAATCAGCATGACTCGCAAGTCAGTTTGCCTTCCACCCTTGAGTTATAATCTCTTTTTGTTTGGTATCCTCTTGTTTTCCTCATATCTGTTATGACCACACTGATGTCATGTACATCAAGAGATAATTTATCATTCATCATTGCAAGAGTACTGAGTGACTTTGACTACACAGGAATTGCTTGCCTTTTTATTGGATGGGCTCCATGAAGATCTGAATCGTGTGAAGTTAAAACCCTATGTTGAGGCTAGGGATGGGGATGGTCGGCCTGATGAGGATGTAGCTGATGAGTACTGGTGGAATCATCTAGCCCGCAACGATTCTATCATTGTTGACGTGTGCCAAGTAAGTCTGGAGCTTGTTTAGGTACCTTGAACCTTTATTGATTGCAGCTTGCTGATTAAATTGGAATGAGTTCCATCTATGTAGGTTATAGCCCTGTCGGTATAGCTTGATGACTCGATATAAGCGAGAGATTATTCGGGTTATGTTCCATTTAAATGACCCATATTTGCTTAAATTGAAATAGTAAACTAACGGTTACTTTCTTTTGTTAAGCTTTCACATATCTCTGATGTCTCCTCCTTGTTCTTGTCTGAATAACACGGCAAATCATATGCCTTTAAAATATGAAAGGGACTTTACAGTCATCTTTTCTGCATTGGATGAGTGGTGAAGACCCTGAAAGTTACTTTTTTTGGGGGAGGGGGGGGGGGGATATTCCATCTGATTTTGATTCTCCTTTCTGCTTTCTTCCTATTTGTCCTCGCTTTCTTTAGTGCCGTTTTATCGTGAACAACTGATATAGTAAGTATTTTTTTCTTCAATGGATAAACTCAATGGATAGGATCATAATAATAATATGGAAGGATACTAATAGCCAAGGAATCATCAATACTATAGTTATAGAGCTTGGGAGGCTCCCAGGTCCCAAACAGAACACCAAGACAGATGAACAACCCAGAACAGAAGCTTGGAATGACACCAAATGAACAACCCAGAACAGAAGCTTAGAATGACAGCCATATTTACAAGCCTACAAGGTCCTATGAATCTGTGTTTTGCAAGGGTGACTGCGATTTCATTTTGCCCCTAGGATTGTGCTCCTTAGAGAAATTTAACCCTTTTGGTCTTATTTTTATTTTAATGTTCAGAATTTCTATATGTGTGTAGTGGAGGCTACTTGGAGCATGTTCATGAGAGTAACGGGTTGGAATGAGTACATTAATGACTAAGAAACGCATCCCTTGATTTAGTTGGAGGTGCCCTCAGACAATGTAAATGTGCCTATTAAATCGTATCTTAGCTGGGGTTACTCCAGAAGTTAAACAGTCCTTTTTGCATACAGTGTCAAACTGTCTGTCTTGGGAGAGCTACTGACTTGTTCCTACTTTTACTATAGGGTCAATATAGATCGACATTAGTTTGTCCAGTTTGCAAAAAGGTCTCTGTGACTTTTGATCCATTCATGTATTTGTCACTACCTCTGCCTTCAACCACAATGCGGACAATGACCTTGACAGTCATAGACACTGATGGAAGCTCTACGCCAACTGTGGTGACGGTCTCCGTGCCCAAATATGGGAAGAGTGAAGATCTTATCCAGGCTTTGACAACCGCATGCTCGTTGCCGGCTGACGATACATTATTGGTGGCTGAGGTATAATTAGTAATTTGTTGAGAGTTGTTGCTTTTTGTGTTGGTTCCATTATACATTCATACTTTCTATCACCTGTTTCATTTTAGTCACTAAGAAGCACTCCTTGTAGATATACAACCACCAAATCATTCGTTTTCTGGAAGATCCAGCTGATTCTTTGTCCTTGATTAGAGATGAGGACCGTCTAGTTGCTTATCGGCTACCCAAAGATACTGAGAAAGCAGCTACAGTTGTGTTTATGCATCAGGAGATGGAAGGGTAAGTATCTTTATTCCTTTTAAGAGTACTTTTATTGAACTTCATTATATTCTACTAAAGTTTCAAGAGTGAATGTTGAAAGTGCATGTCAATGAAGTTGTGGCATTGTGAGAGGGGCTTTCCAATCTTATCCATGAATGGGCCGTCAAAGGCATCATGTTCCCATGTAAAGATGTGGCAAGATATCTTCATTGATTTTCTGCCCTTCGCCCCTTGTCTGTGTAATTGCATATGTGCTTGCACATATTGAGAGAGACCTTCATAATGTTATCAATTAATGAGTCACCAAAGCAAAGCTATGACATTTTCCGACTTGAGATGGAGAACGATATAGTGGAGATGTTGTTTCTGTCTGTCTGTGGAAGGTTTATGTGCTTGTACCCTGTTCTACTTGGACCAAATTCCTCTGTTGATATTATCTATGTATCTGATAAGGAATTCTGTTATCAGGCAGTATGTCCATGGGAAGCTTGGCTCAGGCTGGAAAGCATTTGGAATTCCTCTTGTGGCTAGAATCTGCAATGAGATCAATGGACCACATATCTATAACTTGTACACAAAGTTGCTTCAGCCATTTCTTATGCCCAATGAAGAAGATTTGGATGGTCAGGGTTCTTCTGAAAGCACTCAAAGTGAAACTGTGGTTGAGGATGCTGCTAATCTTGTCTGTACTGAATCAAATGATGATGTTAAAGTTGCCAATGGTGAGGGGGTCGACTTACCGGCTGACACGGAGTTTCAGTTCTACCTTACGGATGAGAAGGGGATCGTCAGAAATTCCAAAATAGAAATGGCTGAGCCTTTGACATCTACCATCTTGCCAAAACGGTTAAATGTGGTGGTTTCCTGGACTGAGAAACAGACTGAAATTTATGATACTGTTCTGCTTGACACTGCGCCTGAAATTTTCAAGTCTGGCTCTCTGGTTAAAAGACCTCAAGAGTCAGTGTCTCTCTATAGATGCCTTGAAGCATTTTTGAAGGAGGAGCCTCTTGGACCTCAAGATATGTGGTAAGCTTACATCTTATTTTTTAGACCTGTCACCAACTGACGAAATAGCTCTCTGACACTTTGGCCGAGAATCTTTTCTAATACATCCTAGCTGCACAATATCTTGTGACCCTTGATTTGATTCTGTGGAATATGGACTACTATGCAAATGCTTCTGCAAGCGGCAAACTCACATTTTTGTTGGAAAATCTAACGACTAATTTTGTGTGGGGACTTCTCTGGAAAGTACGTGAAATTCGTATCATTACGTTTGTGTCAATGTTAAGTTCACTCTCACTGCAATTACTATACAAGTGAGCCTTCTTTAAGGGCTTTGACCTATGAGCGATTTTAGGTCGGTTGTCTTAGAAGTCTGAAGACCTTAAGTATTAATGGTCATCTCTATTCTCTACCCATTATGCTAGAATGCAAATTGTGCTTCTGTTGCCATATCTTCTTGAAAGTTTGCACAATGTTTTTCAAAGTCATTTGTAATTTCTGCATGTTAGGTGTGTTCCAACTTCCAAGTACATGTTATTGATGTGATTATGAGGCATGTGTTGTTGACTTACATTTTTTAGCACCTATGGGTGCACATTATGGGAAGCTCCTGATTTTTGTTATTATTTTTGTTAGGAGAAACTAAAGAAATTGGGCTGACATTTCGTCAGTGTTGATATTTTTATTAAAGAGTACAATATTAATGGCTTAACTTACAGTGACACAGTGTGACTTTGGTTTCAAACATTGAAGTTTCTTGCTTCTCTTTGTATGTTTTCCTTCTGTATGAGGTTTTGACACGGGCTGCTTTTTTTCTTCCCCCCCCCCCCCCTTCTGCTGCAAGGTACTGTCCTGGCTGCAAGCAGCATCAACAAGCCACTAAAAAATTAGATCTTTGGAGGCTCCCAGAGATTCTGGTCATTCATTTGAAAAGGTTCTCATACAGCAGATATACCAAAAACAAGCTGGAGACGTTTGTCGACTTTCCCATTGATGATCTTGATTTGACCAAGTATATTGCTAACAAGAATTCTCAACCATCTTGCCATTTCGTCCTTTACGCTATCAGTAATCACTATGGAAGCTTGGGAGGTGGTCATTACACTGCTTTTGTCCATGTAAGTTCCAGGTTTAAAATAGAAATTTTCTTTATTTACGTTTTAGCTCTGTATATATTCTTCTCCTTCTGTCGGTGCTACTCCACGTTTTGGATGGCTAAGAAAGCCACTTTTGGACAATTTTGTCAGCTTTAATTACAGTGATTACAGCGATATGCTTGTTGGAACTGCTGTCTACCTTAATCTGGAATATTAGGCAGACGATGGTTTTTAGTCCAGGGTCCAATGGAACCAACAATTCAAGGTCACTGGTGCAATTGATCATTCTTCTTCATGTCTGCCCCCACTAGGGTACCACCATGATTTATGAGGCCCCTATATGGTGGCACCCTAGATTGTATCACCTTACCTAAATCCTCTCTTAGAAGAGGGGTTCAAAGTCATCGAGTCATGTTTATTTAGTACATCAAATGTAATTGTGCAATCCAAATTCTAGTGGCTTACTATCCTTTCCACAGGCGTTGCTTCAGTATATTTTTCCTTGTTTTTGTTTTTATTATTCATTGTCAGTTATCTTGCATGGTTTAATGTGTATTCTAGCTCACATGCTCAATCGGCGTGTTTTAAATTTGTGATGATGTAGCATGGAGGTGGACGGTGGTACGATTTTGACGACAGCAATGTATACCCCATCCCTGAGGAGAAGATAAAGACTTCAGCTGCTTATGTGCTTTTCTACAGAAGAGTCTCGGAATCATAACCACAGTTCGTCAGAATGCCTCAGTTTGCTCAGGTGAGCGTGGGCCGCTACTCATGACACAATTTAGCCCAATTTAGGCTTTGAATCCCTTGGTTCAGGAACATATGAGCACGGATAATTCTGGTCACAACACCTGAACATCAGCTATTGGTGGTTAAGACTCGAGATTAGCTCGTATTAGAAAGGTCCTCATTTTCATCTAGGAATGTGAAATAGAGTCTAACTTGGGAGGATAGTATTTGTTTGTCTCTAGCATTGATTTTTTTTTTTTTCCCTGGGATACTCGGGAGTTCTCGACGCTTGGCCAGTAACAACTAAATAGGTGAAGTTTGATGCTGGGGTGCAGCGTCTTTTGCAGCTAAAACCCTCTTGTAGAAGAAACACCTCTACTAGTACTAACCCATTTTTTCAGAATCACAGTTAACATTAATCCTTTATTTATTTCTTCGCTTTCATTCTTTTCTGGCGGTGTTTTCCCTTCTTTTTAATTTAATTGAGGTTTTCCTTCCCTATATTGGGGTTCTTCTTTTAGGGGTGGGGGGTTGGTTGGTTTAGTGTCTCCTACCCCAATATAAGGCAGTGTATTCTTTTCATGTAAGAGACCGTAGCTTAACCTTGAATCTTTTTACAAGCAATTCATACAAAAATTCTTTATTCTTCATGGTTTGAACTTTCTTTGTACTTCAATTTGTCTGTATTTATTCATATTTTGTGTATGATTTTACTGGGCATGGAACGATGCCAGCTACAATTTTGGAAGCCATTGCCCTGTTCTCTATCTGGTCACATGCAATGATCTATTTGCAGGCTAATATTTGCTGAAATTTATCTTCAAATTTGCAGATTTGATTTAAGTAATCTTTTTATTGCCTTGACCCCGCAAAACCGAGACTTACCACCTGCCATCATTTTATTCCTGTTCCGGGTTAATTAACCGATTTTGGATATTTTGTAAATGGTGTGATTGAGATATCACAGGTGGTTTTATGCTTTTACTGCGCACAAATTCTTTGAATTAGGCATGGAAAATTTGGTTAGAATTTGGTTAAGGCATAACGTTTAAGTTCGCCCGACCTGCCCTCCATGTTGAATGGGTACATGTCTGCTTGCCATCTCCAACGCATGCACAGAGGATAAATAATTAACTGCTTTCAGAAGGACATGCTTTCAATGCTACATGTATATAATTTTTCGGACATAATATTTGTCATATATTGAGTTTCTTAATATACGTTTGTTGATGTCACTTATAAGAGTACTATGTAAGAATTTTGGAAAGTGCTAAAACTTTGACTTTAAAGTGTTCATTTAAAAAACTTGAGTTATGCGAAGGATTACGCAGATAAGCCTTTGGCTCCAAGGACAAAATGTCTGCACAATTTCCCCCAAAACCCTTATACAAAATGTTTGCACGAAAATGTTTTTGTGGGTTTCGTGGAATCAGCCTTTCTAAGGGGAGAGATGCTGCTAGAGGTAAGGTTGCCTACATCTGGATCTCTCTAGGCCTCGCGAAAGCGGTACCCACACTGAGAGGTGTTGTTGTTGTTGTTGTTGTTGTTGACATTCAATCTTTGTTAGTAAGTGGGTGAAGCACCCTAGGGGCATTTCGCTTCCTAAGCATCCACCGGCTCTAGGTTTCAACCTTAGAAGGTACAGTAAACCCTGACAACGGTCCATTTGAGTTCTAAACAAGCTGATGTATATCTTGCATGATATCCTTTGTTTGGGTTCATATATGGAGCTAATTAACCCCGTCTTAAAAGTAGCTCATCTACTTATGGTTTGGAAAATAAGTTTAGTTTTGAAAAACTTTCATCTTAATCTCGTCTTGAAAATAGCTCATCTACTTATAGTTTGGAAAATAAATTTAGTTTTGAAAAGCTTTTGTCTTAATGTACACATTTTTGTTAGTTGTTAGTTATTATTGTTACCTACTACAGTTGGTATTGTTATTAAGATTTTAATTTTGGCAGCTTGTACTCCTTTCCCTTTGGTTCACTTCGAGCCTTGAGTGAGTTAGGATAAATTCAAGAGAGATCTACCAGCTCACCAAAGCTACCATTGCACGAAGTTAAACAAAACAAGCTCGCTTTTGAATTATTTTTGGGGGGCGGGGGGGGGGCCCAACCAACGGTTTGTAGTGGCAGACCTGATCAGTCAGTCATCAGCAGACCCTTCCTTTCTTTTTTTTTTGTTTAAAAAAAAAGAGAAAAAGACCATGGAAAGCAAGAGTAGAAACTGTTGTCTTTTAAGTTTTTTATGATCTTGCATAAATTAGTTTTTTTCTTTAAATAAAAGGTTTATTTGTTAATAATATTATACGAGCTATTGAATGAGATTATTTCACATAATAACTATTATAAGACGGATTTCATCAAATGTAATTTTTTTCAGTGTTATACTGACTAACTATTGATTTTAAAGTGATTTTTTAATTCATAAGTAACTAATTATTAACTCTACAATAACCTTTATTATAATAACTCCTAAATAAAATATCAATTATTACAATTATTATCAAAAATCAGCATAAAAATATTCACCTTGTGATATACTTCCTGTGCAATGAGCCCACCTAAAGTCTTGTGATATACTTTCTGTGCAATGAGCCCACCTACGACTTATAACAATACTATTAATTTATTATGATAATTCACATCATGGACAGGAAAATCATACCATGATTTGACGTAACAGATTCTGTCTACTTGACCCCATCTCCTCCTGAACCCCTTTCTTTTCGTTTCTTTTCAGTGCCAACATGCAACATCCTTTCCCTAAGGCAAATGAGTTAGTGCAAGCATGTAATGCACGCCAACTAGCTGTAACACAAATTATATATCATGACAAATCAACTAGCCGTAGCTAAGGAGTATACTACGGGAAGCAGTCCATTGATGTTTATGATTGATCATTCTAATGCTGTACATGTTTATTACTAGTTGTGTAAATTTGTTTGGTTACATATTTATAAATATTAAAATATTTATTAACACAGATTTATTTAAGCAATTTAACATCTAGTTTCTTTTAAAAAGTATTATGTTTGAATATTATAAATAGAAAAAATATGTAATGAAAGAGTTATATTTCTATGTGTATTAAGTATTAACAGTAAGTCGAACCTTAACTAAATAGAAGATTAAAAATCACAGAAAAAATTTTAGAAGATTTTTGTGTTATAAGTGCAGTATATAAGTATAGTCCCTTGATTTTTGTTCCTTTCATCTCATCTCATTTATAAATCTACATGGAAAAAACTAAAGTTCTTTTTGCTTTCACTTTTTTTTATCCAAATATAAGAGATGAACAAATGACAATGTTTTCTCCCATCCAATCTAGAAAAAATAAACTGTCTAAATAGGTTTTTTTCTCTTTTTCAATTTGAGAAAAACTGTTGTTTAGAAGTGAGTCTAGAAAAGTGAAATCATATTAAATTTTTTTATGGGCCTGTTCTTTTCGTGGGTAAATTTTAAAATACAAATTTTAACCCACTTCAACCTATTTCAATCCATTTTTACTATTTTAACCAAGTTCAATTTTTCACATAAAAAAAAT
Source organism: Selenicereus undatus (assembly GCA_017589665.1). NCBI lineage: Eukaryota > Viridiplantae > Streptophyta > Magnoliopsida > Caryophyllales > Cactaceae > Selenicereus > Selenicereus undatus. The sequence continues at coordinate 101,215,240 of JACYFF010031954.1, forward strand.
CAACTCACTTCAACCTACGACAATTCATCTCAACCTACTTCACCCTTTTACCAATCTCAATTTACCCACGAAAAGAACGGGCTCTACCTCTCTATTTTAGATGTACTAAAGTCGTTTTCAAACTAGATATTGTTAGCAAAATGATAAATGTCCTATTATAAGACACTTCTTAAATATCTTGTCTTAATTTAAAATTTATAATATCATTTATTAAATTCAAAAAAATGATATAATTGCATAGTACAAGGGTGTTATTACTTATAAATTACGTGAAATCATATTTTTATTTATAATTTTTCACAATTATAAAATTATGCATGCAAAATGATCTGGTTATGGTATGTCGGCATAGCTGACAAACACTAAACTCTACAATTCACAATTTAAATGTAACTATCGAAAAATTGATGAATTTAACTCATATAAAATATTGATTTTTGCTAAAGTAAAACACTGAACAAGTATCTTATAGCAGGAAGATATTATTGTTACTGTTTTTAATCCCTTCATATTACATTTGATTTAATTCAAGTATTCACATATTAAATTTTAATCTCCCTAATAAAAAAAAAAGTGATTTTCATCTCCAAACTCCATGAACATGATTATGAAAGAAATTCATTACAAATTAACAGAGCACAGTACATGCACGCGGCAGACAAGTTTGCACAGGCCATGGTCATAAAACTGTAGGACTGACTGAGTTAAACAATTCATAGTACTAATTAATCAATGGGCCAATTTTTCCTTTTCTTTTGTCTATATTTTTTTTTCTATTTTACAAATTATTATAAATAAAAGGATTGATGGGTAATATGATGTTGAAATATTTATTGTCTGCTACTATTCTGCTGTATGATGGAGATAGTGTGTATTGGTAGTAGTATAGTACTAGTACTGTTTATGCATGGAGGCATCTCACTGCCCACAGAATTACTAACCTCTATCTCTTTCTCTTTCTCTTTCTCTTTCCCTATCTCTACCTTTGATGGTGTTTGTGACAGACATTGACCATTGATATCAGCTTGAACTGTAACTGTACATCACCATCCATCATTTGAGCCCTTTTATCTATCTGTCTGTAGGGCCTGTCAGCATTAACTGATAGAAATTAATTAACCTACCTCTTTTACTGTGGTGGATTCAGAAATTATAAACATTTAGACTATTTTCAATGGTGAATTAATTTTTTAACTTATTAGTGGAGGTTTATTTCTGTCACATTAACTTGTGAGTTAATTTTTTAACTCACAATCTTTCATTTCTGTAATGAAAGACTCATCACTTTGGTTCACCAAATAAAATGACACATATGAGCCTACTCTATAACAAACAACTTTAATTTTAGAATAAAGAATAATAAAAAATATTTTAAAAATAAAAAAGCAAAAAATAATAATACCGTGAACCAGTCCATGGCCGCGAGCTGCCTCACAAGCCATGAGCCAGTTGCGGCAGAAACAATCCCGCCTCACACCCTTAATCTCTGCTCTTTTTTGGCTTGTGAGCAAGCCATCGGAGCTGCTCTAAGTACTCTATTTTGACTCTTACTTAATTTGATTTGTATCATTACAATTTAAAAAACTTAAGAATGTTGATGTAGAGTTTTTCAAAAAGATTGATTTTGGTCATTGAATGCATAGATCGAACACCCAAGGTTATAAAATAAATCTACACACCGTTTTTTGTACGAATTACATAGTGGAATAGTTATATATAACATGTTCAAAAGAAATCTCCAAAAATGCTTGTTCAATGTGAAAACCACACCTTCTTTGCCTATTCCTTTTAATTTATCATAAATATTTATCATCAATATTCAACAGTGATCGATATTTAATCATATTTCTACTCATAATTTTAGCCCCAATAAATATCCATCAGCGCCTCCCATGTTCAAATATATTATGGCCTCCAAAATAAGGAAGGAGCTAACCCCTACTCGGCTACTCCCATGGTCATAGTCGTCAAACATGTCCTACGGCATCTAAAATATAGAAGGCACCTTTCACAAACACAGCCTTAGTGAAGATAATAAAACTCTCATTCAAACTGCTCAAGATCATATTCAGTCGTCATGAAAAATACAAGTACTCGTACAAGACATACTCGCTTACAATCAATATATGTAACGAGGTTTTTGTTCATCATATTTTTAGAGAAGAAAATTGTGCAACCGATTGGCTGGCAAAATTTGATCATTCCTTACATTTCATGGTTGTATGGAATATGATCCCGCATCGGGACCTTCTTTCTATTCTTTACGAGAATAATTTAAGGAGAATCATTGAGAGAAAGACTGCTTAGATTGTAATACTTACCTTTCTTACCCCCCCCCCCCAAAAAACCCCGTAAGTGAAGATGTTTTCCTTTCATAAGCAACAAAACAAGGCTTGGCTCGAATGTAGCCTAGTAAGTGTCTAATTTAAGTACTTAATAACAGTTTATAATGTAACTTTCCACACCTTACAATCATCTTTGAGGTTTTGAAGGTCACTCCAAATACACTCCTAGCTAGTTTAAGCTCCATAGAAATTTATTTAATCTATCAAATTTTTAAAAAATTCGGTGAAAAAATAATCTAATGAAAAGTCAAACCGTGTAAAGTCCAAAACTATATATATATATATATATATATATATATATATATATATATATATATATATTTGTCATGATTACATATGTACTAATTCTTTTTTAAATTATTTACCTTCTATGGGTTAACATACATACATACATACATACATACATACATACATACATACATACATACATACATACATATATATATATATATATATATATATATATATATATATATATATATATATA
>JACYFF010031954.1:101218081-101254246 GCA_017589665.1 Selenicereus undatus
ATATATATATATATATATATATATATATATATATATATATATATATAAATTACGAGATTGAAGAGTTTCAACATTTATTTAGAAATTTCGACGGAAAAAATCAGTTACAAGACAATGAACCTACGTGCAAAGTCATTGTAATTTGTAAATGACATGATATGTGTCAATACATATAGTCAATAGCTAGGTTGTATACATGTACAAAATGCTTATTAGAAAGACAAGAAGTAGATTAAAGTTAGCTGAGCTAATTAAACAGGTTGATTAGCTAGCTAATTCATAATAATGTTGAAGTGAGAGATTCAAGCAAATGAACAATTAATCAGTGGAACCGAGGGGACATGTTAGTCCCACTCCCTCCATGTGTCTGGTCCAACCTTGCTTGGTTTTGCCCTTCAACATTACTTACACCATAGTGAATATGTGGAAAATGTGCCCACTGCCAAACAAGTATTCACACATTACATTGTTGTACTAATAACTAATAATTCAGTATTCCCATAAATCAGACAAAATTTCAAAAAAAAAAGAGAAAAAAAAAACTACAATGTATGTGCATTTTTTTTTTTGTTGAGAAATTTTGGATGTCAATAATTCCACATTTGGATAAAAATAATTTGGCCAATTTTGAAAGGTGTTTATTTTTTATTTACCAAGTTCAAGTTGATAAAACTTTGACTGACCACTTTAATTATATATTATGCTACTTTAATTTATCATGTATGAACAATAGAATAACAACAACACCTCTCAGTGTGGGTCCCGCTTTCGCGGGGTCTGGGGAGATCTAATTGTAGACAACCTTACCTCTACTGACATTCCTACTCGTAGAGAGGCTTTATCATGTATGAACAATGACGTTGAAGAATTATATGAAAATACACAAATTAACTATGCTTATAAATAGGTCAACAACTTTTAAATTGGAAAATGACAGTACATGTTATTTCGATTGTACTCCAAATAAGATAAAGTATCGAAAATTTAGAAAGTAACGATATGACAGTTAACTTATAATTATCACACCTAAATGGCGGTGTTGAAATTAACTATCAACGAAACTGTCAAGATCCATCTTTTCATTTTAATTTTCAAAATAAATGCAGTCAAGTAGTTTGTCTAGGAACTGTCAAAGAAATTTGTGAAAATCAATAATTAAGTTTATGTAACAAGAACTCACATTCTTAGCTGCAGCACTAAATGCCTCTCTATGGCTGATATCTGGATTGCTGGCTTTTATCCTTTGGATCTCCTGCCTTTTCCATTCAAACCCCCAAAAAGAGAAAAAAAAAAGAAGAGAGAATGCAATAGTTTAAGTTTTTGATCAAGGAGATAAAAAAAAAAATTGCCAATCTTCTGTTCAACTTGAAATAAATTCCTAAGCAAAAAACTACTAACAAATATAAATCTTGAGTAATTATAATTAAATTTCAAAATATGGATAAAAATGAATTACATATTTAAAGTTAAATTTGTATGTTGAATTTAGAGAATTATTACTTACTTTATGAATTTATTATAGGCCGAAGGAACCCGGTGTCGCTTTTCTGGATCTGCAAAATGCACATAATGAGGTTAAAAAAATAAAAGAGCTAAGCTACCTTATCTTCAAATATGTGAAGCCAGATTCTTATAAATTCTGTGATAGGAGAGCTCTACCTCTTTTTGAGCCAACAGTAACTCGACTTCAGTGAAAAAAGATTCGAAACAATATATATATATATATATATATATATATATATATATATATATATATAGATAGATAGATAGATAGATAGATAGATAGATAGATAGATAGATATGTGTGTGTCTCAAGTTGAACAAGAAGAGATGTCAAAATCAAGGGAGTTAAGAGGCTTTAGTTAAGCAAAAGATCATACAATCATTTAATTTTGAACAAAACACTATAGATTTACTCCAAAAAAACAAAACAAAACTATGGATTAGACAGAAATATTTAACCACTTACTAGGATTAGGAGGGGGGGATCTAGCCATTTGATCATCAATCTCGTGCACACTAGTAGAAGATGATGAAGACCCAGTAGTACCAATCTTGCTTGGATCTTCAGAAATATTTTCTTGTGATCTCATTAACTGTTTGTACATAACATCAGGATCTTTTACTTGGCAATGCTTAATCATATATTTGTATATATATATTGATTAGTCAAGTGCGAATATTGGACATTAAAGAGTAATTTCATAAGTAATTAGCTCAAAGAAAACAAAAATTGATGAATATATTGTGTCATGTATATATATATATATATATATATATGTATGTATGTATGTATGTATGTATGTATGTATGTATGTATGTACCTGGGGATCTTGAGGATATGGAGAAGGTCCAATGGTAACTGAGAGAAGATTGGAACAATGCCCACATTTGACGGTCACTGAATTATACATGCTATTACAAGGCACACTCACCTGCGATAATCGTTAACTATGATCAATTCTCAAGAATAATAAAAACTTACATAAAATTAAAGAAATAATACTCAACATACTTAAACTACGTACGTATACCTATGAGTATGTACTATCGTCTACATATATTGCTCATGCACAATACATCAATAGATCATTATATATAACCAACCATGTATATAGTTATATGCACGAAGAGTTGGCGGCACGCCGGGGTTATATACTGCTGTATAAATTCAAGTAGCTAGAAGAACCATAACATATTACTATCTCCAATATGAATTTAGAGTCTATATATGAGAATTGAAGGTATGCTGATCTATTAAAGAACTATTCTTGATCTTTACCGTCTTGTTATGCTGAATTAGTTTAATATGTTACAGTTCTTCGCCGAACAATTAGTGGTGATTTTAAGATATCCTATTAATCTTCCTTAGTATTTCTCAAATTTCAAAACCTCAATTCGATCGACATGAGATCTAAGTATGAGATAACAATGTTTTCCTATTTTAACTAGAAAAAAAAAGGAAAAAAAGGAAAGAAAGAAAGCATATATATTGCCCCTCGTTTAATTTTCTTTTTGCCTCTTTTTTTGTTTTTTTTTTTAAATTTATTTTACAATTAGTAATTACTCAAATCACTACAAATCCACCACAACCAGGCAAGGATATTCATATACTGAAGTAGAAGGACAAGTGGACAACAACCCTAGGGGCAGAAATGTCTTAATTTCTTCCATTAAAGGCTACCTGCAAACAGCTAGCCTTACATAAAAGTATAGCATGTCAAACTTGTCAAGTTCAGGTGATGTATCATAAGCATTCATATATTTGATGAATTATGATTCCAAGAGACATGTCAGAGAAATTATCAGATTACCCAAAACCAATTATCATAACACAAACCCAAAAAAAAAATTAAAAAAATGGAAGTTTGTGTCAGAAACCTAAAAGATATATATTTAAAAATGTATAAATATAACTTTTAATTATTTTAGTTGTAATTGTTCTGACTGTGATGAACCCTAGTTTCTTTTCTTGTTGTAAGACCTAATAATCTCACTTTAAGATGAACAGAAAAAGAAAAAAAACCATTGAAAGTAAGGGCAAAATGAGAGTACCCCTAAAACCGTGTTGCAGAAGTTGCAATGAACATAGCAGACCTGCTGCTCCACTGTGTTGTTACTCATCATCTCCATTGACATGTCTCAGTGGATCTTCACGAGAGAGAGAGAGAGAGAGGGGGAGAGAGAGAGGGGGGGAGAGAGAGAGAGAGATGTGGATGTGAGGAGAGGAGAGGAGGGAGAATTAAGAGCAAGAATTGAAGAATAATGCAAGAGAGCTAAGCCCTACAGTACTTCACAACAGTCCATGAAAATTGGTCGGTTTGAAAAGGAAGCTACCTAGCTAAGTGGTACAAAACTTCATCATTGTGATAAAAGAAAAAATAAATAGGGTCGGTAACGCAACGGGTCAAAAAAAAATTCATTTTCAATCGACATTTATTTTAGGGCACTAATCGATGCTGAGTAATGCTTAAGATGGATGAAATTATAATTAGAAAATATGACTAAGTGTTAATCTGTGTTAATAAGTATTGATAAGTGCTAAGTGTTGAATATTGATGATAGGTTAAATAGAACAGACCCTAATATTGTCAAGGTTGTGTGAACACAAACACATAATTGTATTATGGGCATGGATTTATATAGAGTATGTTGAGGTCTATGATAATTTGTTGTGCTTATATATTTACCCTAGATTTAAATGGATGATCGTGCCTATGAGGGTTAGAACCGTTAGATATATAGTCCCCTTTCATTATGTGCTCTATGTATCGATGCTCGCTTGTAGATTGTCAGTAACTGATCACACAGTGCATCCTCTTTTCTTGTTGGATTATATAAAAGTGGGTTTAGTCACACATTGACAAATTTGGCAGCCTTGAGCATGTATACAAACAAATTACCCTATCCATTACCAATTGATTTTGAGTTGAGTCCTCGATCACTTGAATGTTGTAAGCCTTACTCGTGTTTGCAATAAGGTTCAAAGAATATGAAATTTAACACTTCTTATCAAATACCAATGAAAGATCCACTTTCCTTCAGCTTCGCTAGACTTTCTTTGACATTATTATTCATCGACCGCCAACTGTGCAGTGTGACACTTCAATTTTTAGGCAAATTGATGAAGAGTGTATAAAAGACACTTACAACACATGTTATTGAGTAGTCATTGGTGATAAAACAATTACTAAAGAGACACGTGTCGATGTTGTAATGGTCGTAGTAGTGTTTGATGAGATAACGAGGATAGAGATTTAGGATACAGGGGTTGCCATCAAGCAAATTGATGATAGCTGTGACAATTGACTTAGACTTAGTCGTGTAGTGATGCCCAAACTATGGATAATGTTACTTTCGAAGAGTAGAAAAACTTCACCTATTAGACAACGTATATGACAAACTGAGAATAACAAAAATATAAGAGTTAAGACGGCTGGTGAACAGCAAGAAGATGTACTTATAAGCGTTACAATGGACATATCTTAACCATAGAATTGAAGAGGGAGCACTTTAATCGTTCAGACACCCCTTTTTTAAGAGTAAAGAAGCTTTATATTCTAATAAAGTGCTTTGCAACAAACAAAAGCAACAAAAGATGTAATAGGCGTTAGACAGAAATATCTTAAATCGAGCATTGAGAAATGAGCACTTTAATTTCTCGAACGCCTCACTTTTAAAAGTAAAGAAGCTTTGTATTCTAACAAAGTGTTGTGCAATAAACAGAAGAAATAGTAAGACGTAGTAACTGTTCAAAAAGACATATCCTAAGCCTAAAACTGAAAAAAGATCTTCCAAACACTTCCTATTTAAGAGTAAAGAAGTTTTATATTCTAATAAAGTGCTTCGCAACAAACAGAAGCAACAGTAAGATACAGTCAGTATTAAAATAGACATATCTTAAACCTAAAAATTGAGAAATGAACACTTTAATCTCTCGACACCTGTCTTTTAAGAGTAAAGTTGCTTACATTTTAATAAACTGCTTTTCAAAAAAGTGAAAAAACAGCAGTAAACCCAGAATTAAAAAGATTTAACAAAATGCTTGGCAACAAACAAAACAAGTATTACTGAAAAAAAGAGAGAGAAAATACTGAAAAAGAGACAAAAGGGCAGTTGGGTTGTGGTGGTCGGCACTCATACATACATGACATGACGATTGAAAGGAGGAGTGGGGAACTGAAGTGACTTGTGCACTTTATGTTTACACAACCTCATCAGTCACTCATCACCAACAATCAAAAGGTTATCATCCATTGCTCTCCCTCCCCCCTCCCCCTCCCCCTCCTCTCTCTCTCTCTCTGAAGATGGAGATATTGAGAATAAAGTAAACCTAACTCCTGTCTTTAAGCTAAGGGTGTCAAAGATCATGTTCGATAACAACGTATTGAATAAATTATAAGAGTGGTTTTATATGACATTGTTATTCAAATAAATGTTTAATAAGTACAAGAATGAATTTATACGACATTGTCAGTCAAAAAAATACTTGAATTTTGTATGAAAATCTCTCAATTTTTTTTTTTTTTTGGTGGCAAGAGAAGGGATAATTTACTAATTAAATAGTCATAAGGTATCTACCAAATATATTCGATACAAACAAATATAGACTTCGATGAAAAAAATACAATCTACATTGAACGTTCGTCCTCCCACAACTGCTATTTCACTTTATAGCATCAAGAACTGATCCACAAATCCGTTGTACTATCTTCTTGAACATAGATGTGTTGATCGAGTGTAATCCCATCGTGTGAGATAATATTTGAACATAAGAGATTGTATTTGAAGTGCCAAACTTGATTAAAGAGCTGTCTGTACAATATAACAGTTAAAAAAAGAAGAAGAAAGAATCGGGAGTCTTAATTGGATCACCAAATTGATGGTTTTATATGGAATATTATTTATAGTGGGTGAGGTTACCCATCACTTGTTGGGAAGTAAAAAAGCACACCCTGTCTTAGCTTAAGTCCTATAAGTATATAACTAATTAGAGCTAATATTTGTCTGGCAAACTAACCCCCCCCCCCCCAAAAGAACAAAAGAAGCCTAGAAAACACCATAATCAAAAGTAAAATAAAAAAGGGAAAACAATGTCTATTTTTCAAGTCACTTTAGGTTGTTGATGAGGGTCGACTAACCACATATAGGTATCCCATACGCATAGGCCAGAGCTACCTTATGTGCAAGCCATGAAGGGTCCGGTCTGAAGACTACAATCATGGAGTCAATCTTGCTAAGAGATTCCAATTTCCAACCGCTGGTCAGCTTATTGGAACAAATACATATCGATAACCCCTTACTCTACCTAAGACTTTCGAGATATGAGTTTGAATTTGAACTACTCGATGATCAACTATAACATAGCAATCAAACAAGCATCTATCTATAGAGTCATGTATTAATAGTGTTTATCAGCTGATAATTTGCTAGTGAAACAACTAGTCACAGCTACAACAACTACCTCTTTGACCACACATAACTCTTCAAGACGTACATAGACAACAAGGCAAAGAAAAACAAAAGAATGCCTTGATATCACCAAAATCCCCTTGTGAAATGAAGGAAGTAAAAACTACAGAAATATAGAATGCATCAGTACGGACTTGGAGATGTCCCTGAGCCATTTCTATGCATTAAAGTGTGACTTGTCATTGTCAGGTTTACCTTATTTCGTACAGGATCCCCAGCTATGGGACTTTTTCTGCTGAATTCAGCAGCAACTTTCTGAGCCTATTTTAGAGTATTCCCAAACTACCTTAGATATTTTGAAACTCTACTTTGCCACATTATTAAACGTTTCAATTTTTGAAACTCGTATTCATTCACTTCTCCAATTCATGGAACTCTAACTTGAATTATTTAATAAAATATTTATAGTGAATCCACCTCATAATATACAATCGTTTTTTTAATAACCCAAATAATATTTTTAAAAAGAAAAACAAGAAAAACAAAAAAAATCACAAAAAGATAGGACAAGGGGGCACGAGGGGAGGAACGCACCGACGTTCCTCCACGTGAGGCATTTTATTGGCAAGCAAATCAGATGCATCCACGTGACTTTGGAGCCCACCCTGGGGAACACGTTTTCCCGGGTGTGAGTGCTCTTATAAGGAGAATTGCAGCATATACTATCTATATAAGCATATTTGTTGGCATGAACTGGACCAGATCAAAGACCGAAAAAGTAGTGATCCTTGGACTGCTGTCCTGAGAAATTCATGTTCAGTGGAGATTCCCACACAAGCTTTATCTTGAGTTAACATGTTGCAACAACCCTCATTTATGATCATATCAAAGTTTCAAGTTTCGCTACCAAAACTGAGGCCCTGAGGCAACCGAAATGCTTGAAAAAGAAGAAAGAAGACATTGGAGCCGCTTGTTGGGCTCAAATGTTCTAGACAAATTCGTCGAGTACCACTCCATAAAGGCCGTTGGGAAAACTTACAAGAAATATCGAATTAATGTGTGAGCCGAAGTACGATGATAATGGAGTTAACGTAGAGGGCAAAGAAGAGACTATTCTAGGTTCATATTTGAAGTGTTGAAGTGCTGGGTGCTTCAATTGTCCAAGCCAGCTTCCGCGGGTGTTCTGGTAATCATATGGTCAATGGCATGAACTGTGGTCTGAAGCTCTTCCCATATTGCTTTGTACACCATCCGCTGCCTATTCACTGCTGATTGTCCATCAAATGCTGAAGACACTGCGTAGATGCTGGGGCACAAAAAAGTGATCAAGTTTTGAAAGCAAACATGGGCATGGAGCTGTGAAGTAAATTGCTGAACATGAAAAGATGCAAAAAATGTTGGACATTTTGGTGCACAGATAAATTATTCATGATTTTGCGACAATGGTTTTCATGGCAAGTTCCTTCCTCTTAAATTGATGTCTTCTAATGGATTTTATGCGATACGTGACATCCGTTTGGTTATCTCACAGGCTGTTTCGACAACTCTGGTAAAAGGATCAGACACAAGTCTACATTTAAGAACCACTGATCTTGAATACAGGTAAGGCAAGCACCACAGTATCGATTGTTGATATCAGCAATGGCAATGAATCATGATTGCAGAGTAGATTCAAAACCAAATCAGAATGACCATTCTGACAGCATATCAGAGGAATAATGGTTATATATAATTACAATAAGATCTCGGGGCAATTTGTGCATTGAATTTCACAGATGCTTCTGAAGGCAAAAAGAGAAGTAAGAATTCTGTGCCGAAGTGAATAGGCCATCTGGTCACAAGAATTTAACTAGCCTATGAACTCAAACAAATAGCATTTATGCAGAAATATTAGCTTTGATTGAAGCAGTAGCACACATTAAAGCAATGAACCAGGAATGAGACAGATTCATTTGTAGTGAACCAGGTGCAATCCTAAGAGGCGTACATCAGTATACTATTGCAAAAATAAAGGCCAATGAAATTTTATTAAATATCATAGGTGAAGTTCAGAGAAAAAGAAAGGGAGATTACATAGCTACAGGGATTACAGGACCAAGGAAATCTCAATCATATTTATGGCTTGATGCTATGGTTGGCTCGCAAGCACTCAGGACATGAGCTCAATTCTTCCAGCGCTCTCAGGTACAGCTTTTTTCATTTCTTTTTTTGGCAGGGGGCCTTCTTTAAGCTCAACTAGATGGCGGAACACCGGCAAGATGGAATGCAATGCAATTAATAGAAGAAAAATGAACAAGTTGCTTCCATTGCATTGCATCACATTTCAGCATAAATAAATTCAACACCTCAAAGACGACAAAGCATCAATGCACCCAATATAAGGTTTCAATATCAGGTGAAGGACCTTTGTCCAACCCATACTTTCAGAAACTATGTCCATAATAGCTATTTAAGCAGACCCGCAGATAAATCTACTAAAATGTAAGAAAATACATGGAATTTGCCGCTACCTGACATGCCGACCATCACCAGAAAGATCTTTAACAATAACTGTTTCTGCACTTAGCTCATCTTTGATCTGCTTATGCAAATATTTGCACAAGGATTAGAAACTCACACCATTTCCAACATGATGAGAAAGAGAGGGAAATTAAAAGGACATAATGCTTGGTTAGCTAAAGAATCAAAACATAACAACCATTTCTTCTTTCATTCACAAGGAAGGAAAATGGAAGAACAAGTCTTTCAAGTTCCTGAATTTGGCAAAGTGGATTAAGGGGTCTTTCCCATCAATTCCATGCTATAATCCTTAATTTAATCCCATTGAACTTGTCCCAAACGAACGTGGAAAGTTCCCCTTTTCTTTTCTCTTCTAATTCCCTTAACCAATTCGTCGTCTCATGCCAAATGAGGTGCTAACTCCAATTTAATACAGCATTTGAGAACAGCCAAATGCTCAACTACACTACCATAGTGTGTTAATCCATCCGTAATCCTTACATAACCCAGTTAGATTAATCCAAGCTGAGGCTGTTACTACAGCTAAGTTTGTCATGATAAAACTCAATTCCTCACAAGCCACAAGATGCTATAGATTGAATTGTTTCATTCTAGTGATCAGTGATAAATTCTTAGCTATCTTAAAATTGCTCTTCTAAGGCCACCAAAAAAGATAAGAAGATTCTATTTCTGCTTGATTTAACTGTGCTAATTTGTTCATAATGAAGACTAAAATCGCAACAAGTTTTCAAAAGGCAATACATAACCACAGCACAAACCTAATTAATAAAAGATAGAACCTTTTCCATATAAGAGGATTACTCAAATTTCACAAAGAATTTATGAAACCCAAATTCCAAAACTACAACACATATAGAAAGCAGAGAGAAAAAGCAATCAACCTTGTTTGCCATTGACTTCATCAAAGAAGGCTCCATTGATGCAGCTTCCTCATTACCATGGTGGTGGGTAGGGGTAGCATCCCCAGCACTGCTAAAACAACGAAAACTTCTAAAACCACCTTCCCGCTGAACCCACTGAGTGTTTGAGCAAGAAAAAGCGTTTTGAGGGTGGGAAACCCGGGAAAACGCCATCTTTGCTTGACCCAGAAGCTGGGCATGGCGTCGGACGGGTCGAAATAGCAGCCTCATGCTCGCAGTCGCTGCCATTGGATGCGGATCTCTGTCTCTCTCCTCTTTCCGATTTTTTCTGTCCTACATTTTCTTTGTACAAAATTTCTCTGGGCTATCAAATTTTATTGGGCTTTTGGATGGCCCGTATTTGTTTGCGTGGGCCCAATATAGCAGCCCATACCCGAAAACCGGTTTACCTGATAGACTTTCCAGGGTTGGCTTGTCTCTGTCTTTTTGCTGTTCTTCTCTTCTCTGTTCTGTATCTGACCTGCTTTTTGCGGCTCTTGTGTGTCTCAGTTTGTGGCTCTTTTCAGGTAAAATCATCATTCTCTCAATTTGAGTATGTGTTATTGGGAATATCAATATAGAATTTGGGAAAGACATTTGAATTATGTTCATGGAATTTTCAAATTAAATTTAGGAATGATGCAAAATTTGGGAAATGAGATTTGAATTATGTTCTATTGCGTAATACTATTTTGAAATGGCCAAAGGGGAATTGAGTTTGATGAATTTGTGAATTTGAAAATCGAATTTGGGAGTTTCAAGGTGTAATATTGCACTGCAAAAAAGACGAACATTAGGTATAATATAGTCCGGCTGGACCGGCCTTGCAGTGGTGAAGTTCTTGCTTTGCTCCCATGATGTCGTCTTAGATTGGGCCGGAGTATTACCTTAGTATGCTCTTGTTTGCTGACAAGAATCAGTTGGAGACTGGGTGTAAAGTCATTCCTAATTAGGGAATTGGGAATGGGGTCTGGGTTTTTTGGATTCCTTGTTGAACATGGTGGTTGTGATGATTGGATAGAGCTCTTGCACGTTTTGTTCATAAAGAGGATTTTGGTGGTTGTGCTCAATTCTACTGCACCTGTGTAAGTGAAGCTGAACTGGAACTTTTTGTTTTTTTTTTTTGGGGGGGGGCGGCCCCTCTTTTTTAAACATTTGGGATTGCAAAGAAGTTGATCTATCAATCTGGAAGCTTGTGGTATAGCCTTGTGATAATATGGTATCGTTGCAGTTCTTGATGCATAACTTGGTAATATTTGGTTGTTTGTTCTAAATTTGTCGGGGGATAAGCTTTTCTTTTCTTTTGTTTTCCCTCTTTGGTGGTGTGAATAAGGATTTAGTGTTAGGGTTCTGTGTGCTATTGGAGGCTGGCTACAGGACTATGATTCTTTAGGTGTTGGAAGAGTTAGAATTGGTCAATTCCATAATAAAGTTTTTTTTTTTCAATTGAACATATATTCATGTCTTAGGGATTTGAATTGAGCAATATTAGAAATCTATGTGCATGAGTTTACCATGTTATCGTTGTTTGCCTTGGTTATGATCAATTCTTGATGAATTATCAACTCATTAGCTTTTGAGTAGCTCTTAGGAAATGCTATGTTTGACATGGTTACTGTCTGTGGGATTGAAATTTTCAATAGCTTGGGGATTTGTTCACTCTTTGAAAGTCGAAAGAGGGTTAGGTGGTTTGGAAGTCTTTGATGTCGATCTTTTTTCATGTTTTTTATTATATTATGCTCTAGGCTTCTAGGAGCTGGTTGGTGGACTTGCTTGTTTTGAAGATTAGGAAACTGGGAATTGATGATTGGAGGGGATTTCTCTCACATGCTTTTAGTTCTTATTCTTCCTCAAATTGAGGGAGATGAAGGGGAAGGAACTTGCTCCTTAGTTTTCACGATGTTCACACTTATTAGCCATCTACCTCAATTCCCTGCTCCCAAAGCTTCAAACTTGCTGCTACGCTTAGTTTGGCTCATGGTGGAATGGAGAGCAATTCTGTTACCCCTGTTATTCATGATTGGTTTCCACTGTAAGGCTAGTGGAACATCGCTTCATTTCAGTGTTACAAAGGCCCTCCTGAACAGAGATTCCTGGAGAGGAAGAAAATTCTATGTTGATTGTACTGAAATCATATAGATTGATACGAGGTTGCATGAACAATATGCTTGGTATCATGAATCATTCACAGGAAAATAACATTATAGAATCTGCTTTGTGCCAGGAGTAGAAGCTACTTAGCCAGATCATATCTGTTGATTCTTGATAGTGCTTCATTGTTTTGAGATGTGCCATTAGTATCTCAGTGAGTTTCTCCCTTGCGCAATTAAATACCAAGTATATGCTTCAAAGCTAGGCTTGTCTTAAAGGCTTCACTGTCAGGAAGCTGAACTCTCCGTTCAGATGATTGAGGTGTGTGAATCAAATATAACTGAAGTGTAAGCTCGAGTTTTCTGCTTGCTTTCTTCTGTTTGTATTGAAGTGAACCTTCTCATGCTGCATAAACTGCTATCACATAATTTGATAGCACGGGCTGAAAAATGTGTTTGTAGGTATCAGAATGGATGATGATCAATTAATGAGGGGAGACAAACTTATATTAAGGGGTTTGAAATTTCATGGTTTTCATGGAGTGAAACCTGAAGAGAGAACACTCGGTCAGAAATTCTTGGTGGATGTAGATGCATGGTTAGATCTCCGAGAGGCTGGCAAATCAGACCACTTGACTGACACTATCAGTTATACTGAGATTTACCGGTGAGTAATAGGTCAGTGCTCTTCTTTTACTCTATATTAATGATGAAAAAGGGGAAGGTAGTCTGCTTTTCCGGTAATTTTAGGATCAATTTCATAAACTTAGCATAATTTGTGGTGCCCTAGCATGTGAGGCTTCATTGGGCAAAATCTCAACATTGGAAATTTTCCCCCAAATTATTAGGTTTCCGTTTCCACTCATCATATGTTGTTGTGATTGATGTTTAAGGACTTGAACATTCGTGCTGTCTGTGATTTCTTCAATCGTTGTGGGAAGTGATCTCTTGTTCAAGATTCCTTCTGATACTTTGCTGCATAATTGTATGTTTGATAAATTTAAACATGATTTCTTTCAAAGTGACTTTGCAACACATGAATGAAGGGATGGGACTTCGCAAGACCCTATAAATCTTCGTAAGCACGACAATTTTCAGAATCTGCCTCATAGACATCCATATTGCTGTAATTTAGTGTATCTTCGTACAGAACTTTGGAGTAAATGTCAGTGACCATTCTGATTTGTGAGATTGGTCTTGTATTTATTGCTACACACCTTGACGTTACTTAACTTTTTGTAAAAATGGCAGGATAGTCAAAGAAGTAGTGGAGGGAGCACCTCACAATCTGTTGGAATCAGTAGCTCATCATATTGCATTGAACACCTTTACCAAGTTCCCTCAAATATCTGCTGTGCGAGTAAAAGTTGGAAAACCTCATGTTGCAGTTCATGGCCAGCTTGATTATTTGGGAATCGAGATTTTCCGATCAAGAAAAGTTGATGGGCAATGTTCATAAAGCACATTCTGCCTCATCATTTTCCGCCCTTTCCTTGTTTCCTACAAAAATCCTTTTGACTTGAAGGGAGGGGTAAGGTTGTTTGTATCTGTCTATTTGAATCTCCTCGATGTTGGGGATCGACACCAGGTGGTGATGGTTGTTTTCCTTATTTCTTGTCTTGTATTCTATCATCGTAAAACCCCCCCCCCCCCAAAAAAAAAAAAAACAAGGGGTGAATTCTGTGATAGTATTTTGATACTAGATAGCTTGGTTTTACGAGGTTTTTGGTTTTGTTACCAGCATATAACTCTGGTAATTGATCACTTACTCTTTTTGTTGTCTTCGTTGTCAATGGCTGCTTATGACCATGCCAAATTGATTGGCTTAGCTTAGCCCGAACGAAATTGGCTCGGATTAATCCACACTAGAACTATTGAACTACAGTGGCATCTGTAATTCTATGTTGTCTTGCTTTTTTTCAGGAATCAATGTAGATGCAGATTAGGATATGTTGTCTGTTGAGTTTTATCGAGCTACTATTGACCCATGAATCGACCATCCCTGGTCAACTCATTTACTTCGGCAGCCTAATTGCCCATAATGTGGTGACTCTGCTGAGCTAGTCTATTGATTTCGCCGTCCCGGTGTCACTAGTATCTCCTTCAATGGTAAGGGGAGTTGGTTTAGTCCACATCTCCATACAAATGTCCTTACATGTGAAGCTATGAGCCAAATGAAAACCAATGACCCTTGCAAATGACAAAAAATAGTTCTAGTTCAATCTACTCAAAAAAACAGAAATAGATATAAATCATTACATTGTATTGTATTAGTTAAATATCGACAATTTCAATCTACTCAAATCAATATTAATTGGTACCAATATGGATTAAATTGTTCTAGTTCAAAATTGCATACTATTTGATGAATTTTTTGGTTCTAATTTTACTTTGTAGCAAAATTTGAAGTGTAGTAGTCTAATATAAATAAATGACACACAATGGACCTATTCTTTTCGTTGGTCCTTTCCGATTTATCAGTATCGACCAACTTTAACCCACTTCAACCCACCTCATTCAAAATTTTATTCTCACTATTTTAACCAACTTCAACCCATCATATAAAAATTATATCAATTTTAACCCATTTTAACTAATTTCAACTAACTTTAACCCATTTGAACATATCTTAATTAATTTTACTCTTTTACCAACATCAATTTACCAACGAAAAGAACAAGTCTGATGAACACTTGATATGTATTCCACTATTACTTCATTGGAAAACAGATAAAATGACAGTTTTAATTGCCAAATTCCCTAATCAAAATATTTTAGCAGCTACTAGCCTAGGAGGTCACGAATACATCGGAAGAGATAACTGCTTCTACTCCTAGTAGAGGAATCCAGAGGTGGGTCTGGGAAAGTTGGAGGAGGAGAGAGAGGACTCCAGAGCGAAAATGGCAGAGAGTGGAGATGCATCATTCTTCAAGAAACACTGGGATGGATGGAAGGGGTTTTGGTGCGATCGATTTGCGTTTCTTGAGAACTATTCCAGATTCATCAAGCGTGAAAAACCCCTGCCCTCGTGGTCAGATGCCGATGTTGAGGCCTTCATCGCTCAAGATCCAGTTCATGGCCCCGTTGTAATTTCGCTCTCTCCCTCTGTCATTATGTATTGGCTTTCCTTGATTGATGATTTTTTGTACTTTTTTGGTCGATTTGCAGCTAATTTTTGGGTTTGTCTTTGATTTTTTGATGTGGGTGTGATTTATTAGCAGTGCTATTTCGCTTTGACCATCTGGGTATGCAAAATTATTTGTTTGGTTGAATGGCATGGTACTGTTTGCTCACCTGCCCTATTGTATGTGCGAATGTTTGTGTATTGGGTGTCTTTTTTCGGAGCATTGATAATCTCTTGTGCTTTAGCTCTATTTGAGGCTGTTTTCGGGTTTGTTTCGATTTTGTAGTGTTATTTCGCTGTGACTATCAGGTATGCAAATTGAATTGCTTGCTTGAATGGGATGCTATTTTCTCGTTATCTGTCCTATTGTGTGTGCGTATATTTGTGTATTGGGTGTCTTTTTTGGAAGGATTTTTGTTTGGCTGTAACATTTGTTTGCCCAGTGTTAGAGGTTCTGGGTGATTCAAGGGTCTTTTGGGGATGCATTTGTGTGTTTTAGAGTGATTGTTGCACATGAGATTCCAATTTCATGTTGCAATACATGAGTTAGTCATGAAAACCAAACCAGTTTTTCAATGCTTGGCTTGATCTTAAGTTGGCCTTTGCAGATGGGCCCATCAAGCTGTGTATAGGATTTCATGAGGTGTTTTGTTAATCTCATTTTGTTGTTCCTGTGGCTCATCTGTTAATCGCAACATGATTGCTGTTTAAAATTTTCAAGCTACATGCATCTAATTGTGGGGTGTTGTTCAATGTTTATTCTGCATGGACATGAATTTGATCCGAATTGTCAAATTGGGGGTTTTTCTCTTCACACTTCATACATGGGCTCTTAGAGCATTTTTGTATAGTTTAAATAGTTGTGGAGTTTTAAAATAAGATGTGATCATTGATGGTGACTAAGTTTGTCTCATCTATTCCTTATTCTGCCAGCTGAGAACTGCTAGGGAAGCAGTGAAGTTTGGTCTTGTTGGAAGTGGTATTGGAGCAGTCTCAACTGCTGGTTTTGCTTGGAAATACTCAAAGAGTCCTCATGGTATCTCATCTCTTCGTACTATTTTGCTACTGCACTATTATCATTGCTGCTTATATTCATGATTGTGAAAGTGCTATTAGCATTTACGTAGATTTAGGTTGCTGTGATATGAAAATGTTAGCGCTGTTCTTAAAAGCCTTAGGCATAGCCGCATAGGGAAAGACTGAAGAAGCTTATAGAAAAAAAGACGAAAACAACCAGCTATGAGTATGACTGATGGTTAAGATTCCCTAAATGTTAATTGCTTGAAAGAAATCTTATATTGAACTATATACGTGGTGAATTTTATTAACTTATCAAATTGATAAAGCATATCATGAGTTTTGGCTTTTGGGATGTCTCATCGTTGTTCTTTTAGTTTTAGAAAGCATGCTAGAGGCTCATGATTTTCAAACTTCTCTGAAAATCATGCATGATAGGCCTTGAGAAACTTTGCCTACAACTTCTTGAACACGTTGGTGCACATAGGTTTCTCCCTAAGCAATTTTGATGAGCTTAAGCATAATGGTTTTATTGGAACTTATTTTTTAATTCTAAAACATGCTTTCAAACTGTTCAGAAAGGGGGCAATTTGGTTTTATAGAACTGTCTAAGATGGTCATGAAACTCCATATAACCCTTTAGGTGGTTAGATGGAAGTACATTGTCACCATTTGTGGACATTTCCTGAGGAAACCTTAAAACCATGTAGTAGCTTTATCTTATCGTTCACAAGAGTTGATCGTAGATAAGAGATTTGCCTGGGATAGGCCTATGTCAGTGGCAAAGGAAGCAAGATGTTCACTGGGTAGTGTCAGTAGTTGCATGTAATGAGGTGATACAAATGCATCTTGGTGAGAGGATTTGAGTTCATTGTTTCTTTCAGAAGAAATCAAGTTGTGAGCTTAGATTAAAAAAGCCTGGGGCGCAAAAAAGCGCAAGGGTCCTGGAGCCTGGGGCTCGGGCTTTGAGGTGAAGGCGCTGGCTTTTCAGACGTGAGACGCACTTTGGCTATAAAATGCTCCAAAATCATTCCCAAACCATATTTCTTTGAAAATAAGGTAGATAATGACATCAAGTAGGGGATTAAACATGAAGATAACCACGAATAACATTGCAAATAGTTATAAAGTACGAGAACATAACATCATAGTGTCTCTAAGCACACACCATAAGATCGTAGAAGTCTTAAAAGGCACAAACTAGCATAGCCATAGGAAGGAAAGCATAAAACACATAGCACACAAAGCAAGATAACTCATAAAGGTGAACTAAGCATCCTCCTCCTTATCTTCTAACACCACATGCTCCGCATCTTCATCATCATCCACCAACTCAACATCATCTTCAATATCATCTTCCTCTTCCTCTTCCTCTTCCTCTCCTCTTCAAATTCCTCTTCCTCATCTTCATCAATCAATCGAGTACAAGCTCAGGAGGATTTAGAACCACAGGCATGAGCGGGAGCTTTTCCTTTGTCCCTTGCCGAAATTTTTGCGGTGCTAGTGCTTGTTGATCCTCTACGCCTAGTGCTATAGCGGGACTCATTAGTCCGCAAGCTTGAGTAACAGCTGCCCAAGTCAAAGTATCCTTCTCAAATGCAAGATTATCATCATCTGAGTCATCTTCCATTCTCCCAAGCAACCACCCATTGCTTTCATCAATTTCTTTTAAGAGAATGGGATCTCTAAAGCTACTCTCTTCACGTCTGTGCTTCAATGCACGATTTGATTTGACAAAAACCAAATCATTTAATCGGGATTGTGCTAGCCTATTTTTCTTCTTGGTGTGAAGCTGTTAACAAAAGTAAGTAGGTTTAATTAATTACTAATAAATTAAAAAAATTATATATGTGGATAGTTTTTGTAAGTTGCAACTTACATGTTGAAACACACCCCAATTCCTCTCACATCCCGTCGCACTACAAGTAAGGCTAAGGATTCTTATGATAAACTTCCTCTAGTTGGGTGTTGAAGATCCATATAAACTCCACCATTGAGCTATAAAAAAAAATAAAAAAATAGAATAAGCATTTAGCTAAAACAAAAAAAAGAGACTTTGAGAAGTTTTGTATGAGTATTCAATATTCTTACCGGGAGCTAATGACTTTCTTTGCCTTATTGCCATAGGCATTCCAAACAGACATTGAGAAGTTTTGTATGAATTCAATTCGGCAAGAATCTTGTCTTGAGTTTCCAAATTCGGAACCATCCTTGCAATGCAATCAAACAAACCCTTTATCACTTCACTACAATCTTCAATAGATGGGTTTGAACTTTGAATAATAGATTTTCGGATTCAAATAATGTCCTACCGAATGTAAAGGTTGGTGAAGTTGGCATTCCCATCTTTTGTCAATATACTTGAATGCCTCCTCATAATTCTCCTTCTTGTTTGAAAAGCTCTTAGTAATAACCTCCTTAGCTCTATTAATAGCCTCATAGATATAACCCATAGGTGACTTTTTGTCTCCATCAACCATGCGAAGAACCTTGACGAGGGGACTTGTCAATTTAAGAGAATAGTGAATATTCTTCTAATAACTCTCTTGCAAGATATAGGATGCCATCTTCTTGCCCCTCGCATCCTTTGACCATTTACTGTTGCTCCATTCTTGAGAAGTCACCATCTTTCTCAAATTGTTTTTTTGTTTGTGAATGGAGGAAAGAGTGATGAATGATGTGGCAAATCTAGTCACGGCAGGCCTATGCAAGTTCCTTTGATAAGTAAATCGCCTCATCAAGTTCACAAGAGCAACGAAGCTATGGATATAAGCATTGCTTGCCATGCTCTTCTTTAGAGCAGTCTTAACTTTGGGAATATTCTTTCCAATGTCTTCCAACATAAGATCAATGCAATGTGCGGTACATGGAGTCCAAAAGAGGTTTTGCCTCTTAGCCATTAACAATTTTCCTATATAAACATTTTTATAAAAAATAAATTAGAAATTAGAATTTGTGAAATAGGAATACAATAATTATATAGCTAACATATCAAGAATGTAGATAAGTAGATGATTCTTAGTTTCTTACCAGCTTTAACGTAGTTAGATGCATTGTCGGTCACCACTTGGACCACATTCTCCTCTCCAACTTCCTCCACCATATCATCAAGAACCTTGAATAAAAGGTTTGAATCCTTTATAACTTCAGAGACATCCATTGATCTAATAAAGACCGAGCCTTTTGGAGAGTTGACAAGAAAGTTAACAATATCTTTTTGGACAGTAGTGTCACGCCATCCATCAGATAAGATAGAACAATACATCTCAGCCCATTCTTTTTTATACTCCACTATTGCCTTCTCCGTAGCTTCAACTTCTTTTTTGAGAAAAGGGACTTTCAACATACATGGAAGGCGGTTTTAATCCTGGGCCAAATTGATCAATAGATTCACAAGTAATAGCAAAACTATCAAAAGTGGCGGCATGAAAAGGAATCCCGACATCATAAAACCACCTTGCTAGGTCTCTACAAGCCTTTTCTCTTAACTCTTTCCTACATAGCTCATTTAGTGTTTTTTGCCTCCCTTGGTCCTTTCTAGCCTTGACAACATTTGCGGGATTAGGAGTATGGTAAATATCCAATGGACCTTTTTGCCTAGGTTTCTTAGAAGGCACATTATTACTTCCTTTTGTTCCACTTTCGCCACTTGAATGTTTTCCACTTCTAGGATTCTTTTCAACACATTCATCATCTTCATTTTCATCAACAAAGTAGCCTTGCGACATTTGTCTAGACATATCATATGCTTCCTTTGTTGATTGTTTTAGCTCCATATAGTCTTAGATTTCTTTCCTAACATGTTCCGACACTTTTTTACAACCTAGAGTATTATGATATCCTCCCGCTAAATGTTGCTTAAGCCGGAAGACTCCTCCCATGGTCCGCACTCCACAAAAGTTGCAATAGAAATTATTTTTATTATTTTCATCCTGCCTACCATACTTTCTTCCTGGATCCAAAGGTTTAGAGGAGATCGAACCCGTAGGAGTACCGAATGTATCCTCCATTCAATTCAAGTAATTCAAGTATTCAACCCAAAAAATCAACACCACAAATGAGTTCACTACAATTTTCAAGAAATAAAAAAAAAAAAACACAATCAATTACACAAAAATATATAATTAAAAATTTAAAACTCAGCAACAGTTGATATCACATGAGCTCCATATTCCTCTCATCAGTAAACCCTTACAAACAGTAAGTGGGCTTACAAAATTTAGAGCTCCAAAGTTGTCATTCAATCCCACTTCAATAATTTTAAACACTACTTTAAGATAAGATTAAAGCAGCTCTATGTCATTTCAATTAAATTGAAGTGCCCTGCCTGGGAATTATTAGACACAGCACTTGCTCACTTATTTACCCCAACTAACTAATAGAATCCCAAACATGTCCTTGGCTGGCGGGGTAATTCGAGAATTCAGATACAGAAAGAAGCGAAAAGAAGGGAAGAAGAGGAGTCTGGCACTGTAGCAGGGCGAATCTGGCACCAATTCACACCCCAAAAAAAAATAAAAATAAAAGAAAGCTCGAAACCACTTCCATGGCAGTCGAGACTCAGAGAAGGAGGATGAAGAGGAGGAAGATGGAAAATTGAAAGGAGAAAGGAGTAGAAGCACTTACATGGTCTTGTGGAGTCTAGGGTTTGCGCTGAAACAAACAGAGAGTAGAAGAAAGGAGCAGCACCACCAGCCAGATGCACAAGGGAGCTCGAAAGAGGAAGGTGAGTCGCAGTAGAGGGCCTCGAGCCCTTGAAATTTGGCCTTTATATATTTTTTTTCCTTTTTTTTTCTCCAGTGACAAGTTAAGATCAACAAAGCCAGAAAGCGCTCGGCCCCGCGCCTCGACCAGAAGCCCCGAAAAGCCCGCGGTTAAAGAATGGGCTGCTCCTAACCCTCTTCAAGGCGCAACAGTGTGCACCTAGGGCTTTTGTGCGCCTAGGCATGCCCCGGGCACGCTTTTTTAAACACAGGTTGTAAGAGTGTGCAAGTATGGTTGAGGAGAGGAACTGGATTATGTTGGTTAAGGGAAATTTAGGGTGACTATGATTTTGGAGGCTTAACCGAGGCATTGTATTTGTATGATGATGATTGGAATGGATTTGTGCAAGAGATGAAGATAGAAGGCTCTTCATGGTGATGGCATTGCAGAGGGCTTTGGGTGAGGTCGAGCAACTGCAGCAATTGGTTCAATAGGTACTGACTAAGACAATGGTACGATACTCCTAGTTCATTTCCCTGTTTGCATGATACATGCAAGGGTTTGTTGTTAAATGGAATATTGGTGATGGAGTATCTTGGTTCTGCTGACGTCTTTTGAAGTTATTGAGCAAGCTTATGGACTTCTATGCTGTGTGCAAAGCTGTTGGTTTACTAGTTTTTGGGCATAGCTTGTATGCTGAGGGTGATGACGTACTGTGATCACTGGAGTTTCTGAAGAGAAATCCAAATATCTTATTGCATATCGAGAACCTCAGTTTAAGGATTCATCCTTGGTATGGCGGGACTTCGGAGTCTGCAAGCATTGTATAAGCTATGGACGCTTTCCATCACTTGCAAACTATTCCTATGAGACCACATTCAGCGATGTGGGAGCGCCCGACCTTGAATTTTGGCCGGCAGTGGAGACTTAGCGGCTTGAAGAATGATGGAACATCAAATTGTGAACTCAAAGCAAGGCCAAAGCTTTGGTATGGGACTCTTCTTTGATATCTGAGTTGCTAATGCTGATATTCGCTATGAACAAACTTCAAGAATATGACTAGCACCATGCTACTCCTACATGACAAATTCCAGCAGGTTAAACTCTGCGGATCCTACGGTTTTTGCTCGGCCTAAGCTGAGGTCATGTAGTCAATGCCATAGCCTGTTGACTTTCCTCATTTGGTGACATTATGAGTGTGGTGGAGAACTGGAGATAGAGGTGCATAGTTGCTGATACTTCATTAGCTATACGGCCTGAATTGAATTTTAAATTAAATAGACTACTACAAGTATGCTGGAAGGGAACTTGCTAATATTTGAAGTTGGAATATTTTCCTTCCCATCCAATGACCCTCTTCAAAGCAGTTCATACAAGAACATATTCTCTTGGTTGAATTTTGATGTTATCTGCAAAATTCCACCCTTGAATGGTGAAATTTATCAGGTTAGGTTGACGTAAATGACATGATCTGTAATCTCAAAACACAATATATGATGTTCTGCATGGGACAGAAAAATGTTTATCCGCACCGACCAAATTTGTTTAGGCTGATCAATCTGTATCAAATTGTCAGTGCAAAACTGGGTCAATTTTGTTTTTGTGCTTGATTGCCAGTTGCCAATGCCCAGTGGTCTGATGCAAATTCTGATCTCCTTTCGGGCTTTGGATAGTGAAAGATGTTAATGAATCCTT
The DNA here is from genome assembly GCA_017589665.1 of Selenicereus undatus. Taxonomy (NCBI): domain Eukaryota; kingdom Viridiplantae; phylum Streptophyta; class Magnoliopsida; order Caryophyllales; family Cactaceae; genus Selenicereus; species Selenicereus undatus. The sequence goes on from JACYFF010031954.1 coordinate 101,241,043, forward strand.
TTGTTGAGCTAATTCGCATCATATGAAGAATTAATGGCTCCTGCTTGCCGTGTATGTACAGGTGCCTTGCTGGCCCTTGGTGCAGGCGCTGTTTTTGGGTGGACATTTGGACATGAAATCGGTAACCACGCCCTCCAAGTGTACAGATTGGACACCCTTACTGCACAGACCAAGTTCCTCGAGTGGTGGCAAAACAAGAATCAGTGAACTCCTTCAATGCATGTTACAATCGTTGCTACGGTTGCTGTTGTTGAGACCTCATCCATGGTGCCATTCGTTTCTGCTTTGTGTTACAATAAATGGAAAGGAGGGGGGGGGGGGGGGTTGGATGCTGGTGAGTCTCGCAGGGAGTGCTTCTTCGTGACTGAGAGTAGTGGGTTGTTCCTTAACTTCTTGTTCACATTTTTATGTGTGGTTTTATGCTAATCAGGTTTTGCATTTGTATTGTACTCTCAATTCATCTTTGTTGGTGTTTTTCTTGGCCGTGATCCGATCTTGGCTTTTTCAACTATGGACAAGCCGAATATACCATAACTTCAGTCCTCTTTTACATATATATATATATATATGTATATATATACATATATATGTATATATATACATATATATGTATTATGTATACATATGTGAAGTTCTCGAGGCAATTTCTTATGTACTCTAAGGAGCACATACTTTTATCGTCCACGTATATATATTTTTCACGTGTGTATTTGTTAAATATTAATTTTTAATATATATGTACTGAAGTGATTCTTAAGAATATGTGTTCATAGGACTATGATATACATATTAAAGTTTTCGATGCCCATTGATTCAGTCAGTGCACTGCTGCGAATACCCGCACACTAATTACTACGAAGTAGGGATGGCAAAAGGTCGGGGAAAATCCGTCCCCGCTTCAAAGTGGGGAAAAATTCTCATCCCCAACAGGGATGGGGACGGGGCGGAAAATTAATCCCTGAGCGGGGATGGGGACGGGGACGGGGATTTATCCTCATTCCTATCCCCGTCTCCGATACCCCGATTGGAGAAAAATCCTCATCCTCGTTCCCACTTTTAACTAAAATTGTGGATATTGTTGTATTTCGTGGTGAAGGATTATTGAAATTTAGTTGTGTTTTAAGCTTTTAGTTTTTGAATTATAGTTATGTTTGACTTACTTAGACTTTGGTTGAATTATTTTATGTAATTTGTGCATTGTTAGACTTATGTTGCATAACTTGTTAAACTTTAATTTGGTTTGGAATTTGGATTGTAAAATTTGATGAATTTTATTATACTTGTGTTGCATGGAGTTTAGAAGAGCTTGTTATACAATTAATTGGGTCAGGGAGTGGGGTATAGGAATGATAAATTAAGTTTTCATCCAAGACTTGTAATATAACTATTACAATAGAGGAAAAAAAACAACGGGAAAAAATCCCCGTTGGAATCCTGTCGGGGATTAAATCCCGCTGGGGATGGGGATGGGGGGGAATTTTTTCCTCACTACGGAGAACAGGGCGAGGACGGAGAGCTGGGATCCTAGCGGGGACGAGGACGGGAAATATGCCCCCGTCCCCAACCCGCCCTGTTGCCATCCCTACTATGAAGGCTTAGGATTTCATTCATTCACTCCCTTCGATGGTCATAATGTGGGCCATTGTCTCTCTTCTCTCCCCAATGGCCCAACCTGCCAACACCCCCCCCCCCCCCCCCCCCCCCAAATAGAGAATGAGAGAGATTAGCTTAGTAGTATATGCAATAGTTAGAGCTGAGAAACGAGTTAGATTGAGTTAACTTATTTAATAAATGAGTCAATTTTATGTCACTTCTGAAAATAACTTAGATTTATTTAAAATTAAAAAATAATATATTTTCACACTAAACAATCAATTCAGGTCAAAATCGATTCACTTCAGATCAAATGTGTCATCAGGTTAGGTTTTTCTGGTGCATAGGGACAAGGTAACAGTGCATGTGAGCAGTAACCAATTGTTTTTTTTTGTTTTTGGGGGGGGGGGGGGGAGATTAGCTGTCAGCAAATAAAACGGCGCAATAATTGGATGGGTTTATGCTAATTGCCCATACCAATACGGACGTTACATCAAGGGTTTGGTGGGCTGGTCCTTCAAAAGCTCAAACCTTAGATCCAATGACCCCATCCTTCATTGATTTCTTACTCAACCACTTAAATACTATCTATTTTTTTTAGTATTTATTAATATTAATTAACATAATAAAATTCCATGTCAAAAGCAATCCCACTGATATGCTGTGTGCTTTTTTTTTAAAGGAAATAAAATAACCCTATCCCACCTGCCATTGCTGAACCACAGCACGACATGTGACCTTCCAGCCATAACTCCCAAGTTTCAGCATAAAATTCCAACATAATAATAGAGAAAGAGGAGAGACATAAAAATAAGAATAAATATATATACATAAAAAAAATAATTATAGAACAATAATATGAACACAAATGAATAATAGCATCAGTTTTTTTTATTCGGAATGCACAAACTACTCTGTTTTCCGCAATTTTTTTTCCACTTCATTATCATTATTAGTAGGAGTAGAGAGAGAGAGTAGGTAGGGGCCCATGAAGGCTACGCCACCCACGCCCACCAACTCTTCTCTCCCCAAAATCACACAAAATTATTTTATTTTATTTTTTGCCCACCGACACCAACCTTTTCACCAAATTAACAAAAATAAAAAAATAAAAAATAAGGTTCGATTAATATATATATATATTCATAGTAACTACAACCCAGCAGCCTGCCTCAGTTTTGATCCTTGTGGAGGGAAATTTTTACTCAGCAGTAACACGACTCTTCATGCAGCTTCCCCTGGAATATACTGTAAAATATGCTTCACCCAAAACAAAAAAAAAGAAAAAGAAAAAGAAAAAAATGTATTAACATGGCTCTCTACTGCAGTGGTCATCTGAACTGAAGCTGTCCATTGTTTTATTTTGTTTTTTTGGTTCCTTGAATTTTAGATCTGCAGACCAACAAAAATCAATATTAATTGCCCAAAAATAAAATAAAATATACATTTGTTGGCACCCAGGTCTTTTTCTTTTTCTTTTTTTTTTGTAGAAAGTCATGAATTTGCATAGAAGAAAACTTGCAAGAGGAGTTGCAATGATCCTTTCAAATGAAGAAATGCATCACCATTCAGTCACCGTCAATGATCAAAACCAACCGCCCAAAAAAAGGAACAATAAGAGGGAAAAAGATGGCTTGAAATCAAAGCTAATTGCAGAATAACTCATGTTTCCTTTTCTAGATCCTCCCATTATGCATACAAACTTTAAGCTAATCCCAAAAGGTAGGTTCCTTGTTTTTTTCCTTTTTTTGGGGTGATTTTTTTTTTTGGGGGGGGGGGGGGGCATAGAATGTGAACAAAAACAAGGCCAGTGGCATGTCTAAAAGTTGGAAAGGGGGGGAAGAACACAAATGACATGACAAATAATTGGCACAATCGATAGAAGAATCTAATCAAGGTAGGGGAAAAGAACAATACAACACGGCCCTGCGTGGGTGTGAATGAATAAAGATTAAAGATTTCAGAATGTGCAAACTTTTGGTTCACCTGTGATGGATGCCTAACTGCGACTCCGTTGCTCATTGGCAAGCGCTGAAACCCTGTCCCATGGAGCCTAGCATCCGGCATGTCATTTCTAGCAACTTCCCTGCTTATCACCATTGTAAACGAACATTGTTTACATACAAAAAGGGAAGTTGAAAGGGGTTTTTTTGGGTGGGGGGGGGTTATTTCCCGGGACAGCCATCGCACTCTAGAACAGGCAGACATTGACCAAAACAAGGGCAACTAAGGCAACTATACAGCAGGGACATCCACTTGCTTCATGTCCCGTCTGACCTTATACAGTCTAAAATCTTCTGAGAAGATAAAATAAACAATGGCCTTAGATTCAAATTTTGAGAACACTTGACAAGCAATGAGGTTTTACAAACAGCAGTTCCTTGTATTTACGGCTTTTCTCAGAACCAGAGTTTTGCAGATTATGCTAGACAAAAGACGTGCGAACTTGGTTTAATTAAAAACAACCATCATAAGCTATGCAAAGCATGAAGGTATCCATTGCCTTTGTTAGGTAAGTGGCTACTCAAGTTCCCAAGAAATAAACAATCTGTTTCACCCCAAATACGACCAGAAATACTGCAAGAACAAAGCGAAGCATAATCAACTCCCAGGGTGGAAAAACACCAGAGAAAAGAAAATACACAGTTCGCTTGTTTTCTTCACCAAACCTGGAGGGGAACATCTCACCTATGGTGTGGAGTAAAAGTGAAGTAGAACTTACTGGAAATAGGTTTAAGAAATGTCATGTGAACTTTTGAGCGCTTTGTAATAATTATGAAAGGCAAAACATCATTATCAACTCAAACAGCTGGAAAAACTTAGCTGTTTACCTGGTCCTAGTTATATCAATTGACTACCCATCTGTTCCATTACTAGCACTAAATTGACCACCCATCCCCCTCTGTTTGATCTGTAGTATCCACTATCCACCCCCATGCCCTTTGTTGTTTCATGGATGGGTACATCATAGCTCTTAAACCTATGTCCCAAAAACATGTGTCGTGTAGACCAAATGGAATGCAATGTCACGAATTTGGAAATGCCCCGTCTAAAGCAAAGTGGCGAGACAGCAATCCCTATAATGTGAGGATAACCTTAGACTCATTGGCCACTGAGTATTCTTTTGGTTTAAAGAGTGATATACCCAAATCTCACCTTAATTGGCGTGGATAGTCGGATGTAAGCAACCTTTAGCTACAATTAAATTACAAAGGGGTCGTTTCCAATGGACCCTATATTTTTTTGAAAGATGTTATCTGCCTACTATTTCAACCAGCAACAGAAGTAGAGGATAAGAGTCGACTCAAATTGGTAGCATTGCCCAAAAAGGGGGGTAGTTGATGGTGTAAAAATAATGAAGCGAAGCTAGTGCTATTAACACAAGGAAAAAGAAAAGACTCTTTCCTATGATGTTATTAGCTAGACATAAAGTTGAAGAGTTGATTTTCGGGATTAGTCATTATCACACATTTAGTGTTGTCTCTTCCAATGAAAGTCTAAAAAGTCTGTCATACTCACAAGAAATGTTTTCAGCAACAACAATTGTCAAGCAGCGAATACTTTCTCTCAAGTGCAACGTTGAACCAAGCCAAGTTTGATGCTCTCCAAAGCTCAGCCATGATGTTTACTGAACTCTATATTGAACATTGCTAGACACTTACATTACAAATTACCCATCAAACAATTTCTACCTGCCCTGCCCTTTTCACACACACTCTCTTGCTCTCGCTTCACAGACAATCAGGACAAGGACCGTCATTATAAAAGTTAAACCCAGCAATCACCATTCTAAACTATTAACATCCGTGGACATTAGGTTACCCTAAAACAGTTTTCTATCATTGTTTATAGCTGACCGTTGCATCCTTATCTTCATCAAACTAAGAAATGAGTTGCTACTCAAAAAACGGGCAATTGACCCAGAGACCAATCATAGAACCACGGTGGCACCGTCCCACTCGATTCCACACCCATTTTCCAACACCTCGCCCATTGCCCGAAAAGATCCATTCCGCTCCCCCATGACCACCAACCCTACATCCACCTCATACAACATGCCTCACCATGGCCACTGCCAATATCCAGCAAAACCCGAACCCAGCTACGGTTTCCCAACCCCGATCAAGTCGTTGTCTAACCTCACTGCATACATTCAACAGCATTCTCATGCTTAATTGCTAAAATTGAGATACTATTTCCAAAGAATCATGCCTCCTCAACCACATATAAGATCCTCTCTGTCCTATATTTATAGTAAAATCTAGTGAATATGTGAAAATAACTATAAAATGCAATCATATTGTTCAAATGGAGATTTAACCAATAAGAACCCTTACTGTGAGATTAGAAAAATGTAATTTTTGACGATAAATATAGAACAGAGAAAGTCCTAATAACGTAATCAACCCCATGCCAAATTGACAACTAAAAAGGCAAGAAACCATCTTGATCAACAAAAACAAAATAATCATCTCCAAGAAATTAGACACATATCAATCAAACACAAACAACCCAAAAAGAAAAAAAGAAAAAGAAAAGGTTTGGATCAGATCAATTCAATTACCTCTTCTGGATTTGGTGACAATCTTAGCAGGTCGAATTGCCTTCTTAGCATCAATCTTATCTTCACTCTCCTCAATTGGAAACAGAACACCATCAATCCCCTGAACCGAGATTCTACCATCAGTGTATATATCCGGGTCGAACAAGTAGGCCGACCCGTCACCTTGCCCGAACCGGACGGACCCGTCTGCCTCCTCGGCGGCCACCTTGAAAGGCAGCCGGAGCGTATCGTACCGAACCTTCCCGAACCTCCGAACCGCATTGTACATGCTCTCCTCTGTTTGGTACTCAGAGATAATATGGTAATACACTATTTGCTCCGGCGCACCGGGTTCGGAGAGCTGGTCGGTGGTGAGCTTAGCCATGGCTTCATCATTGGGTGCCAACACCGTGATGACGTAACCTTCCGACACGAGACGGCCCATCTCGGTGGCGAGTGACGTCAGATTCACCAGAATGTCGGCGAGCTCATTGTACCCACCGTAGTGGAGGAGAGTGTGGATGAAATCCTTCACCTGGGCTTCGCCGTTAAAGTGGTGGTGGTGTCCGCCGGGACCCGGTGCCGGGGCCGGAGCTAACGCTGGACCCGGCGCCATTGCTTCAAATATGGGCATCTCCGGAGGTGACCCGGGTGCCGGAGGCGGGCCGGCTTTCTTCTTGACGAGCTTGTTGGTTCTGGGGTCCACCACCGGAGCTCCCTCCGGCAATACGGCGGAGATTGACCGGAGATTTCGCCGGCGATTGAAGTCCTCTTGCACGGAATGCGGAATGAGGAGGTGTTCGATGCCGTGAATCACGCCGTCGGGTCGTACGACGTCGTTTGGTCGAATAACCCTAGCAAGATCCACCGATTTCTCGCCGGAATCTTTGTTTTGCTTCAAATGGAGCTTGCCATTGGAGAGGGTCTCATGGTGTACCCCCAAATCAGGAGTCGGCCACTCGTCCGAGTTGACTCGGACAGGAATAACATGGAAAAGCAATAAACTCTGGAGAGATCTCAAATTCCCAGGTTCGAGAAGGAATCGCTTGAACTCGGGGTCCAAATCGCGTTCTAGAGCTTCATTCTTCGGAGCAAAAATGGTGATATTGTGGGTGCCCACCACAGCTTCGAGCTTCTGAAGAAGAAGGGCCTTCTCTACCAACTCGGCCAACTCAGTATAATGCGAGTCAAGGAGGGCTACCAGGACCGAGTTGGAGTTGATTTGAACGGAAGACGTCGACGACCCGGATGCTGTCTTGGCGGGTCTGGCAGGCAATGAGAGAGAAAAGGGTACCAGCAAGAGAAGGAGAGAGAAAGTGAAGCAGCCATAGATGCGAGCACCCATGGCTGGAGAATGTGGATCGATCTTTGGTTGCTCAGAGTTTCAACAATGGAGGAGAGAGAAATGTGAAGAGAGAGAAATGTGGAGATGAAGAAGAAGAGGAAGAGGAGAACGGGGGGTGGAGAAAAGGGGGAGGGAGAGGAGAGAGAGAGTGAGAGTGTGATAACTGCGGTTTGGTGGGAAGAGTGTCGGCTCCGTTTGGTTTTGTGATTCTTTGGGGAAGGAGGTGCTGACGTGGCGTGGGGTAATTGGTCTGTGATGGAACAAGGGTAAGTAGCTGGTGAGGAAGACGGTTTTGGGGAAGAAGGTTCAGGACAGCCTGGCAGCGAGGGCCACCACACTGTAGCTTCGGCTTGGCTTCGGCTGAGAACATAGGTATGTCTAGAGCTGGGTAATAGGTTGTTTCGAGTCGAGTTTGTGTTCGTGTCGAATTTAGATAGGTTGAGAATTTCTCGACCTGAACCTAATTTGTTTATTAAACGGGTTGAAAAATCTTGACCTGTACCCATTTAATTTTTAACCAGGTTGACCTGTTTAACCTGTTTAAAATAAATAAGTCAAGTTCAATTGTTTAATTAACGATTTACACATTTAACATTTTAAACTAATACGTAATTACAGTGTTAAAAATTAAGTTTATATCTCACATTAAATAATTACTTTTTAAAATTCCCCTGATTCGTCGTAATTCACAATTTTTAAAAAATTTTATATTCTTAATTATATAATAAAAAGTAAATGGAAAAATAACAAATGAAAAAATGAGTTGACTTATTTAACTCATTTAATTGAACGAGTTAAATAAGTACTTTTTCGTGTCGAGAATCTCGACCTGAACCTAACCTATTTAATTAAACGAGTTGAACGTGTTGACCCATTTAATTAAACGGGTCGAAAATTTATACTCAATCCCACTTAACTTCGTATCGGTAATCGTGTCGGATCAGCTTTTCCTAACTCTAGGTATGTCCTATGCTCATGTGGTTGAAGGGTCTTTTTTTTCGTCTTATTTTGACTGAACTTATTCTGAACTTATCTTTTCTGATGTTATTTAATAAAGTTATTTACTGAACTTATTTTGAATTTAAATGAAATTTCAAATTTGAATTTTGTGAACGGAAAAAATATATAATAGGAGAGTTATACCCATTATTAAGCTAATATTAGCTCAATTATGATAAAATAGAAGATCTAAGATCCAAAAAAAAAAAAAAAAACCTTTCATATTTGCTTTGTGCTTTAAGTTGAAAATTCCCATTTTCCATAGTTCTTTCTATTTGTACTACAATTTCTGTTTTTTTCCTGGAGTTGCTAAGAAAATAACAGTGTTCAACTCTCTAAATCTTTCATCCACCTTTGGATATTAAGCAAAAAGAAAATAAAAGAAAAACAAATTTCTATGTATAAATATACTCGATTTATGACATGCATTGTCATAGCTTGTGAAAATGAGATACGTACTGTCCCCCTTGAGTTTAAGTGAGATTACTACTGATTTTCTAAATTCAATATTTTTGAGTTTTATAATAATATATAAATTGACAAGGATTTTACCACGAATGTTAATGCCACTTTTAAAACCACTTATGACTGCTAATTCCTACATTCAAGCTTATTACATAATGCATATTTTTCTTTGAAAATTTTAGGAGAACTCATCCATCAGAAACAGACTCGTCATTGGTTTGACTTTCCTTAGAGTTGAATCCTTGGAATCCGCCCTCCCCCCAAATAAAACTAAATAAAACTACTACAATGTATCGGGTCAAGACTTACACATGAAATTTAATAAATAGACAACTTATTTTATAAAACACAAAAAGTATAATTTTTTTTTTTTTTGTCAATAAGGTATACAAAATGATAAATAACAGCGTACTACAATTCAACTTGACTATTCTCATATTGTACTGTTCATATTATTTAATTTTGTATGGCCTATTCTAGTCATGGACAGGTCCTGCCTAAAACAATGCTTGGGAGAATTAGGCAATTTCTTATGTGCTCCCGAGAGCACATACTCTCGCTCTTCACATATATATATATTTCATACGTGTATTTGTCATATATTTATTTTCTTAATATATATTTGATGATGTAGCTTATAGGAGCATATACTCCCAGAAGTATGATAGACGTATTGGGAGAATTGTAAGTCGAGCGTTTGTTCAAATTTTATACAAAAATCCTCAAAAAGTCCATATAATCGTTCAAAGTGGGCGCCCATAAGTATTAATCAATATCTATAAAAATTAAGGGTACATTCTTCTTAACTCCTCATAAATAATTTATTGTTAATAATTATTGATTAGTGTTGAACTTATAATGAGAAAATATGAGTGAGTGACGATTAGTACGGAATATTGATAATAAATTAAAAATAATACTTAGAAAATTTCAAATAATCACCTCGAAACAAAAATTTTAAATATGTTGCTAACTTTTTTTTTTTGGTCTTTGATCATCCATTTTACTATAATCGAGCTACTGTTAGTACAATAAGGAGCAGAGCTCTCCTATAACAGATTTTATCAATTCATAAGACTCAAACTCGAAACGTTATTCAAGAAAAATAAATATCAAATTATTTGAACCGATCTATAATAATAATGTCACTCATGTGGTTGTCACATTGCCTTTAATTCTGCCTTCTACTTACTGCTATAATTTACATCAAGTCAATGCCATTTGTTCCTTAGTGATGGCGCTTTGCTTCACATGATGAATAAATCCCTAGCCTACGCTAAACCCTACTTCTTCTTTTATTTTTATTTTTTTTTAACTTTAAATTATAAGGAGGGCCTTTTTTGTCCTTTTCAGTTTTGCTTGCATTTAGGGACTGTTTGGCAGCCGCCGAGCCGAGGAAAAATAGAAACAGCAGCTGAAGGAATATCAATGTGGGCCCACCAAAACGATGTCGTTGCTGTGATGTGTCTCTGAACTTATGAAGGTGAGCTGTCTCTGTCCTCCCTTGAATAACTCCACCGCAAACAAAAAATTAAAATAAAATTGGACATGACCAAAATTAAACTAAATTCTAACTGAATAATTAGGACAATATAACTTGGCTCAAATAATTTAGTATTTGTTTCCTTTAAATAAATATTAGATCTGAATTTTTGAAATAGATAAAAATTATGATGAAATAGGTTTACTGCTTTATGAATCAACAATAACCCGACTATAGTGAAATGAATGATTAAATAGTAAAAAAAATTAAAGATTCAAACTTATAATCGAATCAACACCTAAAATAGGCTAATTTGATTTGGGCACAGTTTACACGATTGGAATTGAACCAAATTCGGATTGAACTTTTTTCTTCAAAGGCGACAACCATGTTGCATCAAATATCATTTAATCTGAAATCAATCCAAATTAACACTTTATCTAAATCAACCACATTTGAACTGAAACCACAACAATGCAGATGTATCAGAACCAACCCAGTGATATCTTGGCCTATTTTGTTAAAGTTGAAACCCTAAATATTAAATTTTATGTACAATTCTCTCTCTCTTATTGTATTGTAATTATATTAAAATGCATTTTGTGACTCGTTCGAACCAAACAAAATAATCAAAACTAAGATTAATCCGATTATAAATTGAATGGCTTTTTTTTTGTCAAGTTTAAATAAACCCCCTAAAAAAAAAGAAATAAATAGAGAAAAAAAGACTTAATTGAGAGAAGCACTAGTGAGTTTTGCGACAAATGGCAAAAAGGGCTGACGGCGACGGATCCTCCACCGGAAGGCCGTTAGTCTCCGTCAATCGTCCGTTGTGAAAGTTACTCTAACCGACGGTTATAGCAACGTCTTAAATTAGATAATGACGTAACAATTACCTTTTTAATAAATGTGACAAAATTATCATGAAACCCTAACAAAATTAACTAAATTTGGTTCCATAAATTGACAATGAAAGTGGGTTTTCAATTTTTCATAGTTGGTTCATGTTTGTTAATTTAGGAAAAGAAAAGGAATCATTGTAACTGATTAACAATCATAATAATGGTTGGTTCACATAATGCCAAATTAAACTAAGATTAATTATAATTAAGCTAAATTAATTTGATAGGTTGAAACTATTTTAAGAGGTACGTATTTAGGTTATGCATCCTTGATCTAAGGTACATTCACATTGTCGAGGTTTTGAGGCTCTGATGTTATATTTACTATCTGATTGTTAGATACGTCATGAAAAATTATATATTTTAATACGATATATGATTTCCTTTTTTACTAAATATTATCGGCATACAGTATGATAAATTTAAATTAAAAATATACAATTTATTTCAATATAACATGTAAAACACAACTTTTTAATAATTTATTATGTAAGGATTTGCACTTTTTTTTTCTTTTTTATGAAACTCATATTTTACGTGCTTTAATTACGAGTGATTATCATTTATCTCAACACGCAACTATTTTAGAGTGAAATAGAGTTAGTAACACAAAATGAACTTGTTCTCTTTGGGTTCTATCATATAGAATGGTACCTCTTTTTTTTTTAATCATTAATATTTTGTAAACAATATTTAGGACAGTACCTTGTTATAATGACATTTTATTAAATATAAATAATATGATAGATATTCCAAACAAAGTTTTAAATCGCCTCTTGTATGGAAGTCCTTGTCTTGCGCCAAAATTGGGGCATTACGGGCATGTTCTTTTCGTTGGTAAATTATGGTGGGTAAAAGGATGAAATAGGTTAAAATAGGTTGAGGTGTGTTGGAGTGGATTGAAGTAGGTTGAAGCGAGTTGAATTTTTTTTATGTGGTAAATTAAATTTGGTTAAAATAGTAGAAGTAGGTTAAAATGGGTTGACATGGGTTAAAGTAGGTTGAAGTGGGTATTTTGGAATTGACCCACGAAAAGAACAGGCCCTAAGTTACATACCCTTTCATCAATCAAGACAAATAACAGTTATACATTTATGCTAAAATTTCAAGATTGTTATAATAGAGACCCAAAAAAAATAATAATAAAACAACTAAAATATAAAATATTACTCATACTCTTTTTTTTATTTAATGAAAGGTAAGCATGTCGACCTATCAGGCTCCTATCTCAGGGCAAGCCAATGAGCCTTGTATAGGCAGGGGAGGGGGATGAGACCAACCCATAACATACCCAAGTTTATAAGCTTGGTTGGTAGCCCTGCGCATCTTTACATCGGATAGAATAACAAGTCATGAGATTCGATCCCATGACCTCCAGTTTGAAAGGCCACCTCAATACCACTTGAGCTAAAAGCTCTTGGCGAAATATTACTCATACTTAGTGAAGAAAAAACATGTCTAACTATTTTTATATAATTTTTTTCACAAAATTAGAAAATTGTACTTACATTCATCTTATGCTAGAAAAGAATAGGAGGGAATAATAAATACAAAATTGAGGACTTATGTACATGTCAAAAATTAAATAGTTTAGGTAGGCACTATTAATTTGTTTTTGTCCTTCTGGTTGGTTGGCTTTGATGCTTTCAAATTCTGTCCATTTTCTCTTCCTTCAGAAAAAATAATAATAATAATAATAGTCATGAGAGCTTGAAAATTTTGTGTCGGTGCATACGCTAAAATACTTGTTTTTGTACCTCCTTTCTCTTTCTTTTATATTTATATTTTCCAAATTCCAACCTTTTTCCCCCCTCCATTAACTTCAACCATTTTTATGGAGACCTCAAAACAATCAATTGGACCGTAATCTAATA
>JACYFF010031954.1:101254346-101288109 GCA_017589665.1 Selenicereus undatus
TAACTTCGTTCAATTATTTAAATTTAAGTTGCTCAAATATTTCTATTTATATTTATCTTTATCTATTTTTTTCTTTTTTTAGGCAGGTTATATGATAATTCAATGATGAATGTAAATTGTTATCTAATTGATGAGTTACTGTATCTGCATATTATTTATATCGTATTGACTCCTATTTTGTGTAACAAAAGAAGAAAATAGATTAAGTTTAATTTGATTTGGATAATTTGAGCAACTTAAATTTAAATAATTGAACGAAGTTAGATTTTACTTTTTCCCCTCCACTCTAATTTATTTACATCTTCTTTAATTGGACAGTTCTCTTCTCACAAAACCCACCTTGTTCAGGAAAAAAAATAATGGGTCGAGCAAGGGTTTATGGGTGGAAATTTTTTTTCTTGTAGCTCCTAACTTGTGAGACGAAAGTGCAAAACCAACATAGGCTGTCTTAATTGGTTTGAACTTGTTCTGTTAAGGAAGGGAAGGGAAGTCTTAGAACAACGGTAAGGGTGTTTTCATGTAACCAAAAGGTCACGAGTTCGAGCCATGAAATCAGTCACTGATAAAGTCAGGTTAGACTGCCTACAATTCATCCCTTCGGGTACGACTCTTTCCCGGACCCTGCGTGAATGCAGGATGCCTGTGCACCGGGCTGCCTTTGTTTCTATTAAGGAAGGTTTTAAATTTAAGTATTGTATGTAGAGTAAATACGTATTTAAAATAGCTCTAACCGCCATATGATATGACTGGCAATAATCCGGTTAAATAAATTATGAAAGACAAAAAAAAATTACGCCAATAAAAATGTGTTTTAATTTAATTTTTTTTTTCAAACCAAAGAAAAGAAAGTATTGTCTACATAATATATCTGGTCAATTAACAATTTACACGAAAAAGCAAGTCAAATTCAAAAAGGTCCAAAAAGCCCCTAAAAATAAAAGGGAAAAGAACTAGCACAAAAATAAAGGGGAGGAGAAGGCTTGTTAAATGATTGGATTAGGAGCACCTATGTGTTACCTGAACACATAATTAACCAAAGATGATAATATTAATTTATTAATGTTCACTTTTCTAGGGTTCTTTATTTAATTGTTCACGTTTATCCTGCAATTTGTGTTGGTGTAATCTTTAGCCTTTAATTTTGCTTAAACCCAAACGGAAAAGCTATTAAGCTAGGGATTAGGCCTCTACTTAGGGAATGTATTGCCGACAAATGGTTTAACTTTAGCCTTTTCTTATAATTTTCTTTTTAATTTGGAAATCAATTTTGAAAATTAAATTAAAAATATATCAATTCATTCTGCATTTTATCTCACTTTTATCGTTAAACCTCCCCATGCTGATACTTTTCATTTAATTACGTTCTATCTGGATTCGGTATTCATATCGTTAGTATAGTTAGAGTATATGTGTTTACTTATCGTGTATTTCGTTATAGAGTTCAAAATAAAAAGTGGATGCATCAAGAAACGCCTTAATTTTGATTAATTTAAATGACGAGGAATTAACCTGTCGAGTAGTTCGATTGAACTCGAAATCACTAACGAAATCACAAACACAAGGAATCCAAGAGAAACAATAGTCATGCAGGAAGAAACAATTCATGTGTGAATTGCTTCTCAAACAGATCTGAAAGTTAAATTTTCATTTTAATGTCTTTTACAAGAAGACAACACTCTGCCTTAGCTTCAGGTGGGGTTTCTAAGATCAGCCAAACACACCCCATAAGGAAAACCAAAACTGAATACAAGAAAGAGGCTTATGTAACCGTAATACCTGAAAAAAATGGGTTAGTAGAGGTGCTTCTCCTACAAAAACTACTGTGAGAGAGAGCAAGAGGGAAACAATCATTCTAATTTCAGTAAACAATCCTAATATAATCTGTTGACCAAGTAATCTTCAAAAGTAAAGAACTACGGGCCTGTTCTTTTCGTGGGTAAATTCTAAAATTCCAACCTCAATCCACTTCAACCTATTTCAACCCACTTCAACCAACTCCCACTATTTTAACTAAGTTCAATACTTCACATAAAAAAAATTCAACCCACTTGAACCCACTTGAATCGATTTTAACCCACTTCACCTTCTTACATACCCCAATTTACCCTCGAAAAGAACGGGCCCGTAACATTATGGAAAACTCGTTGTCCGCATTATCCCCAGGATCACCTTTAGGATTGTGTTGTTGAACGATCAGAACTGATGCTGTGGTGGAGAAATTAGGAACTGAACATATGTCTCCGAATACCTCAATTCTTACTTGATTGGGCTTTCTCAAGAACTCCTCCCCGAATACCTCAACGACGCCTAAGGTGAACTTCTTCATGCATTCTATTACGGTGGTCACACCAATCTTTAAGTACTCATCAATGCAATCGGCCGCAACACCATAGGCAAGCAATCGCACGGCTGCGATATACTCGGTTAATGGCGACCACCTATGCTTTTTGACCGCATCGTACCTCACCTAAAAGCACTCTTAATGATTACCTAGTGCTTCTACAGTGTGGAGAAATAAGTGCATTCGCATTCTGAATGTACGTCGAAAACGATGTTCATTGTACAATGAATCTTCCGCATAGTAGTATTCGGTGGTGGGCAGCTTCTCTATCTCTTTTAATACATCTCTTGTTCACCTGAGGCATAGTTGCCGAAGGCATCAACTTTGTTGCTGCTTGCCAACGTTGTACAAAGAACGTCATTTATTATTGCACTCGCTGTTGTATTTGGAAGTTATACACATATATAACAGTGTGCATCCCAAACTCGCGGAGACATGTGATGAAATTTTGTGGCCTTGGCAATCTTTTTAAGGAAACTTGTTTTATTTTTTAGCTAGTACTAAAATGTTTCTTTACAAATATTTGGCATCAGAAAGCAAGCATATAAATGATTTAAATGCATGCACATCCAACAGTTTGTAGATTACTTTGTTGCCACAAATGTTTATGTTTGAAGTGAGATCTTACTTTTTGCATGATAAGAGAACAATTTTAGTATTGTAGTCTTCATCAAAAAGAGGATAGCTATGTGACAATTGCATTTGTAATTTAGAAGTATGTAAGTATATTTACCATACTTGATTTTATATTCTTATATCTCTCGCAACATTTTCGTTCTACTAAAACGACCTTTAATTAAAAAAATAGATCCATAACAAATATAATAGAATGTTGGATATTTGCTAAGTAGTGGGATTTATTGTCATATTTAATCCAATGAAGTGAATTATTTTTTTCGATAATTCTTTTTCACTATTAGTCGTAAATTATCTCATTATCAATGATAGACTTATGAAGTAGTCAAAATTTTAACCATTAGATAAATAAAAGGATTATAAAATTTATGAAGTGTCAAGAGTTGTTGACGAAGACATGAGTTCAATTTTTACTTATATCAATTTTTATGTCTCATCTGCACCTAGACCTGATCAATGGGTCGGGGACCCGCCCGACCCGCCCCACCCTGACCATATAAAATGAGGGTTAAGGTTGGCTTTTTTTGTCTCTGACCCACCCCGACCCTCAAATTAAGGGTACCCGACTATGATGAGGGTTGAGCTTGGGTAAAGGTCTTGACCCTCTGACCCGACCCTCTGACCCTTACTTTTTTTAAAGAAATAAAAATAAAAATAAGAATAAGATATTTTCGGTTTTATTTATTCAAAACTTTTTTGCTTTCATTTTCCCATTACCTCTTAGCATCTTCCTCCCATTCACCTCATCAAATCTCACTGGTTCATAACCTTCTAATGCTTTCTCTCAAATGTTTGGAGTAGTCATTTTAGTGAACTAATTGGTCTATTGGTTTAATGAATAAATTACGCATTAGAGTATTTGTAATTGCGGTACGCTTCATTGGAGCATTATATTATTATTTGACTTTTTTTTATAAAATGTTTAATGTTGACCTTTATAATAAAAAGAAAACCTAGTGAAAAATCTCATTTCATATATCAGGAGGTTTGAGGGCCAAGTCTGACCCGAGGGTACCCACAGGATCAGGGTCAGGATTAGGGATATGCTGACTCGCATGAGGGTCGAGTAGGGTTAGGGTCGAGAAAATCTTATCTGCCGACTCTCATGACCCGACCCTCAATTTGATCAGGTCTATCTGCACCATATCACCATAAAAAAAAAGAAAAGAAAAAAGAAATCAACTAGTGGTAGTGTAGGACCCCACAATTACTATCTCTGATCTCACGGTTACAAACCCTAATCCGTTATTTAAGAAGTTAAAACACACTATTACCTCCCCGCCATCACTCCCCGACCCTTGCCCTTCATCCCACCGTCCCATTCCTTCATCTCCTCTCTCTGTATTTACAATTTACGTTTTTATCTCCATCTGTTCGCAGTCCATAAGTGTCACAAACTCTGCTACTGTGTGCTTCAATTATAAATACAGTCCAAACCATGCAGCAAAAGGCAGGAAAGACAAGTAATTTAGTTATTATTTTATCGTCCGACGAAGATGAGGACGAAGAGAACGTCAAGAAGAAGTGTTTCTTGTCAAATTTGAGTGCGATGCCGACTCGCCCCAAATCCAAGCTTCATTCCAAGTCCAAATCAAGGGCTACTTCATCAACTCGTTGTCATGGAAATCGAACCACCAGAACGACCAAGGTAAACCAAAGCTTATATCATACTTCTAAGAGCACATGCTGTAGAAAATAATGGCAACAACAAGCTCTCTTTTTCATACCTACTCCTTGTCTCCACGTAGAAGGATTATAAGCCTGTTGTAGGGTTTTATAACTCCATTGTTCTTAGGCTGGTTGAATTCATTTGGACTTGGTTTTGTTAGTGTTGTTGGGTGGAGGTTAACCACCACACACACGCACATGCCACCCGTTCGCCCAGTTTGGTCTGGACTGGGCGCGACCATGGTTTGTGGGCTGCTAATTTTTTTAGGAAAATTCTTTTAATTTTTGGTTTGTTGGCATAATAGTCAATGATTGGCTGCTGATCTTTCTCTACCTTTTCCTCCAATAACGGCTAGTGGTTAGTCAATTTCTGATTTTCAACCATAATATCCATTCAGTTATCATATTGTCCTCACCCTCCAAAAGCTAGTTTTTCCACTGTAAACACCAAACTCTCCTAATCCTGCAATACACACCGAAAACAGTCTTGTTCCCCTCTCTTCTTCCTCCTCTACTATTCTCTCTTCCGTTGCTCTAGGCAATTTCAATTTTGCATATTCCAAGCTTCTGGCCGCGAGTGCATAGGTTGAGAGGCTACCTGTATAAACCTTGGGGAGTGATTGACTGCGTTGATTTACACCCAATTGTGCTGAAATCGCTTTCAAGGAAGTGGTTCTCCGCATCACACCTCTCTTTGTCATTTCTGTGCCATTAATTTTGTTATATTCCCACATGGGTAACTGAGTTTTCATCTCATTTGACATGTGACCAAGACAATACTCAAAATGACAACCAATACTAGCTTCATCAAAATCCCGAAGGGAAAAAAACAACACTAATGACCCCAAGAAATTAACTGCAAACAGTCCAAATCGAATAACGTTGCCAAAGTCAAAACAATGCGCTCTGCTCATCATGACACTCATCATGACATGTCCTTCTTCTTAAAAAGTTGTACCAAGAGTCCCAAGATACTTCATCTTGCGCCAATGATACAGACAGGGGTCTCCTTGGCATCAAACAGTTGTTCATTACATGCCATCCAAGCAAACCAAAGCATTAACAAACACTTGTTTAGAACCAAGCATGACACAGACAGGGGTCTTCTTGGCTTCAAACACTTGTTCATTTCTGCCCATTTCCAAGCCGCTACACCAAGCCTGCTTTATTGAGGCTTTGGAACCCAATTCCCTCGCCAAGTGAAACTAGGGGCATGCCCAAGGAAAGAGTCCAGGATCTCATGATTAGGAGAATATTTGGCCTTTAGAGCTCTTGCAACAAGGAGTGTGCAAAGGAAGAACTAAGGTCTACCAACTTCCGGTTTACATATTTCTAAGGTATACCTAAGTGAATGTGAAGTGTGGCCGCTTCAAAGAGCAACAGGGCTTGGCTTGATGCACTCATGATGGATATGGATACATGGCCGGATAATAGTGTCAAATTTTAAGTGTGTAATGAGATTTGTGTGTGAAATATATCCAATTAATCAAAAAGGATGAATAGTTCAAATACTTATCTACTATTTACATTCAGATTAATTAAAATTATATTTCACCAAATGAAAGTTCAAATCGCGAGATACTTCTCTTATGCATAAATCTCCTTGTGTTCTTGGTTCTGATTGTGTGTTTGTTGGAATGGCGGGGATTTGTTCTATATCTTGGAAAAGGCGGGGGATTGTTGAAATTTTTCAAGAATAAAATAAAAATGGCAGGTTTTTATAGTGTTTATCCGAAAAGGTGGATAAGTACGGTGCCCTTTCAGGTTTACCCACCTTATCCAATCCTTTCGGTGAAAAGGTGGATAAACATGGTGCCCTTTCAGGTTTAGCCACCTTATCCAATCCTTTCGGTAAAAAAGTGGATAAGTATGATACATCTTCAAGATTTAACTGCCCTATCCATTTTTGGTGCCTTTTCAGGTATGATTGCTCCTCTATATAAGGAGTGAAATCATAATCACGGGCACAAAATCAATGTGAGTGACTGCAACACCCTCATCGATTAACTTTTGAGAGAACCTTGAAACACACACTTATTTTTATCACTAGATTACCCCTAAGATTATTTGTGTTACAACAAATAAGCCTTAAGAAAGGTGTTACTTTTCACGATTTACTTGTTTATCCTGTACCACATTCAACCCAATTTTTCTATCCGTACATTTACTACATATATTTCTCCAATCTATGACATGTTATTTCGCTTTTTTCTCCCTTAAGAGATGAGAGAAATGGTTTAATTACACCCTTTAAACTCCAAAAATAGAGTTGGGGGGGCGGGGGGTTGTGGAAAGAGATGGGGGAGGAATTAGTGCAAGCAACAATAAGACAACACTACAAAAAGGCTCCAGACACTTCTGAGATACATAATAAATTGTTTTAGCCAACTATTACACCACCCAAACTCATGCTTATGAACGCCAACTATGTAAAAAGCATATCCTACCAACCAATTAGTTTTTGTTGCTTTCACAAATAATAGTAAGCATGGAGGAAGAAGAAGGAACCTATTCTGATGTACTCAACATAATGCAAACAACGAAAAGGTGAGAATTAGGGTGAACTTAGAGAAGGAGAGACCTTGAGGACTGATATGAGGAATGATAGAACATTTATGGATCTTATACATCAGTGTGTGCTTGTTGGGAGACATCTTCAATTTCCTAACCACCATGAAGGGGGGAAAAGTTTCAAGAACATAAACAAATTCCTCAAAAAAATAAGCAGCAGAAAAAAAACTGCTCAAAAAAATAAAAAGAAAAAATGGAAAACACAAAAAATCAACTATTGCGACACCCTATCTTGCGCAATGCAAAAGGACAAACAATTACTAAGTAGAATGGAGAGATCAGAGAAGTTAAACCAATATAAATAGTAAATTATATCCAAACAAAACAAAACTGCGTCAATTTAACATTTACTTCAATCTTTGGAAATGTCATTGGCAGAAGGACCAACACCGTCATCATTCATCAACAAAAGATTCAAGCATGAAGAGTTTGGGAAAATAGCAATCCCCCTTAACGTCAATTGAACTATAAATCCCTATAAGTTACTACATACATCGATTTGCAACATGCAAAAGAAATGAATGAAATAATCTTGACTATCAATAATTATACCACTATCCGCCGTTGTTTCAAGAATTCCAATCTCATCGCTGAGAATCCTCACCGGAGGATTAAACCCATGGCAAAAGTTGAGTAAGTGAGCAATTCAAGAATTGGAAATTCGAAATTTGAGATTGGTGGTTGTGAAATGAGGAAGGGAAAGAGAGCAATTAATTAGGAATAGAGAGCAGAGGGAGGTAGAAATTATCAACAGAGAGAGGAGGTGGGTAGAAAATATTTCCATGGGAGAGATGAAGAGTCAGATATAGAGGGTCCGAGAGAGATGAAGAGCTACGCAGTTTCCAGCGCAAGTCTTTCGAGATTCTCAACAAACGTGGCCGTATTTAATAGGAAGAATTGCAAAAAAAGCTGTTTGGCTTAAAAAAAAAAACTACAGAAAACTGTTAGCCACTGGCTTAGATTGACTTGGTGAGTACTTTTTACGTCTAAGGTCACATGAAATTTCGGAAATTAATCTCATTCTAGATTTTGATGGTTTTAAAAAGATTTTTAAATCTAACTAAAAAATTTAAAAATGTAGCAATTGGGTGGGATTGCACCATATGCTTAAGATGAAGAAGAGAAAGTTTTTTAGGTACCATCATTTTGCTATTTATTATATAAAGATTAGGTTCCCAAAATACTTAGTCCAAATGTTGGACTAAAATATGATGTTTGAGAACCAACTTAACCAAAATTTTAGATTGATGGTTGAAGATTTAGGAATAAGTTTATACTCTAATACGCTCCCTCATACTAATGGCCTTTGGGCTTGAAGCATAGCTACTACAAAGACGCCCTCTACCTTATGCAATAAATCAGTATGAGGGGTGTTGAGGTTCGAACTCAAGACCTCTCAATCAGAAAAACTCTAACACCATATTCAAAAACAAATTCAACCAAGGGTGTGTTTGGCAACAGCGTTTTGGATAGTATTTGGCGTTTTGACTAAATCAATACACTCATCAAAGGATTATAATATTTATGAAGTGTCAAGGAGTTGCTGACGGAGACATGACTTCAATTGTTACCTATATCAATTTTTATGTCTCATCTCCACCATATCACCAGAAAAAAAGGAAAAAGAAAAAATTCATGTAGTGGTAGTGTGGGACCCGGCAATTACTATCTCTGATGTCAAGGTTACAAACCCTAATCCATTATTTAAGAAACACACTATTTACGTCCCCGCGATAACTCCCCGACCCTTGCCCTTCATCCCACCGTCGCTTTTCTTCATCTCCTCTCTGTGTTTACAATTTACGTTTTTATCTCCATCTGTTCGCAGTCCGTAAGTGTCACAAACTCTGTACTGTGTGCTTCAATTATAAATACAGTGCCAGAGGCTCCAAGCGATGCAGCAAAAGGCGGGGAAAACAAGTAATTTAGTTATTATTTTATCGTCCGACGAAGATGAGGACGAAGAGAACGTCAAGAAGAAGTGTTCCTCGTCAAGTTTGTGTTGCCGCAAATCCAAGCTTCATTGGAAGTCCAAATCAACGGCTACTTCATCAACTCGTTGTCATGGGAATGGAACCGCCAGAACGACCAAGGTAAACTGTGCCCATTCATTTTCTAATTTAAATAGTTTCCGTAGGAGGATTAATGCCGACACCTAGGTCTCTTTTTCATACCTACTCCTTGTCTCCACGTAAAAGGATTATAAGCCTGTTGTAGGGTTCTTATAACTCCATTGTTCTTAGGCTGGTTGAATTTCGTTGGACTTGGTTTTGTTAGTATTGTTGGGTAGAGGTTAACCACAACCCACACGCACACGCCACCCGTTCGCCCCGTTTGGTCCGGGCTGGGTGCGGCCGTGGTTTGTGGGCTGCTAATCTTTTGTAGGAAAATTCTTTCAATTTTTGGTTCGTTGGCATAACAGTCAATGATTGGCTGCGGATTTTTCTCTACCTTTTCCTCCAATAACGGCTAGTGGTTGGTCAATTCCTGATTTTCAACCAGGTCCATAATATCCATTCAGTTATCAGATTATCCTCACCCTCCAACAGCTAGTTTTTCCACTGTAAACGCCATGCTCTCCTAATCGTGCAATACGCACGAAAAATAGTCTTCCTCCCTTCTCTTCTTCATCTACTATTATCTCTTCCGTTGCTCTAGGCAATTTCAGTTTTGCGTATTCCAAGTTTCTGACCGCGAGTGCATGCGTTTAGAGGCTACCTGTATAAACCTTGGGGAGTGCTTGACTGCGTTGATTGACGCCCCAGTTGTGCTGAAATCGCTTTCAAGGAAGTGGTTCTCCTCATCACACCTCTCCTTTCATTATTCTGTGCCATTGATTTTGTTGTATTCCTACATGGGTAACTGAGTTTTCATCTCATTTGACATGTGACCAAGACAATACTCAAAATGACAACCAATACTAGCTTCATCAAAATCCCAAAGGGAAAAAAACAACACTAATGACCCCAAGAAATTAACTGCAAACAGTCCAAATCGAATAACGTTGCCAAAGTCAAAACAATGCGCTATGCTCATCATGACACTCATCATGACATGTCCTTCTTCTTAAAAAGTTGTACCAAGAGTCCCAAGATACTTCATCTTGCGCCAATGATACAGACAGGGGTCTCCTTGGCATCAAACAGTTGTTCATTACATGCCATCCAAGCAAACCAAAGCATTAACAAACACTTGTTTAGAACCAAGCATGATACAGACAGGGGTCTTCTTGGCTTCAAACACTTGTTCATTTCTGCCCATTTCCAAGCCGCTACACCAAGCCTGCTTTATTGAGGCTTTGGAACCCAATTCCCTCACCAAGTGAAACTAGGGGCATGCCCAAGGAAAGAGTCCAGGATCTCATGATTAGGAGAATACTTGGCCTTTACAGCTCTTGCAACAAGGAGTGTGGCTGTTGGAGTAAGTTCCAAACTTGTTTTGCTAAAAAGCATCATCAAATACATCCAACCTCCTAAATCCCTCCCTCCTGAGCACTTAGGAGTGCAAAGAGCTTCCCACATCTTCCAATGAATGTTCTTCTTCCCATCTCTACTTCCCCACCAAACCTTGGTAGACATACTGTGAAACTCCTCTACAGAAGTACTAGAAAATCATAAGCGCTGCCACCCATGGAGGATAAAAGGCCATCTTGGTCAACACCATGTCCAAAAATCCTCAATTTAACTCTGTCACAAGCTTTGCTTATATCCAATTTTAATGCCATGGCACCCAGTCTCCCCTGGGCCACTTTTTCATGGTATGCAACTAGCACATTGTCTGCAATCGACCAGGAAGGAACAAAGGCGCTCTGGTTTTCATGATACAATGGTGGTTTAATACTTTGTGCTTGTAGGGGTAACTATGCAATACTTTGTGCTTGTTTAATGTTGCTCGGCTAAATATGTAATTTCTGCTTGTCGTGGAGTCGCACCTACTTTCCATATTGTTTACGTAATATCTATTTCACATTTTTCAAATACGTATTTAACTCAAAATGGTTATGTGAATTTTTTGGAATCAGTCTCGTACTTTTATGGGTAAATTCGATCTATCTACATCTATATCTGTCCAAATCTCATAAAAGGGGACCTGTACTGAGAATTACATTGTTGTGTAAAGTTTAAATCTATTCAGTGTATCTCATTCTTCAAGAACTTCGTTTTTGTAAATTGATTATACTATATGTTCGAATGGGGAACTTGGTGCTGTGATTGTTGCATGCATATCAAGTTCACAGCATGATTATACTATATGTTCGAATGGGGAACTTCAAAAATTTGTTATGTTGATTATACTAAGTTATCATGTTTCGTTTCTGTTTATATTAACTGTTTTTGTGGCGTCCTGAAAAGATCGTTATTACTATACAAGTTGTAAACTCTATACAACAAACAAGAGGGAAGCCAAGTAACTAAAACCTCTAAACCAACGCCCTGTTCAAATAATAAGCTCTACCATGCTTTGATGTTTTCCTAGTTTCACATTGATTGTAATTTTACTTTCAGATGGCGAGTTCTCGCTGCTACGGCTCTGGTCAAAAGAAAATCAATACCCACCAAAGAGAAAGAAAGGTAATAGTCATCCATCATCACTATATATCATCCGATCCAATGAGAGGTGTATGTAATGTAGGTCCTTAAGTTCATCACTTTATCCTCGTAAATTAAAATGACTCTTGGGCTCATTCGTCCTTACAGGGAAGCATCAATAACAAGGACCTCATTAGTTCCTTGTCGGATGATATTGTTCTCCACATCCTGTCCTTGTTGGACCAAAAGGAAGCAGTGAGAGCCAGTGTCCTCTCAAAGAGGTGGAGGCATATGTGGGCTTTGTTACCTGATTTCTACAATTTTGATGCTTCGAAAATGTTGTGGTGGCGGCTGAAATCATATGATGATCAACAATATGACACTGAGTTGCGTAAATATGTTCGTTATGTGACCCAGATAGTGAGTTCCAGCCCAGCTCAAAATATCAATATATTCAGGGTTCGTATTCCACTAGATAGAAACTACCAAGATGATCTTCAAACATGGGTGAATTTTGCAATGGAAAAGAGTGTCAAGGAACTGGAATTGAACTTGTTATGCCCAGAAGGGTTTATCTGTGAAGGTAAACGTCTTAGAGTAGGCCCCTTCGGGTGCTACGCCCAGTCTCCAGCTGCAAAATCGTTAGTCTCCCTTAGTTTGACAGCACTCGAAGTTAGCGGTCCTTTTATTGATTCTGTTTTGCTTAGTCTTCCAAATTTGGAGCTCCTTACTATGAGCGAATTGTACTGTGGCGTAAAGAGCTATATTAGAGTCATCGGCTCTTCACTAAAGCTCAGATACTTGGAGATATCATACTGTCATGGTCTGGGAAAGCTGGACATTTCTGCTGGCAATCTCATTTCTTTTGTGCTACGTGGAAGTAAGGAAGACGTCAAATTTAATTCAGTTCCAATGCTTAATGAGGTTTCATTTGAGGGAATCTATGCAGTTCGCTTGATCCATAATTTTCAAACCATATCAGGTTTCTCTTCTCAACTAACCAAACTCACTTTAACCTCCGTATTCAAGGTGCGTAGTTTTTTCATTTCCTTGTCTTCTTTTGGGGGGGGGGGGGGGTTGTGACCCTTCATCTATTATGAAGTTTGGTAATCTTTATTAAAGTGCTAGTTTTTTGTTTTCATAGTGTCAGGGTATCTCCCACAGCCCCATTGAATTTCCTAGTTTTCGAAAGCTGAAGCAACTCGAGCTCGGAATTTGGAACGGCTCCTATATGAGCCTTCCTTTTTTGAGCAACTTCATTGATGCATGTCCAGTATTGAATAAATTCAAGCTACAGGTGATTCATTGTGTTTTACTACCATCATATGTTGTTGGGCTAGAGCATCTGCATATTTCCAATATTGAGATGTCTCTGACGACAAGCCTAATGAAGGCAAGGGTTGTTCCAAGTGAATTAATTTCCCTTTTTTTTGGGGCAGTGTATGATGCGCCTAGGCATTGGGGGGACTCAATTTGTCAACGAAAGGCTAGAAGCAAATGTGAACAGAGCTGATACAGTTTCAAGCAAGCCTCATCATCATCTTAACACATTTGAGATGGTTGGATTTCTGGGATGTGAAGCAGACACTGAGCTTGTTTTGTATATAGCACAGTTTGCCTTGTTGCTTGAGAAGGTTATTCTTCATCCATTGCTAGAAGAAGACGATTTTGGGCGAACTAAAGAAGCGAGTAGCAGGGAGCGAGCCAAGCTACTTCGGAATCAGCTACCACCAAGAGTTCAATTGGAGGTTCTCTGATATATTCATCATGTCCTCTATCTGGTTCTCGCCAATACTTAGAAATTCATATTAGTTGTTATTTGTCTTTATTGTGAAAGATAGTTACAATAAATCAGATAGCTAGATAATGAACTCAAGAACATTAAGATAATCATGTGCAAACTATTTGGTATTGATTTATTCATCTAAAATATTCATCTAATGATTGTTATTGTTGCTGTTACTATATTGGGCTACACTGCATCACTGCCTGCACCAAGAAGGGTAAGAAGTTAATTCCAATTTACATAAGGGCAATAAACCTCACACTGGAGGAGCCAATCACTACGTGTGATGAATTTTTAACCTCTAACCTCTCTTTTGGAAAAAGGTGTATTCACCACTTATTCAGGTGCATGTGCTTCTTGGATAGGCTAGGAATTAGATCTCTCTTTTTGTTGGGAAAGGTACTGCAAATTTCTATATGGCTCCAATTTCAGGTGCCTCATTATGTTTAAATATGATATTTAGTTGCCTCTCTTCACTTACATAGGGACATTGCACTCAAGAATTTGTGAGATAGTTGCATATAAGAAGTGACATTGATTGTCATAGCTTATTGTGCTGTGTTTGTTCATTGACAATGCCAAGCATCATTAAATGAAGGCTTTCAATTGATTATCCTCTTTGATGCAGAGATGCCTATGGTGCTTGGGTCATAAATTCAGTTCTTTAAAATGCAACCCTTAAGTGATCAAATTCAGGTAATAGTTTGATTCATTTGACTGAAATCATCAGAAAGGAGAAACCTGTCTTTTTATCTCAAACTCAGCAGAATCCAGGTGAAATTGGTGATAAACTGTAGCTCACAAGAGCCAGTAAATAGCCTTATGTTAACGTCCTTAAACATTACGATATCAGTCCTGATTGACAGTCTGAATTCAACTGCGGCAATGCCCTAGCAGCCTAAGGTCTGTGCTCTTATATGCTCATACTAGGTATCATTTAAACTTATTAGGAAACACATCCTGACTGGCATTCTGACATGGTGGTTTACAAGGTTACCCACTTACTATATAGATTCTCGACTTGGTCTGAACAAAATGATACCTACATGAGCAAATTGATGCTTTAGTTAATCACACAAACCTTTCTTGTTTTTGTTTTAGATTTTTTCCCTTCGTGTCCTTCCGTTTTTACATGATGCACGCATGACTGTTGGCGCAAATCAGCTATAATCAGCAACAACTAGTCAATCAGATATCTTAGCCACTTAAATAGACATATGCTATTAAAAATAATTTTCATCTAAACCAGCTCTGTTTTTTATATAGTGTTTTGAGACCTGGATGTCTGACATTATTGATGAAGCACTTTGTTCTCTAGACTGATACGCACCACAGTGGTGTGCCATCCATGATGCAATAAAGGCTATATCTTACTAGTTCCAGCACCTTCACTTCTGTTTTAGCTCCTGCAAGCACAGTACTTGTTTCTGCCTATCTAGTCGCACATTTATCTTGCTAAAAAGTGTTTCTGCTGTCTGCCATTAAAGGGTGTTTCTCCTTTTACGGTCACTGAAAATATGGCTATCTATAAGCAAGTGTGTCTGATGGATTATCCTGTATTGCCTCTGAGAAAGAGGAATGTTAAAAGGGTGTCTTGATGCTTTTTGTCATTTCTACTTCTTCTCTTCCATGGAAGTGGCTACAAATTTGTGATTGAGCATTCCAGACTTTCCAGTTAATGGTAAAAAATTTAAGTCAATAAGCTTTGCGGTGACTGTACTACGATCTCTGAAGAAAAAATGGCAAAACAGCCCTCTGAACTGGGTTAAACGTGAACCAGGCGGACATTAATGGGAGGGCATTATCTGCTCTGAATCTCGTGCAACAAATGTGTGAGTTTTTAATATGCCATCTCTTAACAATTCGTTAATGGTCGTTTCCCAACTGTTACTGGACAAACAGCCTTTTTTTGCTGACCAAAACCTGTTAAGTATCATCGCAGTATATTGCCAGACACAAATTTATCACGTCCAATGCCTGAAGATATATTACCATTGTCTGATCTGCAATCTCTGTTAGTTGTACTAAACTAATGTTGGCGCGTAGGATATAGCTAATTTTGCTATCCTCGCCTTGCTTCCTTATGGGCAAATTGAAGGGAACCCACAGGGGATGTTCTTGATTACCAAAAGCTAATCGTGTGTTTACAAGTAGTGTGCCGAGATCCAAGGATTCATATTAATCCTTGGAGGCAGCAAAAAAAGGAAAACTGCAATGTTTACTGAAAACAGAACACTGTTGTTGAAATAGAGGTGCTCACAAAGTAGTTGCAACTCTTGAATCTTGATGATGCATTTCTTATGTATTGACAGCTGCTGACAGAAGGTCTTGGCAAATATTTGAGAGATTTAACTAAGAAATGTAAAGGCATATTAATTATCAATTTTGAAGTGTTTGGCTATGAGGTGATATGGCAAATGATCAAAATATCAAATGTAAAAAGCCTTGCTTATCAAATCAGGGTAAAGATGCAATCTAGTAAATTATCAAGTTCAAAAAGTACAAGCTCCTGAGTGTATATAATAAAATGCATCAAAGTTATGTACTTATGTTATGCTAGAAAATGTTGAGGTGGTTGTTATTGAAGACTAAAGAGCAGTGCTTTGTATTTTCAGTAGCTTTTTTTAACTGCTTGCGAATTTTCGCTTAACCTGCATGTTTCTACTTACCATGCATTGTAGTCGTCTGTAGAGATAAATTGTTAGACCCTTCATGATGACTTGTGTCTAGTGTGCATGCACTGACCTATCACTGACATAAATTTTCTTCTGTACCCAGCCATTTCGCTATTTGTGAGCAAAAACTCTGATAGGATTCATCAGCATCCCTTTCCTGTTGCACTTGCTGCTTAAATCCTCCCAAATTCCCTGTCTTTTTCTATGCAGTTAGAGGGCTTCTTCCATCAAAGATCAGGAGTTTGAAGAACTTAACTGAACCTTTTAAGGAATTCGTAGTCTCGAACAGATGTGTCCCATGCCCAATCTTACTGCCTTGTTTCTGCAGCACTCTTGGCTGCAATTTCTCCAGTCTCATTCCTGAAACTTAAAAGATTGTAGGATACTTTTCCCCCCCTACCTTTTCCACCCTCTCTTTTTGATGCTGCCTCTATTTGAAATTAAGAGTATTTGCCATTGTCACTCTCTCTCATACTCATTCTTTATTTATAAAAATGCGCGCTAATGCCTATGATACTTGTTGAGTGAAGTAACTGTCACACTAATTGTCCTATTAATTGGGCAGTTATAAAATAGCTAATTGCGTATTAATTATGCCCATTAAATCCCTATTGATATTGATAGTTACAGTTGAGTGCTGCTGTTTAAGTTGTTTAGAGCTTGATTCTGGGTGTAACAAAATCCGAAATGGATGATCCCTAATTCTCTCCCTTCCTCTCACATTAGCCTAGCCATCAATCGGGCTCGGTTTGGGGCGTGACATCTACGGTGAGTCTAGTAGCCACCGTCAGTCCTAGTCAGCAAATCATGGGCAAACACCAAGCAACGAGATCATGTGCTTCCGTGTTAAGGTATGTCCTTATTCTTCCAACAATACTGATTAATGTTGCATATGTATGAAAGTTGATGAAACCCATAATAAATTTATTAACTTATGTGTTGTATAACGACTTATAAAAATTTTGGTTGTTGTGATTACATCTCAAGAAGCTGTATAATTGAATTACTTTCATAATAAACAAAAGTGACATGTTAGAAATGCATCTTTTTTTTATTGATTTACAACACTATAGATTTACTGACTTATATTATGTGTAAAAAATTATAAAAATATTACATTTTTAGTATTTTACACCAAATTTTGTTAATTCACTACAACTTAACTAAATAAAGATTGCAAATGAGAGTAAATTGGGAAGGAAAGAAACAGGAAAAAGTTAGAATGACAGAGTCATCCTCCAAAAATTGATAGGTCTAAAACAGTGCCTTTATTAGTCATAAGATTAATAACTCCCTTTATTAGATATTAAGGTAGAAGTTTGGCTGTGACATGCATGGTTAATTATGTTGGTAAGTCTGATACTTTCGATTTAATTGCATCATATCTAGATTCCGCATTCATATCGTTGGCATAGTTGGAGTATGTGTGTTTACTTATCGTGTATTTCGTTATAGAGCTCAAAATAAAAGTTGACAAATCGAGAAACACCTTACTTTAGACTAATTTAAATTCCTAGGAACTAATCCGTTGAGTAGTTTGATTAAACTCGAAATCACTAACGAGATCACAGAAGTTGAATTGATTTTGTGAGACTCAGGAAATTTGTTCAGACTTACGAACGGATCGAAGTATAATCACCTTGGTTTCAGTCAATTTTCTGGCACAAAAAAACTCATAATGTGTTCATGATCTGCTACAATTGCTGGCAGTGATTCAGTGAGGAGAAGGGGGGAAGAATAAAGGCAATGTGATATTCATTAGTATCTTGTCTTTTTCACCTTTTTAAAGAGAGATTAAATTGGCAAGAAACATAAAAAAACTGATGTGGACCATTTGAGCAATATGGGGCAATTCCTGTGCCTCAAGCTACATGTTTCTCTTAGGAGCAAGTGTCTTATTTATGTCTCAAAAAAACTGAGCTCTTAGTTAGCGACAATTTTTGTGGGACGGAGGAAATAATAACAATAATGCACTTCACAGAGGTACTAATCATGTCAAATCTAACCACCTGATAGCATCACCACCTGCATCATTTCTGAATTCTGACACAGACAAGAATGAACAAACACAAAGAATCCAAGAGAAACAACAGTCACGTAGGAAGAAACAATTCTTGTGTGAATTTCTTACCGGTCACATATGATAAGTTAAATTTTAATGTTAATGTCTTTTACAAGAAGACAGCACTCTGCCTTAGCTTCAGGTGGGGTTTCGAAGATCAGCCAAACACACCCCAGAAGGAAAACCAAAACTGAATACAAGAAAGAGGCTTATGTAACTGTAATACCTGAAAAAAATGGGTTAGTAGAGGCGCTTCTCCTACAAAAACTACTCTGAGAGAGAGCAAGCGGGAAACAATCATTCTAATTTCAGTAAACAATCCTAATATAATCTGTTGACCAAGTAAAATTCAAAAGTAAAGAACTACATTATGGAAAACTCATTGTCAGCATTACCCCCAGGATCACCTTTAGGATTGTGTTGTTGAATGATCAGAACTGATGCTGTGGTGGAGAAATTAGGACCTGAAAGTATATCTCCCAGGGGCCCTAGTTCCGGGCACTGCTCCCAGTCATTCATTCCTGCTGTCAACATGGAGTTCACCCGCCCTCCTCGCCCAACTATGAAAAGTCCATACTGCCCTTCGAGTGACCGTAAAGTGGAGTAGGCCTGGGCTGAGTTCACCAGGTGCTTCTCCATGTATGATGCCTTCCCTCCGGCCACTTGCTTCTCGTAGAAGTTAGCAAAGCATTCATCGTCAAGCTTCATCTCTTCTTCTTGCTGAGATGTTTTTCTCACATTGCTCTCAACATCCGTGTCTACAAGGAATCTCATGACTGTTATCTTCACCCCCGGGTGGTAAGCTACTCGCCCTGCATAAGCCAATGCTTCTCTGTCATCTTTACCTCCGATGAATATGACAGCGACATTCACAGGACTGTTCGATGGTAACTTTGATAACGTGACTGCACCAAAACCTCGATCCACCATGATTGCCACCGAGCATGGAGCATGACGAAGCACCTAGGATGTTATATACTCAGCGCTCATAATTGGAGCAAGGAAACAAACAAATTTTAAGCATTCTTAGGTCCTGCTATCTTCAGCTAAGTACAATATTTTAGACTACATTTCAAACTGATTCATCAATCTCGATGCTGGATAATCTTTACTCATTCAGATTTTTTAAGATTCCAGACATGGATTTCTTCAACTTCAAACAAAATGAAGCAGGCCCTAATGATGAGAATACTAAGGATTACCTTCCGGTTTACATATCTGAAACCCGTATGTGCGTCTACCAACTTCCCCTCATTCTGTTGGGCATTGTGCAAAGGAAGAACTATTAGGTTGACCATTGAGTCCTCCGCTAAGAAGCAAATGTCCTGCGGCATGTTATTGAATGCAGCTAAGGCCAGCATTCTCCGAAGTGTGATGCAGTCTCCATTCTCATTTGTATATTCTTGCAGCTTCTTGGTGATTTGCTGCCTTAACTGTATCACTCCCTTGTCAGTCACAGTAACAGCATCTGTCTCCCCACCTGGGACTAATGTGGAAGCAATTTCATCAGTAAGCTCGATCATGTCAGTAGCATAAACGACTATACCTGGGTCACCGATTCCCTTTGAGATCTCCATCAGATTAACAGCCCAAGGAACATTTTCAGGTCCATGCAAGCCTAACAAGATCTGGAGCTCCTTGGTATTATCATGCCACTGTAGCCCCATTGGTTGGTTTGGTGATCGACTTCTTGCACGTTGGATGATGTATTGTGCAACCATTGGGATGTAGACGATCTTGAGAAACATGGCCAAGATCATTCCTATGCACGTCGAGTACCCCACAATATTGTTCTGTATTCCATTGCAAAGATGGAGAAAATGTGACGTGGGGAAAGAGCCAATCAAATATAATGCTCTTTATGAAAACTACTACATAGTTTTTATCCCCCCCCCCCCCCCAAAAAAAACACCACGCATTTGGATGGTAAGGGAAGGGAAAGAAAGTCAAGGACTTAACCACTACCAGAGCATGGCAACTGGCAAGTTTGTAAGTTGGAGGGCTGAGAACTGGAAAGAAGAGTCCCTCCCTCCCTCGTCTTTTCATGCCTTGCTCTCTTTTAAGCCAGGGAACGGATCCCATCACCCATAAGAACACGTTAATGGGTATGGCATGGTTTTCCTTTTTCTTTTTTTTGGGGGGGGGGGGGGGGGGGCTCTACTACCTATGGCACTTATGGGATTCAAACCCACAGCTCATATATAGGAGCAAGAGTTGAACACCACCGAACCATCCTGTTATGTTTTATAATCCAGAGAAATAATCATAAAAGATCCATACCTTCATAGCAAGAATGGTCAGGTATATGTGTAAATGGCCTTTGACATTCAAAAGCAATGCAAGTGAGAGAGATTCTGGCCAGTGAAAACCAAATATGAACCCCGACACAAGAGCTCCTATGATCTTGCCAATTGTACCAACGGCAAAGAAACCAAATAACCTGGCCCAAGAACCAATCTTTCCAACCTCAAATCGGCCGAGCTCTGCTTCCAACCCCACCCAAACAAAGAAGAATGGGTAAAACATGAAGCTCAAGAAGTAGTTCACTCTGGTCACAATGAACTGAGATATTCTCCCTTCTCGAGGTAAGAAAACCCCAGTGAGAAACGCGCTAAGCACAGGACTGAAACCAAAAAGGGTTGAAAGGCAACCAACTGCTACCATAAATGCAACAGAGAGCACCAAATGTGAGCCCTTAAAGGTTTTCCCATGGGGATTAGCATTGTTGACCCAGCGTAATATGACTGGTCCTGCAGTGAGTGTTATGATGATCTGCACCACCAAAGCAGCAGCAAGAGGAAGAGCTCCATAGCCTGAAAAATCACTACTTTTGCTATGAAGTCTTTTGCGGAGCTCAAAGTTGTGACCAGCTCTAAAAACAACATCCCCCACACAGATTATCAACACTGTTACCAGCTCAGAGTATACAGCTGCAGAGATTGCAAACCTCCCTATGTCTGACTTCCCAATCTTAAGGTCTGTGAGCACACGGGTCAGCAGGGGGGACCCAGTACTCGAAAGGATCACCGAGAATGCAAGGATAAAGGGGATACTATTTTGGATGGCATAGTGCAGAAACGGCGTAGTGGCACAGGTCAAAACGAATGTGAAAAACATCCCAGTATAGGCAACTATGGCTTCCCTTTTGGGCACACGAAAAAGCACCGTAGGATCCATCTCTAGGCCTAAGGCAAACATGTACAAAGTCATGCCAAAATCTGTCAAGAATTTCATATTCTGCAACCCTGGATTATTTGGATCCCTATCAATCTTCAGGAGCCTCCTCACAAGGGAAAAGTTGCCCAGAAATAAACCCACCTGCATCACCAGCATAGGCATATGGTAAGATCAGATTAAACGGATAGCATTGAAGCAAAGAACAGGTAACGTGACAGCAAAATGATTAAGAAAGTATAACCCCATTAAATAAATCATCTTAGCAGATCTTAACACAAAAAAGTTAAAAGTAGACAGCAAAGGATCTGTTTGATTGTTTGTTTCCTTGTTGTTCACAAATAAGAAAATTTAAAAAAAAGGTATTGACAATTATAATCTATGCTAAGTATGAGAGCCTATGTTCACTACTCTTTTTCACTTGCAGAAAATATCCTCATTGATCTGTCTCTCTCTCTGTCTCTCTCTCTCTCTCTCTCTTCTTCTTTTTTTTTTTGGGGTTGCAGTTACATAACTTGGTCATTGAGGGTTTGCTTCTGTGTGGCCTCAAAGGCTCCATGGCTCCTAGCTGTGTTTGGTATGCTGTAACATAAATTTAAGGATACATCCGCACTAGCCACAAAGTTGCCATCTCAAAATAGAATCTGCTTCAATATTTAGTCAATGAACAAGTCACCTTTATATTTCATCCTCCATAAGTACATTATTGAGCTAATACATTTTTTAAGATTGGAATATTTGGGAGGGGTTTTGGAGGTTAAAAACTAAGAGCAGTTGTCTCCTTTGGCTGAAAATGGCAGCCACTCTTGATCACTTTTTGCCTTCTCATGAACTGTGGAATTGATTTAAGCATCCATCATGAAGAGCAGTGAACCTCTGAAGCAGGAATCTGCCCTATACAAGTGGTGTTACCACTAAGGCATTAACTCTTGTAGGACTTATATGGGGAAAAGGTCACGATAAAATGCATGTAAACACCAAAAAAAGGGGGGAGGGGGGAAAGAAGACATACAATGGTCTCAGAAATTATCCGAGGCTGTGAGAGGGGCTTCAGGAGCATATGTAATCCATAGCAAAAGGCCAGCAAAACAATATAATAAATAACAAATGAGGCAACATTTGTGAATGTGTTTCCACAGTTTATTTGCTTCTCCTCGTCCGCCATTTGCCTCTGCTTCTTTATTTCTTCTTGTATCTACTTAACCATGTATTTTTCAAAATTTTATTCCACCTTCACCTATTTACTTTCTCTGGAGAAGAATTTGAGGCACCTTGACATCAAACTCAACCTCCATCAATCTGCACCATCAACAAGAGGAGCATTAACATGCTTCTGTGCTTTCAAGATAGACAAGCATACACACCTAGAGCCTAGAAGTCGGAAGCATATTATAACAAGATAAGCATTAATGCACATCATTAATCAGAGACTTGATATTAGCCTTCCTTTTTTTATTAACAAAAACAAGTTGCGAATTGTGCAGCTAGTATAGGACTAGGAAAAGGATTATGCACGTAACTTCATTCATATCCCTAAGTCCTTTATTAGTGACAAATACAAACAAACTTCGAAAATTTCACATCTCCCTGCACCCAATGACTTGTCTCAAATTCTGAGCCAATTCACTGGGTATAATATAAAAATCACAAGCATGAAGGTAGAGATGTTATATGATGCACAAGTGGGCAATCCCCTAGACCTATAGGCATCCCCATATCAGAGATGGGATGCTGCTTAAGAGTAAGACCGTCTTCATATTTGCTTTGGTCCCTTAAGTGGGCTATTATTTATAATCTAATGCACCAATCTCAAATCAAGCAATTCCTAACTACTCACAGAGGTAGTTGCCTTACTGTAATCCTTCATGGGTGAGTTAGCGAAATGGTGGAATACTTACGCTCTACATGAAAGGTTGGGGTTCAAATCCCACAACTTGCAGGATTTCCATCGCCTTTTTCCTACGTTGTAACTGGGATCCTTACCCTTACCTCATAGACTGAATGAGGTAGGCCTTCCATTCTAGATCCCCATATTCAAACTTGGTGGGAAATGTGGGTACTAACCAGCCAGGCTCAGGACCAACGTGTTGCTTACGCCTTTCAACTAGCTCATGGGCCATGGTTCACATTTTTTACGTCTTTGGGCATCTGCTTTACCAGCCTCAAGCTACTATTAGCCCATTAAGGGGTCTCATCACATATCTTCTGTATCCACAGGACTCAAACATGAGACTTTGCTCAAGTAGAACAAACGGCAAACCAGTTGAACCAACCTTTGTTGGTATGAGCCATTGCCCCCTTTAACCAGCGTTATTTCTTATTTGTTTGCTTCTTCATTTCTCCCCCCCCCCCTCTAAATCACTGTGTTTTATCAACTATGGGGATCTCCACACCCCAAAACAGAGGAAAAGTCATTACTATGAACAAAGGCATGAAATCTTTTTCCTATAATTTAAAACCCAATAGTATCGAATCGGATTCAACAATCAGGGAAATGGGGCATTCCAAAAATAATGATAGAACACCTCAAACAGATTCATCAGCCAGAATCTAACACATAAACAATTAGCAAAACATCAATAAATAGAATGGGGAGAGAGAATGTGCATACCGAAAGAGTTGTCATGAATAGAAGCATGAAGAGGTGATTGACTGCCCTTGTGGGATCATAAACTTAAAATTGAGCAATGGGTTAACCAGAATCAACAAAGACAAATTTCGTAACAGTAATGGGTCGCAGAGATTAGCAAAATAATTGAGAATTTAACCCAACATGGGAAGCAAAAAAGGGAATCAAATTGCGAAATGGGTAATGGCTGAAAATGCGAAAAGGAAAGCAAAGGCAAATAGCTAGTAGTGATTAATCATCAATGTCGTCGTCGTCGCCGCCGTCTCTTGGTCTCAAAGTGGGAAATTTTGGGTTCTTCGCTCATTCAGAGAGAGAGACAGAGAGAGAGAGAGAGGGAGGGAGAGAATGAGAAACCATTGATGAAGACAGAGAAGGAGGAGGTTTGCCGTTATTTCGGGCGCTTATTTTTGGTTGCAGACAGAGAAGAACGTAGCGCAGCACCACCCGGCGATTCGGTTGCACTCCAATGTTGATCAAAACTTACAATGTTTGGTTTTTTTTTTTTCTTCTTTTTTTTTTTAATGAAGATCCTCAGGATAGAGCTGGCAAAATTTCGGATTTAACTCAAATTCGGATCGGACAAATCGAATAATATTAAAATTTGGACAAAAATTTATGTACGATGCCCGATTTTTTTCAGGGTTGGACTATTCGAACAAGTCTAAACTCGAATCAAAATCGGGTTCGGATAATAGACATATGAAAAATATTGTGCCCAAAATTTAAAATTTGAACGAAAAATTCATGAGTGTACCCAATTTGTTACGAGCCAGACAAATTCGGATGTTTGGATTGGAGTATTGGACACATTTTTGCCAACACTAATCCTCAAGCATATTTGACCTGAGCATCACCTAAATTGTTATTTCTCTTAGGGGTTGTTTGTTTGGACATTTGCCAACCACAACTACTTTTGATCGCTAACTACTAATCCCAACTGTTCCTAGCTGCTCCCAACTGCTTCCACGGTTCCACCCATTGTCAACTTCCAACCGCTCTTAACTGCTCACATTATTTGGCAAACGGTAATCCAACTACTCCTAATTGCTTACAACTACTAATCGTTAATTACATGCGCTTTCAACTGCAAACCGCCCCTTGCAACCATTGATATGAACAACCCTAGAAGACATGGAGAATCTAGCCTGATATCTGAAATCATAATAGCAAAATCCATGCCTAATATCTCATTGGATATTTGAAATAGACTCACTTGAAAGTTGATCCGAAAATCAAACCAAACTATATCCAAAATTTCCTATAAATTTGCAATAAGATAAACTTATTGGATCAAACATTAGTTTATTGGAAGTCGAATCAAACTAGAAATCACCTGACTCAAACTTAAATCTATCCAGACCAAGATATTGTTAGACTCAAAATATAACTCAATCGGAATTCAATCCTATCATATTCGAACTCAAAAACTCATTTATCCAGTGTTCATTAAAAAGTTTAATTATTAAAATTGAAATTCTTATGCAGTTTTCAAAATCTTTGATTCTTAGTTTAGCTCTAATCAATTTATTACTGGCTCATAAGAGACATAGCTCTATCATCGTACATTTTCTCCATTTATATAAAACTCAAAACTAAAACCTTACCTCAAAGAAACAATTATCAAATTATTTAAACTAATCTTTCTTCTGATTTAGTTAGTGTATATATTAATTTTTGTTTTCTCAAATAAACTCTTTTATATTGATCTCTACTACTCATTCCAATCAAACAAGGGAGTAAAAAATCACGTCGCTCAACAAAACAGAGACGGTCACATGGTAAGATTATCTCATCATAAGAACTCAAATTAAGATGATCAGACCCATTCCCCCCCCCCCCCCCCCAATTTTTTTTTTTGTTGAAAAACACGGTTAAAAAAACAAACACTGGAAATACAAACTAAAAGTGCAGCCCGGTGCACAAGCATCCCGCGTTCACGCAGGGTTCGGGAAATGGAGAGTGGAGACAAAACCAGATTGAGAATATAGATCCCTACTTGACAAACGAAGCAACAAGCAACCAACAAATATCTCCACCATAATTTAAATACAACTATGATTATGAAGGTTAACATACATAATAATTTACAACCAAATAACGGTTATACAAGAGGTACAACTTTCTTTGACAAGCTGACATGAATCTCTCCACCCTTATTCTCACTTCCAACCTCAAATTACAACTGGTGTTTTCGATATGGGGAGCTTACCTACTAATATTACTACGACTATCCAGGGCAAATAGAATCAAAATCACAGCATGTGTCCTTCAGCACGACACAGACTCGACCTGAAACAAAAAGAATACAGTTAGTGTGATCAAAATGAATGCAAAGCACATCATGATCGACAGAAAAGGCTTAAATTTTGGGTGGGAACTGATGCCGTACTCTGGTCAATGCAGAAAAACTCACCGATTTTAAGGATAACTAGGGCACTTGCCTATTACAGAGTTCTAAGAATTAGGGCTGGAGGATGCTTGTAGCTAGCAGCCTAGTAAGAAAGACCATAACTAATATCATGCAAATACGCATACGTGTTTCCATACACCATGTCCTCACTGCACTCCCATCCCACATCTAAAAATTGTTAGGCAAAACAAGGATCTGGCATGTAGCAGAATGTTTCATTCAGAAATCCTTCCTTATTTTAAGGCAAGGAGTAACAGTAACAGGACTGTTTGATTCGGAAATTCATCCCTATCATCTCGCATTATAGTAAACCTCAAACTGCAAAGAGAACGCAGGCTTAAGCAGCAGCCATGATACATAGGCATAAGAAGATGCTTCATTTGGGCTTACAGAGGTTCAGAAGAAAAAAAAAGTTTTATATTCATGGTAGCACTCCAATGCCCAGTAATGTTTAGTGGAAGTAGCAAAGCTATTACACAGGTGGCTGCCACTGGTTGAGAGTCGACATTGCTGGAATGAAGTGGTCTGTCAGTGGTTTGTGGCCTTGTCATATTGCAATACAACTAACAAGGCATTTCAAAAGAAAAGGGCAACAATGACCATAGACACAACACTAATGAAACTAGCTATCACAGACATTGGTAAGAAACTCTTTCCCTGTATCTACACCAGTGAACCCCCCCCCCCCCCGGCCAGGCATTCCCCTCTATAACCAACTTCAATTCTTGTTATCTATGTGTCATCTCCCCTATAGCAGAGATTTTAGTCGTATTCAGTGGAGATCGTGAAATCAAGCACAAAGATCCCTAATAGATCATATATATCCTTAACAGATATCCAAGGATCATCCTTCTCTCTCAAAATTAAGCAGAAACACCACTCGCTCTCATCCAAAGTCAGAACCATGAAACTAAAATTACGAACATTTCGACCGCCCAGAGCTCCATAGAATAACTATTGAAGACATGGTATGTAGGCATGTAGCAGTCATGATAAAGTTCCCCACACAACACCAAATAAGATCCTCAGCATCGGAGGAAAAAACTTTGGAGCACTTTTAGCATGTATAAATCTACAGCTCCAAGAATGCTAAAATATCCGACAACCCCCAAAGAAGCCACCCATTCAACTAACTAACCCGTAAAAATCAAGACAACTATCCCTATAAATTAAGAGAGAGGAGAGATCCGTGCTCTGTAGGAAACAATGTTGAAATCTAATATCTACCCCTAGGGAGAGCTCTGAAGGCTTCTCTTCTCATCAGGGAACCCCTTCCCCTTTCACTCACTCACACGTCAGACACACATGCTCACACACACAGTGACAAACTCTCAAATGCTCACTCTTTGTACTGAAGGAACAGTCACTAGTACCAATTCTGCTATCCAAGTTAATAATCAACTGATTGTACATAGTATCATATGATTGATGATCCTCATTCACAGAATCTTACCAACAAAAATGAACACAAATAACAGGCAAAATGATCATGAACTTAATCATAAGATAACAAGCCTAAAGCAAAGAGAAAAGAGAATTCTGAAAAGATAAAATTCCACCCTAAAACATAAACTCATCTCTACACTCATGTCCCTACCTCCTCTGCAAAGGCTACTACAACCCACAACACCCCCCCCCCAAAAAAAGAAAATAAAAAAGGAAAGGCCAGGGGGAAGGCTACGAGAATGATCCTATCTTTGCTCATCCACACTATCATGTTGTTCTGCAGAACCAAAAGACATCTCAAATCCCCCCCCCCAAAGGACCAAAAGGATTCATATTAGCATTGCACCAACAAATTTCCTAAAATGACCAAATAATTATTCATAGAACAATTTCAATTTTTCAGCCTCACAGAAATGCGGTCAATAGATTGAATATCAAATGAAAATCAAGAGCCGCCAACCACAAATTCTCAGCTACAGCTTTTTACAATCACATTCAAAACCAAGACTGACCTTCAACATTGAAATGCTATGAGAAGAAGCAACCACCAACTTGATGCTCAGTCTGAAGCAGACCCAGCAGGACATGGCGCACCCGCACTGCTTTCCCTCATATTATTCCCTCCAGGTCCAACAACAGAATCAGCTTCACGTTGCCCAACTGGATCCACAGTGGGGTCACTATCCGGACTATCAGGCACAGAATCATTGCTGGGTCTTCCATTGCTCCTAGTTTCAAGACGTTCCATCATTCGGGACACAGTCGCTATTCCAGCGTTCACTTCTCTCCTTACTTCAGAGCCAATATCTGACATAGCAGAGTTGCGGGAAAACCACCTTTCCTTCCACCCTCTTGTGCTCTTTGATATAGACTCCTTGTATCTATCACAGGATTGGAAAATGATAAATAAATCTCAACCTCCGAAATATGTTGCCGTTGACATATTCATTTTGAAGCGCATAGCAAATTTGACACGCTGATTAATACATATGTTTGATACCTCATAGACATTGCATTAAGTCGAGATTTTAGAGTTTCTGAAAATGACTGGAGATCT
Source organism: Selenicereus undatus (assembly GCA_017589665.1). NCBI lineage: Eukaryota > Viridiplantae > Streptophyta > Magnoliopsida > Caryophyllales > Cactaceae > Selenicereus > Selenicereus undatus. The sequence goes on from JACYFF010031954.1 coordinate 101,283,331, forward strand.
GATGGGCCCGCTCTATCTTCAGATCCCGGTGAAGTTTGACCAGGAGACCTCCTGAAACGAGGTGATAGAAAGATGTCATCACAGCTGAGCAAAAAGCAAAGTCGGTAGAGGCAACCATATGTCATAGGAGCAATACGACACTAACCCGTTATGTGACGGTGACACATGATGACCACTAGCAAGGGCGCTAGTTCCAGGGACAGAAACCACATCTCTTTGAGCTGAATGACTTGGGGAAAAAGTGCTTGGAGAACCTTCTCCTCCTATTCTTGGGGAAGTGGGAGTGGCAAAAGACCTAGGCGAAGATACAGTTTGTCCTCCATTAGGAGGAGAATTAGGAGCATGGGCACTCGGCTGAGCAGAGAATACAAGAAACTGTGGACGACCTTGAGTTGATGATCTACTCCTATGGCCTTCTCTTCTTGAGAAATGGCGTGCACGTCCCATAGCAGCAGCAGCAGCCAAGTGTTGAATTATGCGCTCTTCCAGTTCAGCATCATTGACGCCCACAGGCAACTACATTTCACAGAAAAAAAAAGGGGGAAGAAGTGAATAGGTATGCAAGATATGGGTAAAAACAACAGCTAGAGAACGACAAGCACTTCGATTGCATAGTTAGCTGCCTTACATGCTGTATCTCAAAATCCCCCAATGTAGGATGATGGAATATCGCTGCATTTCTTGGTGGGTTGAGCCTGAGGTTTCTTTCCTGAACCACAGCATCTAGAAGCTCTTGGCTGAAAAACGAAGACAAAGAAAAATTCACGGTAAGGATCTACAGTGACCGTGCACATAAACTTCAAGAGAGATAGGTCACAAGTGCAAACCTTGTAGGGTCCTTCAGACTGATAGGTTGCCAGCACATTGGGCACTGAGAACTCCTCTGACACCTAGAAAGTTATGCATTAAATTCAGATACCTTCTTCAAATTTGTATCACATCATAGCCTACGTGAATAGGACTAGAGAAATCTTATTTTTCACACTACCAGCCGCGGTGACCATCATATCACTATCCATGTCTTCAATTAGAAAATTGCCAGTTTGCAAAGTACATAGAAGGAGTGATCTTTTCAGTTGATGGACTTGTAGAAAGGCACATCAACAAAGATGAAGCCCGCGCAGTTTTCCTCTATCATCAATTCATCACGATGATACAGATGAATAATTCATCATGATGACGCACATGATGAAATAACCTTTTCTGTCAAGAGAATATCTTGTTCTCCCCCATTCCACATCAGAAATTTCACTTATTATTCTTCTCCCCCCACTTCTACAGATTCAAGACACACCGAACTAAAATTTTGGAAGGACATCTTTGCAGACAAATAGACAGCCATTCTGAAACAATCGCCTAAAGCCAGCACAGACAACGTTCCTTGCAGATGGACTGATTTGTTTTGGTGCAGATATGAATCTACAACATCATTCTCTTCCCAAGTAGATAGAGACTTATACTGATTAACAACACCCAAGTCAGGCCCAGCAGTACACTGGTGATGATTGGCTAGGCCCTTGACATGAGGGGGGGTTCCCAGAATGCAACACAAAGCATCCATGCCACCTTAAGTTTTCACTTTTCACAGACAGAAATTTGAAGGACCACAAACTTTATTCCAGTAAATAAGAGTTTAGCAGAAAAGTCTACTGGCAAAAACAACACTATATTCTAGCACCAAGATTACAACTTTCAGAAGACTGAAGAAAACCTAACCACACAAACAAAAAACACAAAGCAAATTTGTTACAAGCAAAATTCTAGAACATAAAATTGAGGTTGGTTACCATTCCAGAATACATTGAAGATGAAACTCGTGCTTACAACCAGTCACCTGCGCCATAGGACATGAATTTACAGATCAGCCTTGAGCATTGCGGAATCCCAAATGCCATAAACTTGCAGGTTTGAAACTAGCACAATGTATTACCGTTGAAGGATCGCTTTCGCAGAACGCCTCGAGGCAGATGCTACAAGCATCATCACAAGCCTCTTGAATGCCACCCTCTACAAAGGCGGCGGCCGAAGTTAATTTGGCTTCCTCCAATTTCTTGCTTTCCTCTATCCCCGGCGCCTATGAAAACACAAAACCCCGCAATGATCACTACTCTCAACACAAAATTCACCACTCCAAAACCCAATCCATCCACCAAAAATCCAACGCCCCCAATTTTCCCAAGTAAGACCCAAGTCAAATTATCGAACACCAGGTCAACATACATCAAACAAGTCCAACCCACAAGATGAATTCGAATATAACATACATAAACTCAGAATTAACAAACAAAAAACCTCATTCGAGCTACAAACAAGTCATGTTTATTCCAACCAATCCAAAATCAAATCTTACCTCCATGAAAAAACTGACAAGTTAAGCGCAAAGCGATTGATGATATCAAAGCAATCTCAAGCAATTTCAAAATAGATCGAGCGTCAAGCGATTGAAGAATTTGGAGAGGAGGGTGGATGAGGGAAGATGAATACTCGAAAACCCTAGAGAGAGAAAGGGGAGAGAGAGAGATAGAGAGATAGAGGATTGAAGGAAGATGGAGCGGATGAATGGAGAAACAAGGAAAGAGAAGACCAGCCTACTTTAGTTCATCGTTTTTGTTTTTTTTTTTTTGCTTTGTTTTTGGTATTTGGGCCTCAGTCTGAGCCCACAACGCAAAAGGACAGGAACTTGGTCTTCCAGTCAGTCTGGATTCGCCACGTTGCGTTTTGATGCAACTTGGATTGAATTTTAGTTGTGATTTGATTATATTATAAATGAAGGCGGTCACATCAAAGGGACTTTTCTTACTTACCATAAAATCCCCACACCAAAAAAATAAAAAATAAAAAAAAATCATCATGTTTTTCACTTATCTGTTCCCCATTTTGGTCGGTGTACGTAGACTTGGGTTTAGAATTTGTGCCCATTTCAAGTATGAATTGTTGCCGTCATTTAATTGCATGTAAGAAGATTTTGATCAATGTGCAATATTTTATTTTATTTTTTTGATCTTGGGTTTGGGTAGGGCTAAGCATGACTAGGTCCTTGTCCCAGTTGGTACCGAGTCTAGAAATTTGAGAACCGATGTCGGTTCCGAACCTGGTTAGAATCGGTTCTAGTGTTGGGCATCTAGTTTCCATGTTTTTGCTTTTTTTTTTTTAGGATCGCTAGAAAAGTCTGCACGCAAATATCTATAATTAGAGGAGGATATGGAGAGAGGAAAGAGTTGTAATACAAACATATTTAAAGAGACAATTGTCGGATAGAGAGAGAACGTGTTGGATCAGAGAGGGAGTGGACTGTCGAGGAATATGAGTGACTGAGTCGACCACGAATCACACTTGATTTTCATTAATGTGCCTTTTTAAGATAAGCAGATTTATATCGACATCTAAATTACGTCACATCAACTGATCTATAAATTCGAATATATATAATATAAGTGTCGTATATAAACTCATGTCTACAATGTACGTATTAAATATAGACCCAAATATATAATATCGTGTGAAATGCAATTCCTACTGAACTTTCAAATTAACATAACCAACAAATAGTATAGAAGAATTTTGTCAATTATGATTTGAGATCCACCATGAAATTGCATCATTGGACGAGGTTTGATTGGAAGGTCCATTGTGATTCAACAAATGGGCAAGTGGGTTGAGATCCTAATCCAAAGAAGCCTATGGATTATTTGTGATGAAGAGAACAAATCTCACGTTTCTTTTCATCACCAGGCCCAACTAGCTGGCAAGGATATGCAAGGACCATTTTGCCCTTAGTGAAAGCCCACTGTTGGCAAAGCACACCCCGACCCAGTCGTCTACGTATCACAAAGTCACAACTCACAAGTCATATTTATCACAATACCCTCTTTCTAACATCCTATATCGCGGCCTTCAATTTATAAATTCGATAATATAACATAATTTAGATAATGATAATAATAATAATAATAATAATAATAATAATAATAATAATAATAATAATAATTTATTTTTTGAAAGGGACTAAGAAAATTGGAAGTGAATTTTTAATAAAATGAAAAAAAATCCGTACAATATTTCCCCTCTCTTTTTCAAATAATAGTAAAAGTTCAGAGATCAATATGCTGATTTCTTAGGAATAAGAATTTATCTTATCTCAATGGAATAAAGTAAATGGAAAATGTGCAGGCAAGTCACTTTCATAATTTATTTATTTTATTTATTTATTTATTCTATTTAAATAAATATATAACCCTTGCACGTCTTATTTATTTATCAGTTGGACTGGTCAGTCATCTGTCAAATACTAGTCTTTTTTGGTGAGTATAACTGGCTAAGAATCTAGATCTTTTGACATTTACCAACACCCCCCCCCCAAAAAAAATAAAAATAAAAGAAAAGTCTTTTGGTGAGGAGTAGAGGCAAATGACTTTAAGATGTACATAATTGTATCATTTTATGGCTTCTCTTTAACTTAATGATTTTTAAAAAAATAAAAAAAATACTTCCTTAATTCATTCCATAATTTTTGTTCCTCTTTTTTTTATGCATGTCCAAAAATAAAGTTCTTTTACTGTTATTGGTACAGAAAATTTTATCTTTTTTTTAAAAAGGTAGAAAAATACAGCATTAAAAGATGTTCTTTTAAAAATTTATAATACTTAGACGGGATAAAAACTACAAAAATAAATAAAAAATGATAGAATGATGACGACAATGAGTAAAATAGCTATTTTCTAAATGATGTTTAATAAGTTGAAAAATAAGAAAGGAAAAATAGAAAAATCAACTTCGTAA
>JACYFF010031954.1:101288509-101422207 GCA_017589665.1 Selenicereus undatus
TATATATATATATATATATATATATATATAAGTTTGATTAAAAATAGTTCTTTAAGATAAGTGATTATCATAATATTGCTCAATGTTCAACTTTGTAACTCCATATGTGAATATAACATTTGTATTGGAATAAACAACACCACATGATAATTTATGAAGAAGACTAATAATTATCATAATAATCAAACCAACCAAGTGGGTTAACATTTTTCTTATGATCATCTCGCATAATGTTAGAAATATCTACCAAAAATCATAATTAACCGATAAATCTACATTTTACTAATTGAATGTTGTGATATCTATCAAAGGAATAACCTAAACGATATAACAAATTAAGGTGACCTTATATTTTAAAAGGCATTTTCAAAAATTAAAAGACCGTAAAATATCTGTTTTGCGATAATCGATCTTATGGTAGAATTTCAATGCAATCAACGAACAACAATCATGAATAGAGAGATCGTGATCAATAATTGAACGGTAACAATTATAATTTGCATATTGTGATCTTATATGTATACAAAAAGTGGTTTCCTATCTTTAGGCCAAACAAACATCTAACTATGATATTTGTGTTCACAACCTTACGATTGTGTTCATATAGGACATATCATCTTTACGCATATGGTAAGTTTCTAGTACGTAGAGGATCAACAATCACAACAACAAATTCAATCTCGACAACCCATACCTCGAAACCGAACAAGCAAATGCATGTCGAACACTACATGCGGATGCGCACTCCATAACCTCCTTTTTCAACAACTAATAACAAATTTTTCAAAGACGAGAACCCAATAGCCACCAGATGCAGATTTGTGAGGAGGTTCAGATATAGGCAACCTCAAGCCGCCGAGCATAAGGATTAAATTAAAATAAAATCCCCACATTTAATCATCAGCCTCATCATATTCAAGGTCACTTGATCAATCAATATAATCAATCAATCAATCAATCAAGTATGTCTTTGAGAAGGGCTCCTCCAAAACCCTGTGCTGTTAAACTGGTCCCACATCTGCTTATCCAACTCCACAGCCTCCGCAGATCCATCAATGGAGACCTTCACCGTCTCAAACTCCTTGAAATCAACGTCGGAAAACTCGTCGGAGTAACTCGGATGGTGGAAATCGCCGCCGCCACCGTCGGATAAGCTCTCCGCCGCCGCCTGCTGAAGTAGGCCTTTCTTCTTCTTGGTCATCTTTTGCCGCCGCTTCCGCAGCATCCGGCGGCATATGGCGGCTGGAACCTTGTACACGGCGAGGACCAAGAACTCCACCAACACGCACGGGCAGCAGCAGCAGACCACGACACACCCAGCCGCCGTACCTCCAGCGACTTCGCCGACATTGGATGACGACTTGTGCATAGTTCCCATCGGCGGCGACGGAGTTCTCGGTGGGGTTAGGGTTCCGGCGAGGAGAGGCTGCCGGCGAGTCAGATTCACTGGCGACGATCGAATCACGATGTGACCCGTCATTACAAATACAGAGATTGAATTGAGAAGAAGAGGGGATTAAGATAGGGGAATTGGGTTGAATTGAATTGAATCAAATCAAATGGTTAGCATTTGAATTTGATGATCAAGATTAATATTGGAAAACGGGGAAGAATTGAATTGAATGGAGAATGAGGGGAAGAAGAAATAGAGGAGAGAGAAGGTGAAGTGGTGTGAGAAGGATGAAGAAGACGAAGAGACAACGGCGGCTTTGGTGGTTTCCAGGAAGACGAAACGTCGAATGGAGGCCCAAACACGTCGCTTTATAACCTTCGCTCTGTTCTGTTCTTCGCCGACGAAAACACAAAAAGGAAAAAGAAAAAAGACAGTGAAAGAGGGAGTTATTTTTATTTTATTTTTTTGGGTGGAATGGGGCAACAGAAAAATTGGGTTCAAGTCAAGGATTTTGGATATTAATAATTTCATTTTTGAGTCAGGGTTTGTGAATGGGAGCTTTGGAGCAATTGTAAGGTTGTCTTCGTGTGATCAAAAGGTCATGGATTTGAGCTGTGGAATCAGCCACTGACAAAACCAAATTAGACTGCCTACAATTCACCCCTTGGGGTGTGGCCCTTCCCCGGACCCTGCGTGAACGCGGAATGCTTATGCACTGAGCTGTCCTTTTTTTTTTGAGGCAGGATATGTGAATAATTGTGAATTTTAAAGTTATTGAACCATGTCAAATATTTATTTTAATATGTAACTATTTAATTATCGACACTTTAAGTTATCAGTCTAATACTTTACAAAATTCAATTCAGATATAAATATCTTACTAGAATAAGGTTCGTGCAGTTTTATATAAAGATTACCTACATGTGAATATATCTCTATACCCTATGAAATTGACCCACATTAGTTGTTGTTGCTGTTTGTTGTTTGCTATTGTATTAATCTTATATAGAGACCAACCTTATTGTTTATTGATTAAGATTGTGTAGCATAGTAATTAGAGTTCGTATTTATCTAACTTGATTTTTAGATTATTCTAACTATCAAGAATTTAGGTTTAAGTATATTTGTACTTTTCAAGTATTAATAATAGTATAATAAAATATAAAATAGGGTCAATTAAACTAGCATAAAGTCAAAACATTAAAGAAGAAGACACCCACTAAATAATACAAATTATTTATTATACAAAGTAAAATATAATTTGCACTTTTTTAAATGAACCATTGATGCAAATTAGCTCAACTCATAAAATTTTTACAAATTAATATCAAATATCTAAATTCAAATCCACCATACATTAATTTTGCTTGACACATAAAACAAAATAAATAAAAAAACAAAGAAACAAAAAACATTTTCACACGAAAGAAACTAAAGAAATAGAAAGAAAAGGTGTCCTTATCCAAAAGGCTAGTGGGTTAATGGGTTCAAGTAGACAATTTTGACTAGATTTTCCATGGATGGTGGTGAGTACTGAGCTGTTAAATGTTACAGGGGTCACCGAAAGAGAGCAATACGTCTATTATATTTCTGGGAGCATATGCTCCTACAAGCTATATTATTAAATATATATTAAGCAAATAAATATATGACAAATACACGCGTAAAATATATATATATATATGTAGATAACGAGAGTATGTGCTCTCGGGAGCACATAAGAAATTGCCAAAAGAGAGTGGAACACGTATTAGATGCTGCCAGCTGTCAGTAGTCTGGTCAAGCTCACTTTTCCACGTCATGCCTTCAATTATTAGAAATTTTAAAATAAAACAATTAGATAAAAAGGCCGTACTTTGCCGGCCGCGGCTGAGTAGGCCCACCAGGAGCCACATAGAATCATTCACGCGGGGGGCACATACTCGGCGGTGGACCCCAGACTTGGATCCTGTAAATGGTGGAGGTTAATGTAATGTAATTATTATTTAATTAATTTGTTATTTAGTAGATAACGTCACACTCATGATAGTAGTTAGTTGTTAATATAATAGTTATTATTATTATTTATTAATTTTTTTTTATTATTTAGAGCCCTTAATCAAAATCTTCCACATTAGAATCTTGCCTTTGCACCGTTAGCCGAAAGCAAATGGCATTTCACATTCGCAAATTTATCAAATCTAACAGGCACACACTTTCACTCCATCGCTCTTAACATATAATATACATAATAATGATATTTAAATAGTAATATTTTTTTTAATAGCACACAAACATTTATATATATATATATATATATATATATATATATATATATATATAAAATTTTACGTGTGCAAGTGAATTGAGATATTAATTCTGAGATATGTAAGAAAAAGTTCATGAAAAACAATAATGTTTAAATTGACTCAAAATTTTTGTAAAAATTGAAAAAAAAAGTATAGAAATAAAAAAAGAACTATATAGTATATACAATATGAATCAAACACAACTAGATATAAAAACAACATAATCCTGAACACGAAGTATTAATCGAGCAATGCAAGAGTTTGTTACTGTGGTACAAATTTCACATTGTTACTGTGAGGCCAACAATGTCGCTGATAAATTGGTTAAAATTAAGAGTTACTCTAAACGTCAAATTTTATTTATTTTTTTTACTTCCCCCCTCGTGAGGTTATAGATGTTCTCTTTGCTGATATTGTATGGGTTAGATGGTCTCGGGTGCTTGTTAATTAATACATTTACCTTGGGGCATTGACCCCTCTTCTGCACCAAAAAAAAAAGACATAAAAACAATCTAATCTTCACTCGCAATCTAATAATACAAAGTAAATCAACCTACAGAAATCCTCATGAAGATTTTTTTTTTTTTAATCAAAACAACACAATTTAGTTCAAGTAATTTTAAAATTTAGTGTTTTAAGTATGGAGACATAATTCTAAAATTTGGCATTCAAGAAAGATTCTATCTTCCTCGAAAATTCTGATCATTTGCACATACAGTAGAGTTTCCTTGTTCTAAACAGGGGAATACATAGAAGAGCTGCTGAATACACCAATATGCTTGCCCTCTTTGAGAGTTGTCAAAATTTCATCCCCAATGTGTTCAGAATTAACTGTCTGGGGGCTCAAACAAATTAAAGAATTCATTAGATTACGAAATAAACAGAAGGTGAGCAACATCATCTCTTCAAGATGTACACACCTAGGCCACCCATCATTTGTCGGGCGATTAGCTGAAGCAGATCTTTGAACTGCTGGGTTGGACTTGAAGATACAAGTGTTGCGAGCTATTAAAATTAACTACCGATGAAGCCCAATCGGTGAAGAATGACAGCCAAGATGAGCATGCATATTGCTAGAATCATTCCTCGTCTCCCCAACAGCCAGTTCTTCGCCTTCTTCACACCCTCTGCTCCTCTTTGAACTCTATCCGCCCAACGCATCTGCAGCAAGAGTTTTTGAGTAAGATACTTCGGCATGGGGACCTGAATGTCTAGAAGAAGTTCCTTAATTTTCTTTTAAAAGAAAATCGAAAACCTTGGCAACCCACCTCAATTGTCAAGCAAATCAGCAAATGAGTGTTCAAGTTGTGGGGTTAATACAAGTTGGTGGAATATTTAGGTCGTACCAAAATTGGTCAAGTCACCAAGTCCTTCCATCCTTTTGGGTCTAGGTTCTATTTAGGTCTACCAAATCTAAACAAAAATGTCTCAGAAAATGTAACATAGGCCAGGAAAATTTCAAGCTGGTGAAATTTGGGTCAAGCCAATTCAAGATTGGGTTTAGGCCATTTGGGTCAAAAAATTGAATAGCAGATCGATTTTGGCCAGCCTCATATATAGCAGATGCAATCATCCTGGATAGGTTTTAGGCTGGAAAGAAGCATCAAGACAATGCTAAGTTCATATAACAATAGGACATACCATTTGATCTAAAGCTTCTGGTGACAAAGAAGCCATGGCTTCTTGAGCTTTTGCTGCATCTTCTTTAGAAAGATTGAGTCCAAATTGCCCGCTCATGTCTGCCATCATTTCTGGGCTCATGTTTTTCAACATGCAGGAGAACATCTGGCAGAAACATGCAAAAATTAAATAGAGAAAAAATAAAGCAAAACAAACCTTATGCAGATAACCATGAAACATAGACCTGTTTCCATGCACAAAGACTACCCTTGTTTACAGGCGCAAAATATGACTTGTTACAGCTGGAGAATCAACTAAGCTTTGAGCAAACGCATCACACTAAGAGCAAAACCTACAGAGGAAAGCCACCACCAAACTTACTTGTCGCATAGCAGGATCCTTCATTTGATTCCTCATCTGTTCTTGCAGGTCACCCATTGATGGAGGAAAGCTTGGCTGAGAAGAACTTCTAGCACTTGAATAAGAACCAGAAGGCTGGCTTTGCTGACCTATGATATCATTCTTGTCAACTGTTGCACTCTTGCGAGTCTCAGAAAGCTTTGAATTAGACTCCAAACTCGAATGACCACTTGATGAACTTGAAGGTGTGGCAACTGAGTCCCTCTGCTTAAAAGAAGAAGCCATCTCAAACATTCTTTGGAGCTCATCAGGAGACATCCTACTCATCAAATCACCAGCTGTTTTCAACATGTCAGGAGACAAATTTGGAGGAATTGATCCCGGTCCAAAGTTGTTACCAAAGGGAGGACCATTAACATATGGGTTTCCGCCCTGAAACGAGGAGGCCATTTTCACCATGTTTTGGAGTTCCTCAGGTGACATCCGGCTGATCATACTTGTTGTCGTCTTCAGCATGTCAACAGGAATGTCCCCAGTATTTCCAGAACCCATTCGGGCTAGCACTTCAGGATCAGCTTTGGATATGAAATTTTGGAATGATCTGAATTATTGAAGGGAACAGACACTGAACAGTTCAGACTATGCAGTATAAGATTCTTTGGCTGCTATTTTCAAGGAAACAGATAATAGTAGCAGGAGGCTGAAGGTCATTCTAGACTCTAAAAGTATAACAGATGTCTATGATTCAGGTCGGCCAGACTGGAAATGAAACATCATACACGTAGAACTCTACTGTGAAACAAAAGCATGCCATTTACACTAGAACTTATTCCAGGCCCAATTCAACCAAAACGCCAATATGCAGTACTTTTTACATGACCAAAGGTTTTTCTGAAGAGAAAAAAGGGTTTTATGCAAATTTCTTTTTCTCTCGAAACCAGTCTAGCTGCTAGCAGGGTTTAGGCAATCTTGATATGGATCACTGATGCAAACTCAGCGTGGTGGTTGTAGAAAGGTTAATATAAAAACTAGGTCTATGGTTTTACTTGGTAGGAATACCGGTAGAGGTAAGGTTGCCTACAGCTGGATCTCCCCAGACCCCGCGAAAGCGGAACCCACTTTGGGAGTTTGTTGTTGTTGTTGTAGGTCTATGGTTTTACTTCTACGCTCTACCCATATCTAGGCAACAGAATTCATCACCGGTTAACATCAGACAAAACCCAATAATACATGCTGAAGCAAATCAGGAATACTAGCAGTTGACACCTGCCACAGGGGATTAAAAGGACACTGCCCAGTGAGGCAGATAATTAAATAGAAAAACTCACAGTGATATACCTACCAGACAACCCCCGCCCCCGGGCAACAGAATTCATCACTGGTTAACATCAGACATAACCAATAATACATGCTGAAGCAAATCAGGAATACTAGCAGTTGACATCTGCCAAAGGCGATTAAAAGGACACTGCCCAGTGAGGCAGATAATTAAATAAGAAAAGCTCGAAGTGATATACATACCAGACACCCCCCCTGGGTGCCCGGGGGGGGGGGGGATGGGCAGCCGTCCTCCTTGAATACAGAGGAAAAATAGAAAAGAAAGGGGGGGGGGGGAACTTGCCTGATTGTATCTGGGTCATCTTTCAGTGCCTGCAAGCATTCAGATTCTGTACCTGGTCCACGACCAACAGGCTCTGTTTGCTGCTCACCCTGCCCACTCCTTTCCCCTGGCTGTGCCACTCGATGATCTAGAGATTGTCCCCTATGATTCTCAGATGATAAAGACTCAGCTTCAGTTATTTCTTCAATTACCAATCCTGAAATGCCAAATAAAACAGGATTCCAGCTTAAGAAAAGTTAGTTCAACATTATGAATTCTAGCTCAATAAGTGTCCAACAATACAATACCTGTTGAAGTTCGTGTAACACCACCTTCTTTGCCCAGGCATTCCTCAGCCGCCCTATAAAAAGATAAGTTTATAAACTGATGATCCATAAAACTAACACCAGAACTACAAGTCTGCAACTTCCTATTTTCTCTAATCCTCTTCGAGCTGGTAAATACCACTCTAGACACGATGACTTGAAAGAGTAAGGAGTTTAAACGTTTAACCGGTGCCCATGATGCAGTTGTTAGCAGGAAAAATGCAAAGATGTAGCAAGGTAGAATTTGACGCCGGGAGTGCTCAGCATCCCAAACATGCCAAACAAATGGAATATGGATCACACTCATACATAGGTTAAGATTTTAAACAGAGGATAGTGAAAGGCTGAATCGATGTATCAAACATAAGATAACAATTAGAAAGGGAGTACTTAAGATGCGGATAATGTCAAAAATAAACTTTTTTGTGGAAGAGAGGAACAAGATGCTGTGTGATATGCAGCGAAAGCCTAAACATTAGCATAAAAAGAATTTGAAGATGAAGCATAAGAAGAAAACCATAGTACCTTAAAACTTCAGCTATTGTGTCATCATCAGGGGAAACTTCATGTGCCTCGCTCAGATCAGAGACTGCTTCCTAATTAGTTAAAAATACAAAAAGCACATATTAAGAAACTAAGACAAGGGACGAGCCAAACCATCGTATTCACAACTTAGGTCAATTCAGCAATTCACCACTTAAATAAAACGAACACACCTTTAGTTGTCCTAATTCTTTGTATGCTTGACCCCTACGGTATAGGGCCTTGACATTCTTTCTATCATACATCAAAACCTGATAAGTGAAAAATGCAGATCATAAGTGTAAAGTGAAAGAAAAGAAACATCAGAAGTAACCATACCCATCAACACAGCAGAAAGGATAATCTCTCAACTCCAACAACCACCTATACCCCTTTTTTCTCCTCACGAAGGAAAAAGAAGGGACTAAAGTCCTACTACCTGGGCCTTTTTAGAGCAGCACAAGTGAGACGTGCACTCAGTAGTATGGAATATAACTTTATTATGACCTTCGAGACTGATGTGTAGTCATTAAAACTTCAAAAAATACCTCCGAGCCCTCTTCGATGCAATCATGATACTGGCTTGTTTTCAGGTAACAAGACATAAGGTTAAGTGAGCAAGCTAACTGGATTGCTCTGCCTCTGGCATCTGGGACCTCTTTTAGATTCTTCTTCGCCTACAAATAAATAAATCAATTCATTAGAGAGCTCAACAGACACAAATCTGAAACAATGAATGTAGAAACTGAATGGCACACTCACCAGCAAGTATTTCTCTGCAGCATCATGATATTTCCCCTGACTGTGAAGTGCATTTCCCTGATATAATGGCACAATTTAAAAGCATAAGCACTAAAATGCATAAACATCAGATGACCGCGCATAAAAACTAAATAATTATTAGCATGTATATTAGAAGTATATGTTTTTGTTGCTCTAAAGAGCGACAGGTGGGTCAAAGTTTCCTCTGCATTTTGCCGTCAGAGCCACATTGACTCCAACGCGAATTCTAGTAAGATGACTATATTAAGAATAATCTGACGAGAAATGTTCCGCACATAGTATTAAAGAAATAAAGGCTTGGGATTTTATGTGTCTCAATTTCTATACTCTTTCTTCCTCATTCCACGCCATACAGTAGCACATTCAACTCATGGAAAACATCAGATCTCTTAACATCACAGTCAATAAATGTCAATTTTGACCCTGAACTCTATGAATTTACCTGTTTCTTCAGCATTTCAGCCCCATTTAACACATATGTTATATGTGCATCAGCACGAGCACGAATGGATGCAATCTCTTCTGGGGATGCATTAGCCATCTTCTCACGAATCTCAGCCATGTCTTGTGGACGGACATGCTTTAGCTGCTCTGCAGCAAGCTTTAAGTCCTCAGGCCTCATATTCATCATGCTTTCTGAAGCCATTTTTAGCAAATCCGGATTAGACATCATCTGCAATGACACCAATGTATATAACATCAGAAAACAATGCAAAACAGCTTGGCTGAAAGTCTCAGTCACACAGCTAAGAAAAAAGTAGATAACAACAACAGTAGGAAAAATGTGAACCCCCCCCCCCCAATCAATTGGTTCTTCCTTTTGAAGGCAGTATTTTCGTAAGAACAACGTGACCTGAATATCTCAGGGGAAATGGGCCTCACCCACGTCCCCCCACCCCACCAAAAATAAAAGTAAAAAACCTAATGAAAACTAACTTTACAGTCCAAAATTAGTTAGAGTGCATCCCCATTCCACAAAAAGATAGTGAGACAGAACACTAGATGTCACTAAGGCAAATCCTCTGGGCGGCTAGGCCTCCTTCAGAGTTAGACATATGGGCCAGAAACCTAAAACAATTTAAATATTTCAACATAAATAGTTCTCCTAATTCTAAGGTAAGCATGAACCATAATCAAATAGAATCCCAGGTAACAGTTAGTTACCTACTACAATGTAATTATAAAGACAAGAGAAGCTGAATTCCGCAACAGTATCGATTCCTAAAGTGCAAGGCATTTATCTTAGATCAGAGGATCCTATATTAATACAGACTAGCTGATCAACTCCATATTTCACGTAAATAACGAGAAAGAGCTCTATCAATGCGAAAGTTTCCTGTCTCTGAAAAATGGTGAAGCCTAACACAATCTCTAAACAAATCCAACAAAATCAAAACTCATGAAACACCAGACAACCATAAAAATCATGGTATTACAAGCCCAGAAAACTGTATTTTGGATTCCTAATTCCAATTGCAATTGCGAATTAACACTTAGCACGTCAAATTACGATCACCAAACAATCGAATTTCAAAATAGGACAAAAAAATGGGGAGAAAAAAATTGGAGAACAAACCTGCTGTTGGATCTTGGCGAATTCATCAGGGGACATACGACTCATCTGCTCCTGCGCGAGCCTCATCAACTCAGGATCCATCATACCGTTAAACATTCTGTCAGATTAACCAATACGAAGATCGAATTCTAGGGTTTTGTTTCGCAGAGAAGAATCTCAATCTGGGTTGGGATGAGGATGATACCAAGCGAAAATCCAAAATTGGGGGAAAGGAATTTAACCTAATGAGGTGGGCATTAATGGGGATTGATCGATTTGAAGGGTTGGTGAATTGATTTTAAAGCTAAAATTTTTCTCTCTCCTTGTTCGTTTACGATGGGGTTGATGGCCAACCGAAGTTGAACTACAGGCCTACGTGCTACGTCCAGGGCTCAAAAGGCGGAGAATGGAGACCGCCCTATGAAGGAATTATCAACTTATCATCTATTTTTTTTCTCATATTTATAGAAATATATTTTTTTTTTAATATACAATCAATATAAAAAAATAAAAATTATTATAGAAAAAATAATTCAATATATTTTAAAATTATAATACAAAAATCGTATTTATGTTTAATTTTCAATATGAATCATGCATGAAAACAAATCAACATGTTTTAAAATTATAAAGCAAAAATCACCTCAAATGTGGAACGTATTTGGTTCTACATTTTTGTCAGTTTGAATTTATCTTATTAATATTTAATTGACTTGTTTGAAGGTTTATTTTTATTAATTATGTTATTTCAATATTAGTTTTTATTATCCAGACTAATAATTGTGGAAAAAAAAAATTCTGCAATGTCAAAATATAGTTTGTTTAGTGAAAGAGATATACATAATTTATTTTCATGAAATAATTTTTTTCATAATTTATACATTAAAGACCAACAACTATACATACATATCTAAAAATTATACTATATAACTTTTCAATAAAAATTCAACAACTCCTTACATCTATCTTTACAACTCCTTCTATTTTCTAGCATCTTCTTATAGCTTATCACATTTTGTTACAGTTTCTTACAACTTCTTATATTTCCTTACAGCTTCATTTTTATCGCAAAAAAAAAAAATAAGCCCTAAAATTTAAGATCTTATTCCATAGATTTATGTGACAAATCAATTTGTGTTGATTGAGAAAATATATGTATTTTTTCTTCTTGTTTAGGTGCAAGTGAGGTAAAAAAACCTGATATATCTGGGATTTCAAAAAAACTGTCCAGTAACGACTGTTGTTAGAGTCTTTATCTGTTTGCGACAATTGAGGCCATGTTTGTCTCAATGGCATAAACTAACGGTAATGTTCAGGGTTAAACGGTAAACATCGGAAATAAACGGTTAAGTAGTTGTAGACGTATGTGTAAGCGAGCAATATACCTCAATGAGAATAAGCCGTACGTACAAGGTTAACATAGATTCAAGGAGAATATTCTTCTAATTGCAAATTAGGCACAAAAACTGATCTAAGTACAATCCAAATCCAAGCCTCTAATAATAACTATCAGAAATTTTATTAGTTAAGACAACTGTCAGTTTGTTCATCTTAACTGTATAAATTAATGATATCGTTTGGTGTTAAATGATAGAGAGTGAAAATGAACAGTAGGTAATTGTAAATATTATACACAAGAGCACCAAGTATCAGACAAAATTTACAATAAAGAGTTGTATAATATAGTGAAACAAATGTATCTCCCACCCCAATTAGAAAGAAAAAAAAATACATGTATATACACGATGAACATATAGATTCAAGTAAAAGGTCAAGAATATTTCAGCTTTGGGGATGCATTATGAATGCCTTTTGATTTCTTGGGTTTTGATTCAAGTCAAACGTTGTCGTCAATTTTCACTCTTTATGTGCGATAGACTAATGATGTATGGGCTTTAACAACATAGTAGTCACTAATACTACTAACATATAACGGTTGTATAATGTATATGAAACATAAGATAGACTAACGGTTGCATATTTGCTAATCAGCCACCCACCCCACCCCCCTCTTCGGCTGGATGAATTTTGCATACACAAACTGATCTTTCTGACGATTAAATCATCCCTAAAGCGACATAACACTCCCTTCTTTCTTTTCTTGTCGTCTCTTTTTTCCCTTAACCTGCCACTTCTGTTTTTCCCTAACACGAGGTCGAGCAGAGAAATTCATGTTCAAGGATAATGTTTCGCTCACGAATACATTAAGAGCTGTGAGTGTTCTTCAGAAGCATTGTTGCTCGCAAAGGGCTGTTCTAGCGACTGTTTTCATTTCACCTACAATGGGATGAGCTGAATCGATGAAAACTAGGATTATGGAAATGAATAGCTGCAAACTTTTAGATAGAAAGAATAATTACATCTAAGTTTGCATTCTGTATTCTTCCAAATTGGGAAAACGAAATAACATACAGACTGAACGGGGTCACAAAATTGGAATCAGAACTGAAGAATATCAGAGCTTCACCCTGCTGATGTTAATACACCACGGTGCAAGGAGCAAATGTAAATAGTATAGCCTTTTGTACACCTTACAGCCGCCTTGAATATCCAGATCCTCCGCACTTCTTGCACAGTATCAGTCCTACAAAACATGTCATAACTAGAAAATGTATGCACTTGTACCGTAGACGTCATCAACTTTTACACCAAATCTTCATTTTAAAGGTAAAGGTTACACAATGAGAGGTGATATGTAGTATGAATATCTCAAACCACAAGGTGGCGAAATGGGATCTAGCCCACTTTCTGTCAAAGACATGCAGGGTTTGAAGAGTCCCGAGGTACTAGCAGGACCAGGAAGATGTTTGCCCTCTAATCTCCCCTCTCCCCAACCCCCCCTCCCCCAAAAAAGGTAACACCCGAGGGCCCTCTCTGTTAGGGTGGCCCCATAAGTGATGAGCCCCCTTAGATGAACTAGCTTACTCACCCAAACTGAAGAAAAGAAGGCATGAATGATGCAGATCAATACCTGCACCCTTGCAGACCTTGCAGTCAACCTGGCCTGTTTCTGTCTTCATCTTACCGTTGTTGCAGAAGATGCATTTTGTGCCCCCTAACATCAAAAGGCAAATCGTTCAACCTTAATAGTTATCACCTTATTAGGTAGATAATGCTGTCAAGATGATTGAAATCAATAACTGGGGGGTGAGCATGCATTAGAAGCTAGGCACATCAACTAAGTGAAAGCTCAGGGTTCAACAAGACATCCTGGCATGGGGGGTGTTTGCCAGGCATCGTCAGAAGGATCCTAGCCTGTGATTGCAGCCACTTCCCAACTACTGAACAGAAAACAATCTCCCCATACAGAATCACCAAATATGCCCTTCCATACTTGTTGGGAAAGACTCCCATGTCGCAGTGGGTGCCAAGCTGCCAACTAGCATAAAGTTGGTGAAGTCTTTGAGAGTTGTTAGTGAAGACTTAGGTTCAAATCCCGCCTACATTGAGCTTTGCACCTCATCATGCATCCAAAAGAAAAAGGGAATCCTCAGTCACAATAACCAAGTTACCTTATTATAACCCTTAATAGAACAAGCCAGGGGTCCAACACAAACACTTTGTCTGCCTCATAACACTTAAATTCTGTTTGTTGAAATCACCCACAAGCTATGTTACTCTGTAACTCCGACTCCTCATTATACCCTACAGTACCTGTGTCGAACTCTAAACACTCGGATAAGAGTAAGACACTTGACACTTCAAATTACCAGCCGAGTCCGACACTCGGACAGGAGTACCTGAATCCAAGTAATATAGCCCACAAGGGATTCTTTGAGCCTTTAACTAAAGTGGACACAAGGATCATATGTTGTGCTAATGTTTCTTGGATGCAGCAAATTGTGATATAGAAAAGGTCAGACAATGAGATAGCAATCCAGCCTATGGCCTTGAGTTGTCAATTTCATGGCTCTTTTTGAGCAGTCATATAAAAAACTTGGCAGTATATCTCCAGTGATATTGCAAGTTGCATACCATTGGCAGCACATCGCTCACATGGTACAGGATCCCCCTGCAAAAACCTACCAATTATATACCCATCAAGATTCACGGACGAATATTTATGAGAAGAGAATCATCAATATAAGCATTGAAAAAGAAGTACAAAGTGCAAACTCGATTGAATTACTCCATCCCACAAGCCAAACTATGGACTCCGAACTTATTTCAATGTGGTAGTACATCTCCAGTGATATTGCAAGTTGCAAATCCCCCCACCCCCACCCCCCAAAAAAGTCATGGAAAGAAAACTATGCTACCATGAATATTTACAGCTTATTTTGTGCATCATGCTTTCACAGCTGATCCTATTTTCAATCACAATACAGATCACTTTGTTTCTTCAAGTGCTGTCCACTTTCACTTTAGTACTACCCTAACTCGATACCCATTTGCACCCAATGCATGGTTTAGTACAATCTCAAAGAAGCATTCTTGTTCTAAGCATATAGACAACACAATTAAGTGCCCAAATGGTTAGATTTCTCCATGTTCATTTCCTGTCATACCCAAGCGTCCAAAGTTCAGTTTCGACGCGGAATCAAGAGCCCAAGTGAGTACCTTAAGCCCATAGATTGCACTAATCAAACTGCATTAACAAAAAAACATGAGTACCTTAAGCCCAAGAAAGAGAGAAAGCGCAATGGCAGCCAAAACACTGACAGTAGCCAACAAGGTTTGAGTGTCAGTCGGCCTATCGAACCCCGCAAACAGCAAAATCGGATGAATAACGAGATTTTGGTGAACGAGTTTGAATTTGGAGGAGTAATTGCAGAATTTTGAGGATTTGGATTTTTCAATAGATGAGGAGAGAGAAAAATGGAGGAATGACGTGCGGGAGGAGAGAGAATACGGACGATTCAGGTTCAGAAAACTGCAGAAGCAGTGGTTGTGGTTCAACACCGCCATGGATAAGAGTTCTTCGTTTTCTCTTCCGCTCTGTTTTTTTCCTCTTTCTTTGGCTTCGATTATATTTCTTTTTCTTTTTCTTTTTTTTTTGGCTGGTTCTTTGGAGGGGATGTTTACAGCAATTCGTGGCGTTTACCGGTTCACCCGATTCATTTTCAGGAGCATGTATTTTGATTTTTTAATCAAGAAAAAATCACAGCAATTCGTGGCCTTTACCTCTAAAAAGGACGCATGTTCAAAGGTTGATGGTAACAGATATGAGAATGATTAGGTGCATGTATAGTTATTAAAAAATAGACAGAATTAAGAATGGAGTTATCCGAGACTTAGTTAAAGTAGCTCCCATCGAAAATAAGATGAGGGAAACAAGACTCCGATGGTTTGACTATGTGAAAAAGAGGAGTGCGAAGGCTCCAGTAAAGAGATGTGAGATGATCAACATCCCCGAAGACAAAAGAGGGAGGGGATGACTAAAGAAGAGTTTGGACAAGGTGATTAGAGATGATTTGAAAGTTGTCGGTTTGACGGATGACCTGACTCATGATAGGAAGTTGTGGCGGGATAGGATTGAGATCTTAGATAGCAGAGAGTCCACCCCGTAGTTGCGCTTTTGTGCAGTGGCATAGTGCTGATAGTGGTTTTTTCGCATTGTCGTGTTTGATTGTAGGTAGCCGATACTTCTGGGAGGAGTCATCATTTGCTTTCTTCGGGTTGTTAAGGTATTTCATCTCCCTCTGATAGATTGTTCTTATACTTCATAGCTCCAGCAACTTGTCTCTTTAACTTATCTTGGTCTTTCCGTGATATGTGTCCTCTATTTTCCATTAAATATTTTCTCAAAACCTTCCCTCTATTGAATATTTTCATAAAATTCTTTTTTGTAGGTCTCTTGGAATCAGCCTCTCTACAGGCAGGAATGTCGGTAGGGATAAGGTTACTTACAGTTGGATCTCCCCAGATCTCGCGAAAGTGGGACCCACACTGGGAGGTGTTGTTGTTGTTGTTTTTGTGCTGTTTTTCAATCAGTTGTATTTTTAAGGGGCCTAGTTGCAGAGCCGCTTGTGAGTTGGCAAGTTCACTTCCTTGACAATTTACGTAACATATATATATATATATATATATATATATATATATATATATATATATATATATATATATATATATATATTTAAAACGAGGATAAAATTTTTTATATGGAAACATTTAGGGTTTATCGTTTATCGTTTATCGTTTGAAACACAACATCACAAGTTTAGGGTTTAGGGTTGATAGTGATAGGTAAGTGATAGAGGCTTTAACATATGTTATAACATGTCAATTACTCCAACTGTATATAATTAATAATAAACTGGTAATAACACCCCAAGCCCTGAAGCCTAAACCATATAACCTAAACTCCACTGATATGAACTTTAAGTAATCAACCCAAATTGTAAAGTTGAGCTCTAAACGCTAAGCACTAAAACCTTAATTGTAAACCCTAGCCAGAAATCCTAAATCTTGATATATGAATCATATGAATACAAACCATGAGGGTAAGGCCCTGAAGTATATATATCTTTGTAAATTTATTTTAATTAAATTGTGTATATGCGTATCCATAAGCCCCACTAAAAAACCCTCAATACTAAGTCTTGGTTTATCAATCATAGGTTAAAAACTTAACCCTAAATTAATTATTTTTTTTTGTGTGTGTGCGCGTGTGCATGCGTGTGTGTAGGAGCACGTGCTCACGGGTATATGTGTGTGTGTGTGTGTGTGTGTGTGTGTGTGTGTGTGTGTGTGTGTATGTATATGTGTGTGTGTGTGTGTGTGTGTGTGTATTCATATGTGTTGAGTGAGGTTAATAATAATAATAATGATAATAGTAGTAGTAGTAATAATAACAATATGATGATGATGATGATGATGATGATGATGATGATTATTTTCATCACCATTGTCGTTGTTGTTGTCAATATTAAGGACCCTAAATTATAATTATAATTATAATTATATACACACACATATCTATGTGTGATGGGCGTGGCTAATAATAATAATAATAATAATAATAACAACAACAACAACAACAACAATAATAAGAATATCCTCATCGCTATCATTTTTGTTGTTAATATTAGCAGCAACAGAAGAAAATTAATTAATATTATTATATACTAATAATAGCCTTAATATTAATGATATAATCACGCAGATAATAACAATTGTAATAGTAATAATAGTATACAATAGAAAATAAATTATTATTAAAATTTATAATATCAATAATATTATTAAAAACAAATTTTATATGTGTGTGTGTGTCTATATATATGTGTGTATACACAACAACAACAACTCCTAATATGGGTCCCACTGCCATAGGGTTTGAGTATATATATGTGTGTGTGTGTGTGTGTGTGTGTGTGTGTGTGTGTGTGTGTGTGTTATGTATGTGTGTTTGTGTGTGTGTGTGTATCAGGAATGATATAAGTACAATCTAAATTCAAGTCTCTAATGATAACTATCAGAAAGTTTATTAGTTAAGACAATCATTAGTTTGTTCATTTTAACTGTATCAACTAATGGTATTGTTTGGGGTTAAATGATAAATAGTGAAAATGAACAAGAAGTAATTGTAAATATATATGTAAAAGAGCACCTAGTATCAGACAAACTTAACAGTAAAAAGTTGTATAATATAGTGAAATGAATGTATCTCACAAACCGGTTAGAAAAAAATATATTCATACACAAGATGAACACAGATTCAAATAAAAGGTCAAGGATGTTTCAGCTGTGTAGACGCATAAAAATGTCTTTTAGTTTCTTGGGGTTTGATTCGAGTCAAAAGTGTTTAACATTGATGTTATTTTTCATCTTTATGTGCTATAGGCTAAACTAATCTTTCTCATGATTAAACCATCCCTAAAGCGACATAGTAGTACTAATTATGCCTTTGGATGGTTGAATTCTTTACATTAGAACTTGAGTATTTGCTATCAGTCATCCCCCCCCCCCCCCCTCCTTGTTTTAGATGGATGAATTTTTTACACAGAAACTGATCTTTCTCACAATTAAACCATCCCTAAAGCGGCACAGAACTCCCTTCTTTTTTCCGTTCTTTTCTTTTTTTCCTTAACCTGACACTTCTGTTTTTTAAAATGGCGGAAATGTTGACGGATAATAGTGCATTATGGATAATTCATTTATTATAGGTAACACAACTTTATAGTTAAGAAAAGAAGAAAATTGTGGGACAAAAACTCAAGGCTGTGCCTGACAAGCTTCTCTTACATAAGAAAACTAAAAGAAAGGGGGAAAAATTAACAGAATAACAGGGAGAATGCAAATTGCACAAACCCCATAAACAAGACAGATTAAAAATGGAAGGCATCCCCATCTATAATGCGTATACATTCCCTAAGCCAAAATCTCCTCTCTTGTTATGTACTCTATTACCTTACAACTGAGGGGCTGGGTATGGAAGGACTACATTCAACACAGCCATAAAAACCGCGTCTGCAAAGATGAAGACGACGGAATGTGAGAAAAACCTGAGCAGGGGGTTGTGATCGACAACATCAATCAAAATCCGCGCTTGTAAGAAGGGTCCTCCAAGTACACACTACAAGGAAAAGGAATTATACAGTAAGTGAACCCAATTCTAAACTTTGTAGGCACTGCTTGAAACGCATAGCTCTCCCCTACAGGCTACAGGGCCTAAACCACCAATGTGTCCCATCAGCTCCGAGGACTCCTCCTTGATAATGTACTGTGACTTATATAAATCATGTTGGAGCTCATCAAGTTGCCACAGTCAGCTCATGCAAAGGAAAAAAAATCCCCCCTAGTTATAGATTTTTACAGGCTTCTCAAATGTATGACGGTTCTGCAATACAAATGACAGAAAACCAATCAGCAGGAAGAAAGTTAAGGAAAGAGTAAGTTAGTAAGAACCTTAAACCATGTGGAAGACGAGCAGAACTACACAACAACCACATATACCCAGCTTTATATATGTTAATATATTTGATTTAGAGCTGAGTATATTTTGCTTTAAAGCAGAACACATACTTCAGGAGTGAATTTCAAGAAAATTGTTCCACTGTAGTCATGCATGCAAGGCTGCAACAGATGCTTTGGCGTCACAGAATTCATTCTTTCAAACTGATGTAACATCAATTGATCAACACTGTCACGCTCATGACGCCCCCAAGGACACATTACAGAGACTAAATCCACCATGCCATTCCCCCCCCCCCCCCACACCCCAAATTCAGACTAAGCATAATCCGCCTAAAACTGGTTGAAATAGGATCACTCAGTTCACACAAAAGAGAAGAATCACTCAGATAGTCAGACCATCCCAAATTAAGCAATTCCAGGCTGATTGGAAATTTCGAAATATACAAGGAGAAAGCCCTAGCTCCCTTAGATCAAAATTTCAAGCAGTACATTCTGGATCAAATCATCATTGTTCAAGATCTAAGACAAGAAGCCAGCACCAGAACCTTTACCTGATTTGCGGAATAGGTTCTTTTAGGAGCTGTGTCAGCATGCTCCAGCCCAAGGTACTGTTCCCAGGCCCCATACACATCTCTTCTCTGAGCAGTGGAACAAACAGACAGATACAGTCAGCTTGACACCCACAGACAAAAAGCTAAACAGGCACTTATTTTACTAGCATCAAGGAGGGGAGGAAAGATAAAGAACCTGAAAACGACTAGACACAACGTCAGTGTCCTGTAGGTATTCTGGGCGGCCTAATGACAGAAATGCAAACTTCCACTGCCCAAACAGAACAAGCAGGCGGTGATACATCAACTTTGCAGTCATGCAGTTAATTCAGATATTCTAAGCGGAACTTAACTTTAAATGCAAAAAAATTACAAAAGAAATAGATATACCTTGGAAAATTCCTCATCTGGCACCTGCAATTTCTTTTGTATTCTCACCTTAACCTCAGCTAAGGTTTCTCCTTCATGGATCACTAAGAAGAAAGGTTCGCCAAAGTTTTGAATTTGCTGATAGAAAAACGAAAGCTTGTTTAAATACCAGAGGTTCAAGTATCTATATCAACTACAATATAAACACAACAATGTCATTGACTTGGACACCAGCTGTAGCAGATAAGGGTGCAAGTGCATCACACCATTTGGTTCTGAGCTGTCTCTTTAGTAAAATGGTATACATGAATGAGCCGATCATGAGGACCCAGGTTCTTCTCTTCTTCAGGAATCTACAATAACCCCAATGTTAATAATAAACAGTATCAGAACTCAGTGGGTTCCACAAAAAGACTCTGGAGACAGTAGTTGACCCCAAAATAACTCGATCCCCATGAACTTGCTATCAAATAATAATAATGATGGTTGGTCAACCCAACAGTAAGCTAGAACAGAAAAATGCAGAGTTCCAAAGACTGTCAGAGAGAAAGTACAGAAGGGTGAGGGGAGGGGGAGAGTGAGTGAGAGAGGCTGCACAATGTTCATGTTAAGTACTACAATACTGACCTCCTCCGCCCGCAATGTCCAGTATTGATCATTTATGTTCTCAATCTTTTCAGTGGGTGGGAAGATCTGTAAAAACCCCAAAACAAAAAGGCGGAAAATAAGATTTGAAGGTTCTATGTTCATTATTTTATACTTTCCAAAATAGCATTTCAAATACAGCTTTCATAATCCCAAAAATTGCTATGAACAAATTCAAGGTATACAGGACAAAGGGAAAGAAACAAAGCTGTATTAACCATGAAAGAGAGTAATTTGTCAGAAAATGGAGACCACACCTTATAGATCTTGTGATAGAAAACTTCAAGCAGTCTAAGCTCAGCATCAGGATGTGACAACTCAACCTGGACCAGGGAGAGTGATTTTTTTTTTTTTTTGAACAACAAAAGGAAACAGAAAAGGAGTGAGGTGTCTGTCATCAAAGGAAGCGAACCCTAACAAGCATTGTATTGCCAATATCAACATTCCTGATGGGGATAAAGGGAAATGCATGATATAATGGGCGCACACAGGTCAGAAAGCCAAACAAGTCCCTACCTTTGTCTTTAGGTCATTAAGAACATCTCCCACAGTGCTCTGTTTCGGCAGTCTAATTGTGTGAATGGTCACCTAATAGGAAAGGCATCAAATATTTGTTTAATAAGCAAATTCTACCACTGAAAGGAAAAAAGGAGCGAAGAAAGCAAATTTTGTCCTGGCCAACAAACTCACTTCGTCTTTGGTAGCATGGTGGAAGGCAACTTTCAGAGTCTTCAAGCCTTGTAACTCAGGCAACGGTATGTCCAGAACTTCATAGTACAATATGTCAGAAGTCTGCAAAGCAATGAATAATATAAAAATTCAATCAAGTCAATGTAGTGACAAGTTTGTTCATTTCATCCTATAGTTTCACAACAGATATGATGTTGATGCTTCAAATAAGTCTCTCTCATAGCAAGCTATTAAAAAGTTTTCAGGAATTTATTAAAGATTCCGGACCTTATAACTTCATACCAGACAAAACAAAGATATCCTATGTGCATGGGGATATACTTAAATACCTGATTGTAATGGACCAACATGTCTGACAAATGATCCACACCACGGTATTTAATAGGCTGGGGCTTTGGCTGCTGAGAATAACAGTTGTGAGAAGTAATTCTAATTTTGGATGGATCATCCAAGCCAAGCTGGCGAGCAACTCTTTCCACTACATCATCGTAAGTATGAAGTCTTGACCTACAATTTCATCAAGCAGAATAACAACTGAGGATATAAGCAGAAGTTCACACACATGACCAATCCAAGAAAAGTGCATAATACAGAAAATGACGTCTGAACAGGGAAGGCTGTATAGGCAGGCTAACTCACAATTCTAACGAAAAGTCATCTTCCTTCGGTCTTTCCAATGATCTGAAGTGAACTACCTATGAAATACAATCACAAAGATAAATAAAGCACTATTCAGAAAAACGCACAACAGGCAAACTATTCCTCTTGTCTAAGGATTCTACAGTAAATTCATTAACCGAAGCTCACAATTGAAATTCATTTGATCATCACACAAGACTAACACAACTAAAGACAATGCAGGATATAAAAAGAAATTGCACTAAGCACTTCAAGAACGGTAACTTTGAAACTAAGATGATGTCTAGTTGCAGTCACCATTCATCTCCAGTCTGTCGGTCTGTCCTAATAGAAAGCAAATGTGTTACTTTTTTTTCCCCTCTTTTTTTCCTTGGGGATGTTTCAATCAAATATGAAATATCTAAGATAAGAACATACTTGGCGATTGTGCACATAACCCAAGAACGAGGGAACATCTGCATAACGGTATCTTTCTGCAATTTCAGTTGGGACAGCTTTTTGGAAACACACTATGTCTCCATCTTCAAGCTGAGTTACAGACAGAAAGTGATGTAAACAAAGTCTGACCAGCTTTATATAGTCAATAGAAGAACACTCGAGAGAGAACCAATTGGGGGAAAAGAACTACCTGACTAGCCCGGAATGTGAGCTTTCGGTCAATATGTTCACACATAACGGTTGGCTCAAACTTAATTTCCTGAAAATGGCATTCCCATGTTAGTGTGGCACATAACAACTTCACAACACTTCTTGAGCATAATAGGTTAATCATTAATGTATCTCTTATATTCTTATGCAGAAAAATACAAGAGGAACTGGTCTACTAAAGAACCTTCCATGCTGAAACAACAATGAAGAGAGATCATGGGGAAAGAAGGTCAACGCAAAGTTACAATACATACCACGACCAACTTGGTATGCTGTTGCTAAGAAAACGGGGGAGAGGGGGTTAACACATTGCATGATGCTATACGCATTGAGATATATCAGGAACAGATGGAATATTTTGATCATCTAACCTCATATAGTTCAATTTCTTCTTCAGGGGCATAGCCAGCCATTTCCTTTAACTTTCCTAGAATTTCGCCTGGTTTCCCATTAGCCTTGACAAAGAGCCTTCCCACATAACTAACAGAATTTACAAATTATAATAATAAAAAAAAGACCATTTAGTATTATGTCAAATCAGTCATATTCAGAACAATGAAATGAACATCAAACGATGAATAACAATAGAAGAAAGTATGCCAAAGCCTGTGAGATATACCGCAGCTCTTCTTTCTCAGGATCATAATGCTTGAAGAATAATAAAATCTCATCTTTTGTCTTTTCTGGAGGAGGAATAGGTCGTACATCCTATGTAAAAAGGTAGCATTTGTTATCAGAAACTTGCAGCTATATTGAAAACACATAATGTGATCTTAATATAAAGTCCCAAACTTACAGGGCCAAGCTCAACTTCCAAGAATAATCTAAGCTCTGCATTATGAACCTTATTAGACACTTCCCTCAGCTGTCCAACCTACAAAATTAGACAGGTTCGCTTTATCAAAATGCCGAAACATGCATTCTTCTCATTAATATAATCATTTCAACCAAAACTCGACATGTGTACGGTAGAACAATGTCAAACACAGCCATATCACAATAATCTCTTTTGGCAAAGAAATGCCTCTTGGACCATCTTCGTCATGAAGTTCCCAAAATCAAAGAAATTTGTTAAATTCAACAGTTTCACCAAATGGTAACTTCAACATATAAATGCCAAAATTGCCGCTGAACTATTACAGATTGGGCTTCCTCCGCAGATGTCAATGGCCGATTTGGTCGATATGTATGATTTTGGCGCTTCGCCCATAGCCAAAAGCGTTGAAATTGCACAGGAATCCCAAAGTCTTTAGCGACCTCCTCCTGCATAAACGAATTTAGACAAATATTAGCATGAATTACTTAACCCTTCTTGCATGAATTACTCAAGTATGAGTATGAGTATAGTTGACTTTCATCTTTCGACCACACAAAAAAAAAAGTATGTCCATTTTCTGAAGAGCTGAAAAGGCAAATTTTGGGCAACCTTTTTGCTTGGATTATCAAGAACTAGAGAAAACTGCCTCACTAAAGTCTAAACTGTTCTCTGCTTCCTCTCTATGCAGCAGTTGGCAGCCAATGGGCAGCCTCTCCATAATTCAGCGTAAGGCTACTACCTCTGAATCAGTCTCTCCCCACCCCCACCCGCCTGGGCAAGACTCTCGGCATATGGATTTTTTGTTTTAGGGAAAAGCACAAAAATAAGTTCGTTCCCGTAGAAAAGTAAAATAGCTCATGAAAGATGCAACATCAACCACATGTATATGCATCTAGGTGGAATTTTTCCATAGTTAAGCTATAACCAGCACTAAAGAGCATCTCTTTGCTTTAGCTCTGTGAGGTGCGCAATACATTCTCACCGCAATGGCAAGGAAACAATACCAACTATTACCATAATAAAGATAGGATTGACTAGAGCAAAGATAGCAGCCATCCAGATGAACTTTTCAAGCTATTACATTTTCACAGGTACATATATCTCTGTTATATTTAACAATATCCAGTTTAGCTAGCAGTAAATCCCAAATGCTAATAGCAAAAGATCAAGCCTTCAAGAATTTCAAGCATCAAGCCATTAGCTCCAGTTCCCAAAGATGAGAGCATAAACTTAACAAAAGATAATCAATCACCACACAGATCGTCCACACAAAGTCACACCTTGAAAAGGTTGAATGGCGTCTGCTTCTGAATGCGGAAAGATTTGACTTTGTCATGATCCGCAAGATCAAAGTAAATATCCTTGCCAATCTGCTCAGCCAGGTCTTCATCGCGTGCAACCTAAAAACAAAAATATTCTCAATAGGAGATTAGCTGCTATAACAGAAGAGACAATGAACATGTTAAATATTACTTCCCAAAAGATCATCAGTACCTTTATAATAGTGTATAGATGTGCCTCTGCCTTCTCTTTCTTCTTGTGTTCCTTCTCTTCTTGTTCTCTCCTCAAACGTGCCTGAATGAAAGAACAAGATATTATTTTTATTTATTGAATGTTACGTCCCAAAAGCCACAACATATTAGCATCTGACTCAAGTCTTACCCTAAGATGCTCAGCAATGTCCTTTTCATCCACATTACACATGATCTTCTCCTTATCACTTTCACGTATATAAACAAGCATATAAGCATTTGAATATTTAGTAAATTTGAACGGTGTGTTATTGAAGCCTGGGTTTGTCTGTGGTAACTGTACAGAAAAAAACAAAAGTAATTCACAAGTTCAAAGTAAGCCTCAAACAAGATGTACTCCTAATAGCCCCATGCAAAATAATGCATACCTCCTCCTCTCCACCATACTGCTCCTCCAAAGCCCTCTTCATGTCTTCTTTAGTGACTCGTTCATCATCAAATTTGTACCTAAAATTTAACTCAAAGATTTACAAAATTATTAGCTGACCGAAAGGGGGAGCAAAGGATGTGGTCATTGCATTATGTACGATTAACCCTAAGGCTAAATGGCATCTGAAATACTCCCTTGAAGCATTTAAGCACAGTAGCAGACACATATCTTTTATATGCTAATTAAAAGCATGTGTAATTAATTAGCAGTAAGGGGGGTTCAATCAATGAGTACTAGAACGCCAAAAGTCAATCAAGTGCACATGAATTGGGAGCACGAAAAACTCAACTAAATTACTTCACACTACTCGATCTCACTGCCGTCACATTTGGCAAGTATAAGATGAAAGACTCAATGGATACCATAGTCCCATAGCTGATAGCTCATCTAGATTACACCTTGTATGACCAATATTCATTGTTAACTAATCCATTGAAAGCATTACTTTAAATTTTTTTTTAAAAAAAAGGACATCTGAATATAAGGAGTTAAGGACTCTGCATACCCTTTTTTCGCTCTCGTTGAACATGGAAATTCAATGGATAAGCTTACCAATAACAACAGCTATGGATCCTCCAACACAGAGAACTCAACGCTACCGAGATAGCCAACCTAGCTATGAAGTCAATCAGACCCAGACCACGCTAAGTTGCAATCTTAATTTCAATAACACAGTACACAGGAAGATTGGTATAAAGAAACCAGAAAATCAACAATGGCACCAAGCACCATAATCTCATCGAATATTAACTGCTCAACAGAGAAAGTGAGGAACATAAGTAGTTTACACACTTGTGGAACAGAACAATATAAGAAGAGAAAACCAGGATCTAGTGAAACATGCTAATAAATTGATAAATATCCATTCAACTCTAATAAATTAAAAAATGTCCATTCAACTGCAGACAATTTTCCCACTTTTACCATCCTTTGCACAGTTGCGCTAATTTATGCCTCATTTTCTCACATTAAATACCATTTATCACATGTCATGGTATGTGTCATCCAGCCTTTGCCAAATGCACACATTGGAATCTCCATAGATAAACCAGGATAAGCACATAATAGACGATTACCAGATACATACCACTGATCTGAAAGAGTCGGCCGGATAAAAGCATAATAGTGTCCACCATGAACCCCACCACTGTGGACCAAAACACTGCAAAAAAGCACAATGATGAACATCAGGACTGGCAAAGACATTTCTTTGTTAATAAAACAACAGCAGTATCTTTTCCCCGCCACATCATCACAAGAAAAGTGCAAGGTCTTAAAATAGTAAAACTCAAACCGATAAATCCAATGAACCATAGCATGACATGCAAGAGGAATCACATTATTATGGAAACATCTATTTCACAATCTACAACAGTGTCCATGCACGATAGCATACCCATTTAGGTACAAGGTTAGTCCGGTATAAATTGTATCAGCATAACACAAAGTGAACAAAGCACAATGAACCAAGACTCACTCTTTTCCCATGACAATCAAAATACATATATAACATTATTAACAATGCATCAAGTGGCATAGCATCGACCATTAAGACCAAGTTTTAACCATTCATTATACAACTCAAAAAAGAACTCCACTGAAACAGAGGGGCATATCGTCATAGATAAATATGCAAAGGCATAAGCATACCTATGAAGTGTGTAAAGGTTACGCACACTTCTATCAGCCTCAGGAGATAAATATTTCCCATTGTCACGATCAAGATCAAGTTGAAGAGGGAATTCATAGCGATCATTTATCTACAATATATGGAACAAATTAAATAAAGCCAGCATATTAGGTTTTTAAATCATGAAATTATTCGATTATTAAGAAATTCTCGTCAGTGCTGCAATTAACAACCTAAAGAGAACAAACACATAGTCACAGAGACATAGGACTCACACATTCATACTCCTCCCACCCCCCAAACAAAAACATACACCCACGCAGAGCATCTCAACGTTTTTTAGAAAACATCACAAGCAAATTCTCTAATTATAGAGTAACAAGTATACTAGAATAAGACTATAAAATAGCGATGCCACTCTGAATTAGATGCCAGCCATATAACGCAACAATATGAAAAGGTTAAGGAAAAAATGGCAGGTATACGGTATGTTCGTTTATATCTGCATTTCAGAGATGGAAGAAAAGAACGCCAAACAGCGAGTACAATCCGCTCATCCATCAAGTTGAAAAATCAGGGTACTCCACCAATTTTACCAAGGGTATTACAAAAAGGAAAGAGTTAGTGAGAGCCAAGAAGTCATACATGCTAACATGCAGCAGTCTATGAGAAGGTGTTGGGGAAAAGGCAAAACATGATGAATTTAATAGATTCAGTAATTGTTGATGAAGTGTAAAATGGCCAGTAGCACATGTATATGGTTCTCCCTTTCTCATTTTCGAAGCCAAGTCAATCACCAAGCTTCCTGTAACTGAATGCCGCATTGAGTATTCAAGAACATGATAATGTGGCGGCCCACATGAAATTGTATGAAAACAGATGCTCCATGGCAATGGGTGAGTCACTCTTTCATATCACCCAAAGTGATTTATCAAACTAAAGAAGAAAATATTGAAACAAAAAACATGGGGTAAAAAAGGAAGTTAAAAGACTAAGCGTTGGTTGAGCAACACCAATCTGTAATTTGACCCGAAACATATACATTTCAGCTCACTGAAATGCAACTTATGAGGGCTGTAATGACGAACCTTCACCATGGTGTCCCGCATGAAATCATATTCAAAGCGTTTGAGCTGCAGTTGAAGAACTGGAGGGAAATCAATGAACAAGACACCCTTCCTGGCATCCTGATTTTCACATTAAAAGAAGACCGTAAATCAAATGTTCCTCCAGTCGAGATAGGACGTGAGCGACAAACAAAAACAAGGATATTAAATTGTTAGGGAATGAGAGAACTTCTTAGATAAAATCATAAGTTGCAGGATGTAGGATAAGCAATATTATCTACCATCATTCATGTTCTACACTCTGACAAAACTAAAGCTAAATATGTCTTAAAGACCGTGCAAGGAGAGATTAGTTACCTGCAAACCATATTGCTCAGCATGATACTTGTTATCGCCCTCCAATCTTTCGACTTCAACATACTTGTCAAAAGATGCATAAACATCACGACAGCCTTTAACATCGAGCTGAAGATCTGAAATGAAGTCAGAGGATTTATGTGAATCATATCAAAACCACAGACTTTGAGAAGAGTTGTATAGAAAAAATTATCAAAACAGGAGAAAATATACCATAAAAGGATTCCTTTCTTGTAGATTTGTAATCCACATTTACACACTCAATATAGTTCATATGATGCCCTTCGAACAATTGTTGTATAGTGCCCTCAACAACGGTCCCCTGGCATTAAACATCAGATATAAGAAAGATCCCAAATTCGTGAACTAAACAACACTAAATATCATTCAATCAAGAAATAGCACCTTCATTTTATCTTCTAGCTTCTCGCAAAGAACCCTATTCAGTTCCTGTACATCATGCTGCATGAAAGAATCATATGTGTCCCATCCAAAAGACTTGGTCAACTCTTTCGTCGCAACACTGCTGTCACTATACTGAAGCTTGTAGAACAAACTCTGGAGTGCCAACGGAATGCTCGCAGATGGCATATCATTCTCTGTTGTAGGCATATGATAGACAGCCTATGTACCAACATAAGATACAATATTAGCCACCATATAAACCTGTATACTACAAACAACAACAGACTATAAGTGGCAACAACCAACCTTTCTGAAATAAGGAATGTGAAAAAGAGTTTGAAGCAGAGAGTTCATGTAGCACGTTGCTCCCTGATTCTTAAGTCCAACATATCCAGTCTCCTTTTTTGAGTCATAAGCCCAGTAGTCCACAATCTTACGAACAGCAACCTCAGCCTCAACAACAACCGTGTCATTAACAAGGTATCCTCTAGTTGGGTCATATAACTCGCTTAAGGGCATAAAAGATGTAAAGCCCCAGTCACTTTCCCTAGCATTGAACTGGTGTTGTGTATCTGCGGATTAATCCAAATGGTAATTTATCAACAACATAATGCATGATGGCATAAAACCCATGACACCAATATCGTCAAAGATACTGCCAACCTGGATGCTAATTCTACACAGAAAGCCCATAGGCCATAACTTGGTACATAAAAGATAAAAGCCCTCTTGTTCTCATGATTCAGACTTTGCATGTTATCTAAAACAGAAACTAATCCTCAACTAGACCTCAGTCCCCACAGAATGAGTACAAGAACATACATCCTCCGCTTCAACAGAAATGTGGTCATTCCATGACGAAACGGCCACATTGGAAAGGTTTTTGAGTTGACCGAACTGCATTTTTCACCCCAATATGGAACGGCATTGCCACATCAAAGCGATTTTTCCATACCGCGACCAAAACCGCATTTTCCATTATTCGTTACCGCGACCAAAAAAAAATAATCTGATAATATTCCACCCTATGTTACTCCGACTCTTCGTTTCACCTTATTATACTTGAGTCGGACCTCAACACATGTATGACACTTGACACTTCAAACTATGCAGCCAACATACAAATTTTCTCAAAAATAGCCAAGTATGACACTCGGATATGTATCCATATTCGACAACTCTAGCTGAGTCTAGTAACATAGTTCCACACGACCAAATCACAACAAAAGGTAACTTCGTCTGAACCACGAAATGAAATCACCACTCTAGCTGGACAGGACAGTGATATGCTTCCCGAATATGCCCACATTAATGTATCACAAAACGTTAGCTTTTACACTGTTAAGGTGTTGATTCATACATTTCCGACACAGCCAACCTTCCCTATGACTGACAATATCATTGGCACGGCTTTTATTTATGAATTTTGCCACATGGCAACCCAAAATCAGAATGAAATTCCAAATTAGCTAAGGAACTCATTGAGCTCAAAGGAAATCTCATTTATTACATTTACAATGAATAGCATCCAAAAACGAGAGAAGTTTTGCCGGATAATATTTACTGATACTAACAACAGTACCTTTTCTCACAGAATACTTGTTATGAATTTGATTGACCACAGCCAAGCTGAACTGTGCGTACCTACTCCACCCATATGGCAAACTAGTTGAATCAGCAACATCAAGATACATTGACAAGTAGTCCACGTTATTCCCCTTGGGAAAAATTAGTATCCGCCTGCGAAATTGGTACATCCCTCATGAGTAACAGCCCTGAAATAGCCCCCCCTACAATAAATAAGAATAGCCATACCATTTGTAACCACCAACGACGAAAACATCTGAGTAATGCTTCTTAACGTTCAACCGGGAGAAATTCTCAATTTTCCATGTAAACCTTGAGGATGGAGGATCCTCCACGGGTTGATTCTCCACTGTGTTAGGTGTTTCTGCTTGCGCAACAACTAGCAAGTCCCCACATTGAAAAGAAAAAAAAGCAATCAAAACCCTAAAAATGACAACCATGGCATCCCAGGCCCTTCCCTCACCAATTTTCTATGATTGACAGCAGTTACAGAGACCCAGTCAGATCAAACCGACCCCCAAGGAGACCAAGATGAATGCAAGAGTCAAAATGCAACCTAATCAAGAACCTTACCATCCATAGGCTGATGATTGTCGGCTATCTCTGAATGTGGGACGAGCATCTCATCATCTTCTTGCTGCATTAACAACAGCATAGCACAATCGATCCGCGTTACAGAAAACCCTAAGCAAAAACCTTGGCCACTCTAAACACAACTAAAGCTAATTGGAATCAATCAAACTAAGCTCCATTCCACTAAAACCAACCCAAACAATCCAAAGCAAAGCCCTAGAAGACTCAACAATCAAAATTGAATTCAGAATCAAGCGCATTAGATGCTGCAATCAATCGAACACCAAATTGCACCCTGCGAAAAAACTCAAGGCGAAGAAGGAGGAGGAGGTTCCAGGAAGCAAACGTACCTCGATTGGGGCAGGAGTCATGACAGTCATTGGCGATGAGATAGAAAAAGGTGGAAGGAGTTGAGCTCCTGGCTTCGAGATG
The DNA here is from genome assembly GCA_017589665.1 of Selenicereus undatus. Taxonomy (NCBI): domain Eukaryota; kingdom Viridiplantae; phylum Streptophyta; class Magnoliopsida; order Caryophyllales; family Cactaceae; genus Selenicereus; species Selenicereus undatus. The sequence goes on from JACYFF010031954.1 coordinate 101,320,188, forward strand.
ACAATGGAGGAGAGAGAAAGGGGGGAGGGGGAGGGAGATGGAGAAGAAGGGTGAGGTGCAAGTGCTTGCAAATGGAAGGGGTCAGGGGGGAGATCGCCAGCAGCTCTTCGAGGAAGACGAGGGCAGAGAAAGGGTCCTGGTCTTTATTTCGAGGGTGGGCATTTTAGGGATTTTCACCGGCAATATTTCTTTTCCAATATAATCATATAACTAAGGATGATTTCTCCATTAATATGAATGAATGTCTACATACATAAGACTATTTACATCTAACACATGTGCATGTCCTGTCGTATCTAATTTATATTTTTTAGTGTATTTATCATATATTATATTTTTTATATATAACTACTTATATGCCAAATGAGAATACATACCCTCGAGTGTACGATATAAGCATTGCGACAATTAGGACATTAGGATCGGTGTTAAGATGATGCCCATATCAGTTAGTTCTCAATTTATAATTTTTTTTATTATTATTGCTGGTGTCGAAAGAGGTGCATAACATACTTTTAAAGCAGTATATCAGAAGTGAAGATACAACACAAAACATATGAAAGTCAAGAAAAGTGACGGTGTGGCCAACAAAACAAATGATAAAGCGCAACAGATGCGTGATACGATCTTGTTCTTGGAAGTTGATATCTAGTATTAGAGATGCAGATTTGAGTTTAAATACAAATGTATACTTGTTTCCCTAAAAAATAGATATATTTTAATGAAGTACCTTATCACTCGAATCTCTGTAAAATCGCTAAATATGTTTCTATACATGGGCATGTCTTAGTTTCGCATGACCATCAAATACCAAAAAAAAAAAATATTGCTTACAAAAAAAATTGGAAATTACTAATTGAGATTGTGAACACTTGGATATGAAATAGATAGAAAATAATTGAATTAAAATCCTAGTGAAAGATATTGACTTTAATCTAATATAATACCTCGCAATAAAAATATATCCCTCATGAGATAGTATGTACCACTGTGGGGATAGCATATCATCACTAAATTCAAGATTTATCGTTATATTGATTATTATTTAATGCTCGGAGTGCAAAAAAAAATATGTTTGATGGGTATACTCACACAATATCTACCATGATAATTAAGGGTGTGCAAATCACTTAATATTCATATGATTTTGTATCATCATAAATTAATACTAATTAACATAGCTTTTGAACAAGATCATGATTAATTTTGAAAATTATTATCTCAAGATGAGATAGCTTACCCTTATATACATACATACATACATACATACATACATATACACACACACACACACACATGTGTGTGTGTGTGTGTGATTTGAAAGAAAAAAATAGCTAAAGCACATGAGAGACAAATGGCGTGTTCGGCAACAGCGTTTTGGGTAGCGTTTGGCGTTTTGACTAAGTCAATACACTCATCACATAATTTTTAGCGTTTGGTAACGTAGTATTTTGACTGGCATTTCAAGTACCATTTAACGTTTTTTAAAAGCTAATAGTATTAACGTTTTACATTCAAAAGTACAATTTCTTTTTTTTTTTACCAAAAATTACCCATTGAAAATTTTATCTTTGAAAATTATCTATATCATTTTACGTCAATTTACATTAATCAGCTAATCAACGGCTAAATTTACCGAACACATTTTATTCAATTGCTCTTCTAAACAGCTATCCGTTAATAGCTAAATTAAAAACGCTATCCGGTACCTGAACAGCTATTCGCTACCTAAACCGCTATCCGCTACTTTAACCGCTAATTTTGCCGAACAAGACCAAAAAAGTTTACCGTTGTAATATGACTGTGTAAGCCATACTAAATTAGATTTTATGAAATGAAAATATTACAATGAATTTCTATGAGTTGTTGTCACTTTTAATTTGTACAATATGCAAATTTTGTGTTAGATAATTCTTATTGTATGATGCAATGAGATATTACTAATGACCTTAATTTTGGCAAAGTAAAACCCTGCAATTAGATAGAATTGCAACTCTAATTTACTATATTCATTGTACAATAATAAACCAAACTTTATACAAATGTGTACGGAGTGATGTTAGAATTCGAACATGCAACTATAATGATATTCCTATCGAAATAACTATACTTAGTATTCTCATAAAATAAAAGGAATAATAAGGAGAGAAAAAAAACAAAAAAGAAACATCGAGAATAAATTAATTCATATATTTGGAAACTTTAGACACATACATTCACGCTTGGTTATGTGGTGAAAGTTGCAGAAGTATACAAAAAACTTGTTTCAAATTATTTAAATAGCAAATCAGCGATCGACACGCATCTGCAAAACACGTGTCGAAGTAAATATAAAACTGCATTCCTCAAATGTACATGATATGTTTTCACTTTTCAACTAAGGAGTTAAATTTTGAGAAGTATAACTATAATATATCATAAAGTATAGAGTTTGGATAGCTTTTAGAATACATACATTTTGAATTAGTTTAATGCAAAAGGCTTTGTTGGATGATTTTTCAGATGTTGCTAGTTTGAGATAACATTTGAGTGCAGCTGGGGTGGGTTGCTCCAAGTGAGGATGGCAAAATTATTGACATTGGGATTAAATACATCGGAGGAAAGTATATATATATACAACTAAAATAGCAAAAGTTGAGACAACAAGATTTGCACTGGGTCATTAACTAATGTGCTGTTTGAACCTTGAAAATTTGGTGAAACGAACAAAAAAATGGAAAGATAACTTTTTTTCTTATATTTGGTTTACAGAAAATCACAAGGAAACAGTATATAGAAGGAAATTAGATGGGAAATTTGCTACAAACAAGTGATAAAATTTTGATCGTAAAATTGTGAGAAAAGTTTGGGAGACGTTTCAAAAAGAATGTTCGACCCCGCACTGCTTAGATGATATCAACACAATTCAAGTAATTCATCAACATTCAAATTTCTCATCTAAATTCTTGTATTTTTTTTGTCAATCCAAACGAGAACAAAAAAATCATTTTTTCCCTGCTGTTTTTTTTTCCTTCAATTTTTCTTTCCGCCAGATTTTATAAAGACCAAATGAAGCATAAAACAAAGGGTGTTGTAATGTAATAATGGAATTTCCCCCTTTGCTGCATGGTTTTATAAAAGAGTGGCCAATATAGTGGCACATTTCACAGCTAAAATGGACGCTCGACATGGAAGTGTGCAATGCTTTTACGTTGATTTTTTATTTATGCAGTGTCATTTCCTATCGAATTTTGACATAATTGGCTAATTACAAAATTGGTTTTCCATTGTTTCTTAAAAAAAAAAAACCTTATAATTAGACACTCTCTTACTTGGTCCCTACAATTTGCCCCTTCTCCTCAAAATATTTGCAAAAACTACCATGCAAATTATAATTCAAAGTCCAACACTTACATTCTCTCTCTCCCTACTCCCGGCAGCTCCATCAACCCCCCCTTAGTCCCCTCTCATGTGCGAGCTGACTTGGCACTGAATGCTACACCTGTTATCCAACTGGATTTGTGTGATGCAAATCATGTTATCTCTGAGTTCATGCAAATCAAAAGCGACATATTTACACTGTTCATTGAGTCTTGCAATATCTTATAGATCTCATGGGCATCATATTTGACTACATCTAAAGAATGATATTCAGCTCTATGTATGGTGATTCTAATTAGAAACCGCATTCATGGACAAGATGATCCTTGATTGGGGGTTTTCCTCCTCTTTGGAATGTCACTATTTTATTCGATAACCAAGAAGCAAATCATAGTTTACAGATCATTTGCAAAAGTCGAATATATGTGAAGGGTTGCTGCAACAAGTGAATTGGCTTGGATAAAGTCCTCGTATGAAATTTTCCACAAACAGGTTATGCAGCTTTCACGTGGTAATCAAATAAATATTTGCACGCAAAGAGCCCCATGTTTCACAAACAAATGCATACTGAAATTAATAACTTTGTTCATCAAATAATTAAATCGGTAAAATCTTGCACTCTCTTATATTGCTTCAAAATCACAGTTAGATGACATTTTCACAAAAAGTTCCTTTGGGAACATCCAAACCTTAAAGTGACTTTTCTCAAATCTTCACAAGAGCATGCATGCTAGGTTGTTTCCACAAGTCAATCTATTTTTTAAAGATGTTTTTCACGCAACTCACAATTTGAGAATCAATCAGATATTTTAGTGCACTTTAAATACAAGATCAATGCTGACAATCCCCTAAAGAAACCAATGCATGAACACTAACAAGTAATATAACACCCGAAAAAAACAAATTAAGTCCTAAATCCCCAAACCAGCAACTAATGAGACACACAAGTATGAAAAAAATGAGCTATCTACACTAGCTAACAAATTGCCAAAGCAAGAACCCAAGCGTCAACATATCGTAGCCACACATACAGATATTTACTTTGGTGGATAATAAGGAGACTAAATTGAGAGTCAAACACGAAACAAAATTCTGCACATCAACAACAAAGAATGTATGAGCCAAAAGATAAGTAGCACTCCAAACCTGGAACAAAAAAGGCCCTTATGAATTTCTCTGCTCTAAGTTTGGCGACTTCAATTGTGCACTTGATTGATATATCATGAGTAACATTAAGTTGTTAACACCCGAACTACACAACCTGAACAAACTAAAACTAAGAGGTTGACAGTAGGAAATATGAAATAGACGAAAAAAAAAGAAGACAAAGAGAACAGAAAGTTAAGGACAACCTCAAAATCAACGTAACCAGCTCAATTGAGACAAAAATGTCGAACATTTTTAAAAATAGGCTCGGTAGTGAAAGGGATCAGAAAAATTACGTGCACGATGGAATAAAATGACAAACTCGCACTATAAACTATATACTCATGTGGATGCCTTTATGAATTAGTTTAATTTTATAAGATTTTTCCAAAAAACAAAAAAAAGTTTTGCTCCAAATTACTTATGATATTTTTCAGCCCTGATTATTTCGCACCGTTACTAGAATTTGATCCCCACGGCTCCCTTCGCACTGATCATTTCTTCCCCCCCCCACCCAAAGTGGCAAAAATCCACCGCGCAAATTACATTTCGAAGTCCAACACCGACTTCGCTCTCTTCTGCTCCCGCCCCGCTGTTCTCCTCTTCACTCTCTCTCCTATGCGAGTTGACTCACCACTGAACTGAGTGCTACAGCTGGTGAGTATCGATTTATTCATCTCCCATTTTTGGATGCTTCGCCTGTAATTGAAACCCTAGAACTGGCTCAATTCGGTCGTTTTTGCGGAATTCAGTCCAATTTCGTTTCAATTTTTCAGTTATCTTAGGGTTAGGTTGCTGCTTATTTGGTACCGATTGGCTTGATTTTTAAGATTGCTTGTAAGTTTTTGGTTGAGAACTTTTGGTCGTAGTTCGTGTTTGATTCTCATTTTGCTTAACTTGCAGCACAGTTTCGGGACTCTAATCATGCACATAAAGCAGGTAATTAGTGCCCTAAATGAGAACTGTTGGTTTCTGATAACTAGTCAGATTAGTGGCTTCCATTGTTACTTTTCCTGGATTTAGTCGTCTTCCCGGCTTCTTCGTAGGTTATTATTGAAGGGTTTAAGAGTTACAAAGAACAAGTTGCCACTGAAGATTTCAGTTCCAAAGTCAATTGTGTGGGTAAGGCTTATTATACATCATTCTGGCTGTTTTTTAAAATAGCTTTGTCAGGGTTGCTTTCTTAGCTGTTAGCATATTTTTCTTGCTGCAAATGTAAATTTGATATTTCTTTGCCTGCGGCAAAATGAGGGACCGAGCCACTATCCAGTGTGATGCCTCCTTTCCGTGGCAGTGCCATAGAGGAACATCTGTTGCTTTCTTTTTATGTAATGGAGGATAGTGGACAGAGGATCCCATTTGGGGATTTATTTGCATCGGGGAACTTCAATGAGGATAATTTTTGGACGAATCTCTGCTTGAAGTTGGTGGTTACTTTTGTCGTCATTTTGCTAATTACTGATGCTGGGCAGTGAATATTGCTTACCAGATTTTAAGAATTCTATATGTTGGCTAGGTATTTTCACGAGGGCCTATGGCTTTGAGTTCTGTATAAACTTATGGGTTATCAATTTCAAAGTCCTTTAGGTGAAATTTGAGGTAATAGAAGAATATTTAAGATATATGCAGCTGGGGCTTAAGCAAGGGGCACTGTGGCGGTAGGGATGCACTGAGTACATTACGGAACTCTTTAGTGAGTGTACCGAGGGAAAGTCAGCAATATAAAAACTGTATCATGTAACAACAGTGCAAGTTTTTCCTGATGGCCTAAAACAGACATGATATCATTCTTTTTTGCATGAAGAATTGTAATTTGGTTCTGCCTAAAACTGGAAGGTACCTTGTACATTTAGCTGGGTGGGTTGCTGTATCTGGTTAAGGCTGGTGACGGACACTATTGAAATGCTCCTACTAAGTTTGTTGTTCAGCAAGAGGGGATGCAAGGTATTCGGATGTATATTTGTTGTAATTTAATGAGTACTGCCATTCAAGCAAAATGGCATAAATCTTGGTGTTTTTGCATCAATATTGCTGTATTTTTATCTGCTAGTGTTCTAAAGTTGACGTCAAACTTTTATGGGTTCCCCATTTTTCATGCAGTTGGTGCTAACGGCTCTGGCAAGTCGAATTTTTTTCATGGTAAGCTGTCTTCCTGCTTTTTGATATGTACTGTTTACTTTCATTTGCTCTGTTTAATGTACATCAGTTTGGTTAAGCATTAATGGTTCAACAAAATTTCTGTATGTAGCAATCCGTTTTGTTCTGAGCGATCTCTTTCAAAACCTCCGCAGTGATGAGAGGCATGCATTACTTCATGTAAGTTCTGAATCATATTTTTGATTATATGTTGCGATTCCCCTTGAAATATGCTATTGTTTCTAGTCTCACACATGTAGCTCAACCTTTTAATGTTATATGTGACATGCTTGAATACCAAGTGTACTGGCCAAATTCCGTGCAATGCTGCTGATATGCTCTCTTTGAAACTAGTTACGAAAGTTTGCCTTTGGTAAAGTACCTCTCTAATAGAAAAATGATGAATATGCCCATATGACTTAACCAAAAAGAGGACATTAGTTTTCAAAGATAAGTTCTCCCTTACCTGCGGGGGAGGTTGGGGATTGAAGCCGTAGAGTTTCTTCTAGAGATTCTTCCCATGATTAAAATTACCTTTCAGAGAAGGCGAAAAAAGCTCAAGCAAATAGTTGCATTTTCCCAGTCGATACTGCAACTTGTATATTGATAATTTTATCATTGAAAAGGCATTCTTATAATCTTTCAGAAGTTATGCCGAGCTTGGCAATTGTCCCTTTGTGTGGTTGTGCAAAATGGTCAATGTCATTGGTAAGAGTATGCACAAACCTGAAATCGAGAGTAGTTATCTATTTGATAATTGCAAAGCCTGGTGTATAGTGATATATTTGGCCTTGATTGAAGATTTGGGTTAAGGGTAGCATTGTGAAGACATGCAAAGCCTGCACTATCTCAATCAAGATATCCCCAACAGTCTTTTTCCCATGGTCTAACTATGTTTCTTTCTCTCCTTTGTAAATGATATTTAACAGGAAGGGACAGGACATCAAGTTTTGTCCGCATTTGTGGAGATTGTTTTTGACAATTCAGACAATAGAATTCCGGTATGCCAATTTCCCCTGCTGGTGCTCCATCCCCCCCCCCCCCCTTTCTACCATCCTCTACCACTCTTGCTGCTTGTTGACTTTGTTCACGGCCTGCTCTACTCTCTAATCCTAATAAGTTGCCACCTTCAAGGCTTTGAGTGTTTTGCAGCTCACTTTGTAGACTCCCCCCACAGTGTGCTGCTGCAATTTCTCATTATCTATTTATTTGTCTGCTCATTCCCGGATGGGGGGTGGGGTTGGTTTTTGTTTGGACTGTAGCTGTGCCTGTCCTTCAGCATGTGCACGTTCAGTTACTAGAACTCGTTACATAATGGGTATGCGACTGTCTCACATTTGGCATTGCAATTCCTTCTTTAGGTTGATAAAGATGAAGTTCGCTTGCGGAGGACCATTGGGCTGAAGAAGGATGAATATTTTTTGGATGGGAAGCATATCACGTGAGCCCATATCTGCTCTAAATTCTTCCAGGACTTCATATGCTCTTTCTTTTATCTTTCTGTGTCTTTCTTGGATTGCTTTTATTATGGTTAGTAAACCATGTTGGTCACACTGGAATGGTGCTGCAGGAAAACTGAAGTCATGAACCTTCTAGAAAGTGCTGGCTTCTCGCGCTCAAACCCTTACTATGTGGTACAGCAAGGGAAGGTGTGTTTCAAATTTTCATATCATCTGTAAATATGTTTGTGCGGTGGCTCAGATTTGAATATGATTTTAAGTGCATAAGTTCCTTAGCATTTGTCTCTGGAATGTTTGCTTCATAGATACAATCATTGACAACGATGAAAGACTCTCAACGATTGCAGCTGCTGAAAGAAATTGGTGGAACTCAAGTATATGAGGAAAGGCGGCGCGAGAGTTTGAAAATTATGCAGGAAACTGGTGGGTCACGACTGAATTACTTCTGACTTATTGTTCGTGCTTTCCAATTCTGAAGTGTCTTCCCTTGACAACAGGAAGTAAAAGAAGACAGATAATTGAAGTTGTTAAGTATTTGGATGAGCGGTTGAAGGAGCTGGATGAAGAAAAGGAGGATCTAAGAAAATATCAGCAGCTTGACAAGCAAAGAAAATCTCTGGAATACACCATTTATGACAAGGAACTTCAGGATGCTCAACAAAGGTTGGCCAAGGTTAGCATTTTGTTTGAACTTGGATAGTCCTGTTTGGTTTTTCTGCTGGCTTGTTTTCCTCTTGCTTTTACCATGCAGGCCTACTTGGCCATATCTGTCTATTGAGACATAAACATGAACTTCATCGTCTAATACAATTTCCTTATCTCTTGGCACCATGTCCATTTTTTCATCTCATTTGCAATTTTGCATCCGTTCTGTTGTTAAAATTTTGGTTCCTATACTAAATTGAGAATGAGGAGGCAACAGCATCAAAAGTTTTTTTAAGCTGATGCTATAGTCCGCAGGGAAATAATTACACTTCATGTTAAGATTAGTGTCAAAATTTGCGTCAAAGATAAAGGAAACAAATTGGCCTGTGTATACGTTTGTCTTTGCTATGCATTCTTCTATCTTGATAGAGTTGTTCCTTTCTCATTGAAGAAAAGAAAAGGATATGATATGATTTTATATATTATTCTTGTTCTGCGATTGAATGTTTTCTCTCATTAATTGCATTGCTAACTTACCTTTTGTGATTTTTAACAGGAGTTATTATGACTGTGATAGCATTTAGCCATGTTCCTTGTTATTGGAATCATCATCGATATAGTCAAAATTTCAAAAGCCTGTGACGTGCATGAAAATAGATTTTTATTGTTGGAGATAAATTGCAACGTGATTAGAATTAATGAGTGCTAAACCTGTAAGAGATAATGTCCATTTACATCTTATGATGTGAGAACTCTGTTTATGATGTTCCGAAGTTGTGTATAATCTCCTTGTCTTTGTTACTTTGATAAAAATTTTCCATTGTATGAAGTAGGTTGTGTATAATTATTTCTCTCTCACCTTTTCAAACTTAGAACAAGTGAATAGAATTAGCTACTTGGTTGGATATTGTCAGTAAATATTTTAAGTCTTTTGGAGGGAGTTAGACTTGCATTAATTGTTGAGAGCCGTACATTCTCTCATACTTGAGGTGACTTATCTTTGATTGACCTTGCTTATTCTAGATGATTGCTTGATCTGGAAGTGTTGGATTTTTTTTCTTCTAGGTAGAAGAAGAGAGACACAAGGTCTCAGAGAAATCAACTAGAATGTACAACACTGTGCTTGAGTCTGAAGAGAGGTGTAAGGATTTAGACAAAGATTTTAAAAGGCTTACCAAAGAGCTGCAACTGTTAAGCAAAGAGAAAGTCGTAGTAGAGAAACGCCGTGCTGAAGCGATTCAGAGGAGGACACAACTTGAGCTTGATTGCAGGGATTTTAGAGAGAAGATTTCTAGAAGTTCCCGTTCCCAGGTCATACTTTTCCCATCCCATTAATTTTCTCAAATCTTGTTAATCTACGAATATTAATGTTAAATTTTTTGCTTTGATATACGGTTGGAAATGGCATTCAACCAGTGAAAATGCTAATCAGTTACAAAATTGAACTTCTGACAAATCTATGAAACAAAATGTGAATTTTTGACAATGCCTATAGGATAGTTGGAGTGTTATGTTGTAATATTCTTTTTGCCAATAGAGCAGCTTTTTGAGGAAGGTTCTTTGTCATTCTTGTAGAAAGAGGCAGCAAGACAGCTTGAGAATGTGAAGCAGGAAATTAAAGAGTCCTTGGTGGAGCTTGACAATATTAAGCCTGCTTATGATGACTTGAAGATGCAGGAGGATACTTTGACAAAAGGGTATGTCTGATAATTGACTCAAAGATACCTCAAACTTCTATGCTTGTTTGCTTTATATTGTGAACCATTTTACAGTCATTTTTGTGACTATCGTAGTATTGTGGTCCTGTTTTTAACCATGGTCATTGGCACCTGTTGCTCATTGATATCGGTTTGCAAATGTCCGATGCATTTGTGCCTTTTTAGTTCTGATAATAGGCATTGTATTGTTGTTGCCTTATATATGATATATGTATTCAATACTTTTTTGTGCGACTAACGTAATTTTGTTCTGGTAATATCCAGGATAATGGAGCGTGAAAAGCAGCTCAGTATTCTTTACCAAAAGCAAGGTCGGGCCACTCAGTTTCCAAGTAAAGCTGCCCGTGATGAATGGCTTCAAAAGGAGATTGATGAGCTGGAGCACGTACTTTCTACCAATTTGTCACAGGTGTATATTCTAGTGCCTTTAGCATATACATATGTAGATTTAGCAACATAAGAGAAAATGAAACCAGCTTAAAATAAGATTTAGTTCTTATAGGGGAAAAAAGCCTGAGCAACAGTACCTGCTGACGTATGCCTCAGATAGGAGACTTAACAGTGTTTGCTACGTAAATATGGCAAAGGTTGCTAATGCATCTTGCTGCGTATGCAACCATTGATTGATGGCCACAAAACGAATTGTCAAATCCACGGTTCTTATTGACTTGGATGTAGGTAGAATGAGAAGGAAGAGAAGACAAAGAGGCAAATGTCGTGCAACTATGATGGTCTTTCTTCAGCATTCATGACTTGAATGTACTGTGGTTGCCAGTCTGGGTACTTTTGATCTAACATGAAGAAAGACATAAATGACCTGTGGTTTTCACTTTTATGCTTTTGATTGCATTGATGTTCTTGGTTGACTGTAAACCTTACATGTCTGGGTGTGTGTGTTTTCTGTAATTGCTGACCTTAGCCTTGGTCTTGCCCAAAATGGTTACAAGTATTGCCCAAGATGGTTACAAATACTGGTCCAGCTGAACAGGATGCACCCTTTCCCTTAGGAGTAATTCCTAAAGTGCTTCTTTTCTACTGCTCAAATAAAAAGAAAATTTCTATTTAAAATAACGATAATATAGTGCGTTTAATGGTATTTCCTATGGAATTTCATTCTTGAAGCAGGAACAATTTCTGGGGAGGGGAAAGTTCTTACTGTGCGGACAATGATCTATTGGCACTAAATTTGTAGCCTTTGGTTTGAGGAGGTCAATGGTAAACTAGATTTTACTGTGCTGGAATGCTATTTTTTGGGGGGGGGGGATGGATACTAGTCTGAAACGCCTTTTGGCAAATTTCCTGATGTACCGGAAGAAGGCATATTATGTCAACCTCAGAATTCTTCATTCACATCGGCCTGTAACAAATATGTTAATATACTGCTGCTGCTGCTGTTGTATGTTCACGCTTAGCTGCTTTTTATTTCACTGGTTGTATGCTGTTAATTTGTTTGGTTTCGGTGGCCAGAGTCCAGATTCTTTGTGGAGAATTGGCAACTTTACTGTGAGATACAGTTGTTTTATGTATGTTTATTTTGGAAGTATGTGAATTAGCCTTGTTGTATATAAGGTTGCTCTAACATTGATTACATAAGGGGGCTGTGTACTACATTATGTATATCTGATCTCAGTAGTTGAATTCCTCCTCCATTAGTCATGTTTGAGCAACATGTTTTTTTACCGACCATTTTGGCCTCTGTACCTGTAGGAAAAGAAGCTCCAGGACGAAATAAATCAGCTCAATGCACAGTTCAGTGCTCAAGATGATTTCATTAGAAGCCGAAAAGCTGCTTTGGCTGAGGTTGAAAGTAACATTAACAACTCCCGTGAGGGCTTTATAAATTTGAAGGGACAAAGAGACAGGCTGCAGGATGAGCGAAAGTGAGATACCTTGTGGATGCAATTTTTTCTCTTTTGGTATCTCTTTGCTATGTCTATTAGGATTAATGAATCGATACTGTTGTTTTGGATGATTTTGTGTGTGCTAGGTCATTATGGGAACGAGAAAATGAACTTTCCACTGAGATTGAGAAGTTAAAGTCAGAAGTAGTGAAGGCAGAAAAGAACCTTGATCATGCGACTCCTGGTGTGAGTATTTTTTTTTTTGGTTGTTTTGTGTTTTTGGGGGAGGGGGGGGGGTTGGTATATGGTTTCTTGCTGGCAACACATGTCTCATTTATTCAGCTTATCATGCAAGCTGGGCCTAGGGGCTCATGTTGTCATGTTGAATCATTCATTTTTTGATTTGGCCATCCAGAACATTGACCATCTGGCTTGAATTACGCTGATGTTCTATGTGGCCTGAGTTTGGAACAGGAAGTTGACATGTGTCTTCACTTTTGCGAATTCCCTTATTTTGTAGAGGTAAATTAACCTCATGAGGGATTGTTTAATTTACCTATATGGAATTGAAGAGGCCATTCATGACAGAAATAAAGGGTTCTTGGAAATGACCTATAAGTTGCAGAAGATTTCTCTGAGCTGTAGTGCTGTCCTTTATCATCTTACTGTCTTTCCCTTGGAAGGGATGAAGTATACAACAATGTTTTGAGTCTGCAGTTAATGGACTTTGCCATTTCTGATCAATCACAGAGAAAATTTTGCAAATTTTTGAACTGTTGAAATCTATGATGGCTCTCAGATTGGAATGGGTAATTCATATGCCTAGAACCTCCTGTTAGACTTTGTTGTCTTGTGTGTGGGCATGCTGTTTTCATTCTTTTTGTTACTGTTTTTTAGCCCGGAAACCCGCCTTTTTTTTGGGGGGGGGGAGGGAGGGGTTAATTCTCTAGTAATAATCTGGGTAATCTCATTGATGGGACCTTTTATCAAGGGAATACATCCCCATTTGCTGTTGTTTCTTACTTTCTTTATTTCGTCGTTAGGTTCCAGAATTTGACATTGGATTTGTCCTGTCTTGACAGTGTAAACCCTGTCCACGGTAGTGGAATATTTTTGACTCTTTGAAGATATGGTGCACTAGTCTTAATGGTTGTGCATGGCCATAGCTATTTTTGCCTTGACTTGCCTTGAGCCCTCAGTTATAATTTGTGTGATTGTTGTTCTTGTTGTCTATGAGCTTGAAATTCAGTACAGCTGTGTTGTCGTGGTTTGCAGGGAGGACCGGAGGATGCCTTGTGGATCTTCATGAAGTTGTTTTTATTCTTTCTAAGTTCTAGAATTATCAAAAGCATTCTTAATATTTTCAATGCCGGTGCTGCGCAGAGCATAGGACAAAAGATAGACTTAATATAAGCATTATGTGTAGTAATTGTATATTTTCTTACACATGTTTTAAGGGAATTTATCTGTACAAAAAATTGATATGGAGAAAAATTTGATATATATGAATTGATCTGGTATCTGAATTGCTACAGCTTTATGTTTTAGTGATCCAGAAAATGTCTTCAATGTGTTTAGAAGTGTGAAACAGCAACTAGTTGTTTACTAGATGGGGTCCTCTGATGATGCTTCTTTTAATTCTTGTTTGTCCCTGGTTATTGGACTCTGGCTGCTGCTGTTAGTGAGGTTTTTTTTTGTTTTTGTTTTTGTTTTGGTTCGTTGTGCGGGTTGAAGCAACTGTATTTGTTGCTTTTGTTCATTGTTGATGATGATACTTCTGGCAAATCTTTGAAGTCTTTATCTGAGCATAGGGCTATGTACATCTCAATTGGTTGTACCCCATAGTGTCTGAGGTCATAGGAAGCAAATACAGCAGTCTCATACTCTTCTCATGCTCACCCACAGGAGGAATTACATAAGAGGGAGTAATTGTTGTTCCTGTTCCACTTTGTCCTTCAGTTTAGACTCTATGTGCAATCAATTTTTTTTTGAAGAAAAAAAACTAGTTTTATTTAATTTGTACAATGCCTTCGAAAATTTTACAGGACATTAGGAGAGGGCTGAATTCTGTCAGGAAGATATGCAGAGAATACAATATCTCTGGTGTATTTGGGCCTGTTATTGAGTTATTAGACTGTGAAGAGAGGTTTTTCACTGCAGTTGAAGTTACTGCTGGCAACAGGTAAATTTTGCACATGGAATGTGTTTTTCAACATGCCTCACCATGTTGCTTGCACTTGCTGAACATATTTTTCCTGCTATCATTGTCAATGATTTTTGTTTTAATTTGAGCTTTTTCCTGTCTTTTGCAGCTTATTCCACATTGTTGTTGATTCAGATGAAACTGCTACTCGTATTATTAGGCAATTAAATGCCATTAAAGGTGGACGAGTGACATTTATACCTCTGAACAAGGTCAAGCCCCCACACGTTACATATCCAAAGAGCGATGATGTGGTGCCTTTGTTGAAGAAACTAAAATTTTTGGATGCATATACAAAAGCATTTTCTCAGGTTCGTATCCCTTTTTTTAGTGTGATGTTCTATACGCACGTTACTTGTTGTGGCAAAGTATGCCCCTTGCGATCAAAGGTAATAATTAAGAAGAAAAGTGGAGGGAGAAGAAACACTGCGAGGACACAAGGGTATCAACACGTCTCGTGTTTGGATTCTCCCTCAAGAAGCTTGGTAACAAAGTAGCCCTAGGAATTGCCTTGTGTGGTTTTATTTCCAACATTAGCATAGAATATGAAAAGTGTCTTCTTCAGCATCCATCTCGGTTTCTATTTTTCTCCCCCCACTCCCTGCACATCATGCCAGTATGCAGTTTGGAGACTATTTTTTAAAAAAAAAATAAATTGGGAGGGGAAAGCTTAAGAGAAGCTTTTGAGGAGTTCTTAGATAGGAGGAGTATCTTTAGGCAACCTATTATCTGAAGGCTATTGTTTAAAATTTCTCATTTTAGAGTGTCGGTCTCATGAAGCTGTTATGGGGGCTCGTGAATGTGGAATTTACTTTTGGAGGACAAGGATAATGGTGACCGGTGAAGTATAGGCTGGGGTGGATGAGAGGATGTTTTACATTATGTAACATTAGTTTTAGAATCACCGATCACGGCACAATGGCCTTTTGCAGGATGCAGTGACCTTTAAAATCTATTTCTAAAGGATTGTATAGCTACATTTCATGCAGGATCAATGTGTCACTGGTGTTTTTACAAATGTTTAAACCGCTATTTTCCTGGACGACAATAAGCGACTCAATAAAGCAAATTTGTCCACACCACGACCACCTTGTGTGGATGTTGCCTTAGTAGGATCTAGGGAGATCTAGGTATTGTCATATAGACAACCTTACCTTGCATGCAGAAAGGCTGATTCGGGAGACCCACAAATGGTTACAATTTAGGATCTCGTGGATTTTGACTTTTTGAGAATGTATTGTGTCTTGGATTTGGATTAGGATTATGCCATGCAGTGATGGCTGTGATATTTCACGTAGAGCCTATCATAAAGACTGATAGGCTGATTCTCTCATGCTGTTGTCTGTTAGCGCAATCATGTTATCACCATGGTTGTGTTCGTACTTTCTAATTATATTTTATATGGAGTCCTACCAAACTGACAGTACTTTCCTTTGGAAAGCTGCACGGGGATTGGTTTCTCTGATGATTTGTGGAAAGTAAGTTTGGCCCTTAAAAATGGATACTTCACATGCACAATGGAGTGACAGTTTGACCTTATATGATTGGCCCGTAGTTGCTTGAATATTCATTGGTTTAAACTTGTTGCAAAGCCCAAATGCTTTGCCCTAAATGATTCGTTTAGGGAAATCTATTAAAAAAAAAAAGTCCGGAATTAGGATGTTCATACTATTTTTTTGATGGTTTAGTTGGGAAGAAATAAGAGGCTTTTGAGATCAACTAGACCCCCAATTCATGTCATTGGGAAAAAGTGCTTGACATTTTTCTTGAGAGTCAGAGAATTTCTATTCTTGTTGGATTGACCTTATCATTTTGTTAGATAGCCTTTATATGTGCTGTATCTAGACCAGGGATTTAAAACTCGGCCGTTCCGCCCCGGAACGGCCGTGTGAACGCGGAATTCAACATCAACGAACCGAAAAACACCGAAAAATCGGTGTGAACACCGTTTCACATGGTAACGGACGCGACGGCCGTGGTAAAACGCGGAACGGGCGAGTTACTCGGGAGACACAACGCAAAATCCCAAGACAACATACAAGGGACAATTTTTGACATGAAAGATGATTCCAATTTCCACAAAAAACAAAAAAATAAGCAACAGGACAAACCGTCGCCGGTGAGGTGGCTGAGCAGTCGCAGGAGAGAGGAGTCCAACGCAACTGGGATAAGGCAGGGGGCGCAACGGGTGGAAGCGGTGAGGGACTGAGGGGGCTGAGCCCGTGCCGGTGAGGAAGAGACTGGGGTCTGACGTTTGAGGGAGTTGAAGAGACGAAGAGGAGACTGAGGAGTTGAGGACAAAGAGAAGTCTGAGGAGAGGAAAAGATAGGGGAAGGAGTGTGGCTTATGCGGGAAGTTGGCGGTGATTTAGGGTTAAGAGGGTTCTAGAATGCCTACTTTACTTATTGATGTATTGATTTTTTTTTTTTTTTGGATTAATTGATGTATTGACTAATGAGTAATGACTATTGAATTAACTAGAACCCCATTAAGGATTAAGCCAACTAATATTAATATATGTTTAATTTAAAAATTATTCAGTTAATTATATTTATGTTATTTATGTTAAATACTTAACTATATTATTCTTATCATGTTTTTGTTAATTATGTATCTTTTATGTTATTTCTGATCATATTATGTTTATATTACTTATATTAAATACACTATTTGAATTATGATAATAAATATACTAATTATGTAATTTTTTTTTGTTATGCTTTAATAATTTGCATTCAATGTTCTACCGTTTGTATTATTTATAACCTTAAAATTTGCATCAAAGCTTCTATATATTATTTTGTTTGATCATTGTCAAAATTTCCCCATTGTAATATGCTAAAATAAGAACTACGCTACCAAAATAACATTACCTAGCGACTTATGGTACTAAAATACAAATACAAATGACAAAATCAACTATGTGAACCTTCTCACGCCGCGACAGACGCGAGCCGTACCGCGATCAGCGTATCCTACCTCTCCCGTGTTAACGCGACCGTAACCGCAAGCGCGCCCGCATCCGCATTTTAAATCCCTGATCTAGACATGGGGGTTTCTACTAGGATGATTGAAATGGCCTTTAGTGCCGGGCTCATCTTTAGGTGTCAGTGGGTTGATTGAATGTAACATCTATGAGCGTATCACAACTTTTTGCAGATGTCACCATAATATTTTTGTGATAGTGATTGCGAGCAGTTATTGAACCTTTATTGTTTTGGTACATAGTTTGAGGCCGTTTTAGGTCTGAGAATCAACTTGGCCAACATCTCTATAATGCTTGTGGTATAGGTGGGGAACATTTGGTTGCTTGCGGGTGTTTTAGGATGCAATGTTGATTCATTTCCAAGTGCTCACCTAGGGCTTCCTTTAGGTGCAAGGTTTAAGGAGACAGACATTTGGGATCTGATTATTGAGAGGCTTGAAGAGAGACCTTTAGTGTGGAAATCTAAATGCCTGTTCAAGGGGGGAGATTAACTTATCAAAGTGTTCTCTCAAGTATCTCAACTTATTTCCTTTCTCTTTCCCTAACCTACGGTGGCTACCAAGTTAGGGGCAATCCAGAGAACCTCCTTATGGGGGTCTTTTGGGCGTGATTTCAAGAATCATTGTGTGAGATGGAATATTGTGAGGCAACTTGTGTTTCAAACAGGTTTGGATGTTGGGGACGTGCAACTTTTTAACGTCCTTCTTGGCATATGGTTTTGGAGATGTATGAATGAGAGGAAATCTTTTTGAGACACATGGTTACCATCAAATATGATGAGGCTCGTTTTGGTTGGTTTCCTTCTGCCCCGTAATGGTTCTTATAGACATAGCCCGGATGTAGATCTAGAAAGTATGGGAGGGATTCGTTCCATGCTTTTCCTTTGAGGTAGGCAATGACTCGTCCATCTCTTTTTGGCATGATTGATGCTGTCATGATGCTCCTGTTTAGAGAACTTTTCCCTGCTACTTTTTGTTATAGCAGCGAATAGATGCCTGCATTATTGGAGAGAGCATATAGCACCAATGTTTGATCATTTGTTTTTGTTCAGGATTTGTTTGTTGAAGACAACAATCTCGATAGCTTTTCTAACAAGCTTGAAGATGCTAAGCTTGGGGACTCTTCACATGATATAGTGAAATGGGATTTGGGCTCTCAAGTGTACTTCATGGGCAAATCTGTCTTATTATTTGAAGCTCCTACATTTGAATTATCCATTTTTGCGTAATCTTTTCGTAGGAGGGTTCCCCTACAAGCTCATTTGGAAGTTGTCAGCCCCTTTAAAGGTTTATTTTGTTGTTTGGAAAACATTAGAATATATGAGAAACTTTTGACTTTTGATAACCTACAAAAGAGGGGAAGGATCTTGGTGAATAGGTGGTATATGTGCAAAGGGGATTGGAATCAATGGTTCCATTGTTGCTCCATTGCTTTGCTAGGATACTATTAGAGCTCCTTTTCGCTGCTTGGGCTTGTTGTGGGTTACTTCTAAGTCCATTCCAAACCATCTTTTGGGTTGGGAGGGCTACTTTGGTCATAAGTGAAAAAGAAGGTCGTCCTGTTTTTCCCTCATTGTGTTTTGGGAGCATTTGGAGAGAAAGAGACCGAAGAGTCGTTGAGGGCAACAAAACTTCCGTTGAGCGCTTAGAGAACAACTTCATCAAGACTCTTTATGTTTGGGATGAGGGGAACTTTGCTCTGGAGCTTTTGATGTTGCTAACCTTGTGGATAGCTTGTATTGTGGATGCATGGGATAAGTGGAACTTTCCCCTGGAGCTTTTGATGTTGCCGATCTTGTGGAGAGCTTGTATTGTGGATGCATATGGTCTTTCATAGGATGCTGTCTATGCATCCTTCCTTTAATCATTTCACATGAACAAACATATTTTTCTTTATCAAAAAAAAGAAAGAAAGTGTTGTATCTAGTAGGTTGTACTTTGTAAGCCTTTATAGCTTTCTCTTCGCCTATGCAAGTCCTTTTTCCGTACACCGATGGATTCCTAGATGGCCCCTTAATTATAGTGGTAGACTGGTAGTGATGATTTAATTCATCATTCAATTCAAAGTACTAAATTTTTCCTTTGATAACATTATGCAGATTTATTGGAGGTCTTCATTTGATTATTCAAGATCATTGCATAAATTCCTGTTTTTCCTTTTTTCCTTCTTTACTTTTTTGTGTTAAGGCTGTTCTTTGTTCAGTCATTTCATATTATTTATTTTTCTCTTGGGTTTGCTAAACCTGATGTTGGCCGTCATTGATTTTTCTGTAGGTATTTGGTAGAACTGTGGTTTGTCGAAATCTGGATGTAGCTACAAGAGTTGCTCGTACCGATGGTTTTGATTGCATAACCTTGGAGGGTTAGCTGGATATCTCATATCCTTGCTTGTCACAAAATATTTATTGTCGTTCTAAGCTTATGTTCATATTGAAACAGGGGACCAAGTAAGCAAGAAAGGAGGAATGACAGGAGGGTTTTACGATTATAGGCGATCAAAATTGAAGTTTATGAACATAATTAAGCAGAATACAAAGGTTATCAGTTTAAAGGAAAGAGAGCTGGAAGAAGTCAAGGAGCAACTTCAAGATATCCTTTCTTAAAGGGCCTTACTGCAATGATTGGAAGTCTCACCTGTTTCCTGCTAGCTGTTGCTCTTTCTCTTTGCAAAGTTTTATGTGTGCATTTATGGGGTCTAGCCAAGACTGGTTGTTTTCTTGGGTTGTTGATTTATGGGTTCATTTCTTCCGGGAACATTTAAGACCAAGAAACTATGCTTTATTTTTCTAAAACCCGAATGCCTGCCAAGGCATGCGTGTTTGTTTTATTACCTAAAGTCTATCTTTTGGGGGGGGGGGGGCTTTGCAAGTCTTAGGTGAGATCATCTTGCCTGAGGTATGGAGATGGATGCTTCAGGATGACTGTAGAGCCTTTTTTGTGACTTATAATTCATTTAGGGTTGACTTTTATTTGGAGGTTAAGAAGTAATCGGAAAATGGTTTATTCATACCCCTGATCAAAAGTCATTTCAAAATGAACTTAGGGGTTACTCGAAAGCTTTAAGACCCCCCTTAAGGTTGATTTCGCTGTCTCTTTTTGGGTGAGCTAGTCTCACCCTAAGATTCATTCCTGCTTGTGCCTGTGCTTAGGTTTTCACATACGACGCATTCTAGGGACTTATGTGTATATACTGTGTCCCTATCAGTTTTCTGATGACCAAAATATCAATGCACTTATCAAACTAGGGGACCGTGCCAATTTGTAGATTCATAGGTATTTTGTTGCTTCTGTTCAGTGACCGTCAGTTTGGAGTGAGCTAAGCTAGAAGAGAGGACAAAGATGCTCTTAAGAGTTTGAGTTTAATCTTCGCATTTATTTGCATATAACATGTAGACATGGATATGTTTTCCCCCTGTTTTGGCAGTTGTGGATGAGTAGCACGCATATATAGATAGATTGATAATGCAAATCATTTTACTGATTTAATGAATTCATGTGAGAGGATCCTATGCTGATGTTGATTTTGAACCGTGTGGTGTCCTAGAACTTATTTTACTTTCTGTTTTGACTTGACAATTCTAACTTATCGATCAAAAAATTACTGAAAAAATTACTGAACAGCAGAAAATTGATGCTGACCGAGCTCATCAGAGATCAGAAGAGGAGCAGATTCGTCGTGATATTAGTGATGCAAACAGACAGAAGAAATCCTTATCTAATGCCCTGGAAAAGAAGGTATACCTAGAAGTAGATTGAACAAATCAAGGTTGAATTTACTTTTACATGTGGGTAAGTGGGTTGTTGCTTTTTTTTAGGAAAAGCTGCTTTCCAGTGTACGCACACAGATCGAACAACTAAATGCTAATGTAGCCCTGAAACGGGCTGAGATGGGAACCGAGCTTGTTGATCATTTGACCCAAGAGGAGAGGAATCTTCTATCCCGTTTGAACCCTGAGATCAGGGAGATGAAGGAACAACTCATTGAATGTAGGACACAGCTTGTGGAGGTAAGACTAAGGGGAAAAATTAAATTGTAAAGAAGATGTTCTCCTTGCTCATTGGCTTATGTATGTCTACTCACAGATTGAAACAAAGAAATTGGAGATTGAAACCAATCTTTCAACAAATCTGTTGCGGCGCGAACAGGAGCTGGAGGCTGTGAAATCGTCGGCGGAATCTGAAGCACTGTCTGCTGAAATTGATTCAAAGGAGAAGGAATTAGATGAAGCTAAATCTTTGGTGGATGAGACAACAGAGGAGCTCAAAAGTGAGCCTTGGATAGTCATATGAATTGCCTGCCTTGTGTTCGTTTTTTTATAAAAATTTTATAGACACACGCGCATATGCGTGTGTGTGTGCTCGCGCGTATATGTGTGTGCACGCACGTGTATATGTGTGCGTGTATATGTATATGCTTCTCTAAAATCAATTCTGCAGGGGTTTCGGAGTCGATGGATAATAAAACCAAGGAACTGAAGGCGATCAAAACTGAAAATGATAGGTTACAGGTACCTACACATTTTTTCATGCTGCTAGAGTTCTCTGCTGTCGCCTGACGCTATTGATATGATTCATCGTGAATGCAGAAATTGAGAGAAGACTATGAGAAGCAACTTCAGAAGGAAGCTGAAGAATTGGAACAGTTAGCAAGTAACACGAATATGCTTCGTGCTAAACAGGAGGAATACTCAAAAAAGATCAGAGAATTGGGTGCACTCTCATCAGATGCATTTGAAACGTATTTCCGTATCTTGTACTCAAAGAACATTTCTGATCGATATCACTTACCAGGGTTCTAGAAAATACGACTTATTTTCACCCAATTACTTTGTTTATTTGCTGCACAGTTGCAACGATTTAGAATGAGGTTATTTTCCCTCAATTAACTGTATGTTGTCGTATGATACCAATTTGGAAAATAGGCCTTTTAGTCCATTCTTAAGCTTTTCTACATGATTTTATTGGTGATTCTCCGTCAAAATTTTAATGAAATCTTTGGCATGGTTGAATTTGTGGATATGGGGGCTTACACATTAATATAACCATGAGATTGAAGGGCTGCATTATGTATTCTTTCCTTCAGTCTCTTTTCTATCTGAGCAAGTGATTGCTCTGCCTGCTGGGGTTGTAGCATTTGCTGAATTTGATTTTTGTGTACAGTTGCACTGAGGGAATTTTAGGTTGATCTGCTATTTGTCATGGTGTATTTGCATTTAACTACTACGCATCCAGAAATGTAAATAGCTTTTGCATGGATAGGTTGCTTTCTGTAATGATAGAGAGCTTAAGGTGATGAAAAGATACTATTCAGTTTTTGCTGTATTTGGTGGTGTGACGACATCTGTAGCAAATTTTATGCTAATATGTTTTTGGGCACTTTGTCTGAATTATTGCAATGTGAAGTAACTAGCGTTAAAACAGAAAAGAACATTATTCATTAACAAATTTGCGTGACTGGTGCCAATTCATTCGACCACTGTTGTGTTGCTTATGAGTTATTTGGTTTTTCTGGAAGTCAAGTCTGACAATGTCCTCTCGTGTTAATTGGAAACAGGTATAGACGAAAAAGCATCAAAGAACTGCATAAGATGCTCCATAGGTGTAGTGAGCAACTCCAACAGTTCAGCCATGTGAACAAAAAAGCTCTGGATCAATATGTGAATTTTACAGAGCAACGAGAAGAACTCCAGAAACGACAGGCTGAACTGGATGCAGGTGACGAGGTATTGGAGTCTTGATGTTATTAGCAATTGGGTTTTCAGCTTCTTAAATCCCAACTACTTATGCAAGATAGTATTCATCTTTCTTGTATATTTGGCTGTCTTTCTTTTGTCGATGAGAAAATACTAACAATGGCATAAAAGTTGTGAAGTTATTTCATTTATGGGTCAAGTAGTTGAACAAGATCAATGAATAAGATCATAACGGTGTATATCACATTTGTTGACTCACTTTTACTCGTGGCAGAAAATCCGAGAATTAATATCTGTTCTGGACCAACGGAAGGATGAAGCTATAGAACGCACCTTTAAGGGTGTTGCTAGGAACTTTCGGGAAGTTTTCTCTGAACTTGTGCAAGGAGGGCATGGATTCTTGGTAATAAAGAAGAAAAAGGTAATTACAGCCCTGGATAGTTATAAACGCTGTTTGTGATTTGACATGGTTTTGCTGAAACATTTGTCTCTGCTGCTATTATCAATGATTGTGTTTGATGGCACACGTAGCTCATCAGATGGAGCTTCCTGGTTGCCCTGTCGCATAAGTATGCCTATGTCATATAATCTCAATGCATTGAAAGTTTTGACGCATATTTTTGTGACATATTCGATGCTCTCGCAAAATTTTACATGGATGTGGGGTTAGTAGAAACATTTTAAAGGTTGTTCATGACTTGCCGTCCTGCCAGTTCTATGTCTTACATTGACGTGCATCACCTAAGGCTTCATAATGTAAAGAAACATGTTGTTTTGGTCTGCATCGAGGGCTAGCTTTAGCTGATGTGATTTGAGTCCAGAGGGAACGGATGCCCTTTCTGCACTGCGTAAGTACCATACCTTACCAGAATGTTGTCTCATCTGCTGCTTTATTCAAATAAGTGACAGATTGTTTGCTGAGATATTGATTGATTTCCAACGTAATCCAAAGCTAAGAATTTTGCAAATTGGTTTTTTTTTTGGGGGGGGGGGGGTGCTGAAGGGGCTGGCTAGACTGCTGGGAAGCTATGCTCCTGAGATGCCTTGATCTTGCACGGCACTTGGGAACTTCTTGGTATAGTAAGAATGCCGCCTCTGGTAAGTTGAAAGCTGCACATATCCTGGCCTTTAGGATCCAGCAAATACATTTAGGAAGAATGCTACTGCTTATTTGTGTGCTGTTTGGTTCAAAACTGTTTTCTTTGCCTTTCTTCCCCCCCCCCCAACCCCTGGTTTCTTGCTAGATTATCTCCTGCTGTGAAGGGCCATTTTTTCCCCCTGTCCCTAATCCTAATTTTGGGCTGAACAGGATGGTGATGATGGTGACGATGATCAGGATGAAGATGAGCCTCGTGGTGCAGATAATGAAGGAAGAATTGAGAAATATGTTGGAGTTGGAGTGAAGGCAAGTATAGTGTGAAATGCATGATGGTAGTAACTGATTGTACGTGCTGTGTTCCTGCTGGCATGTTCGATTTGTTTGTCAATTGTGCCTTCTGAGATGTGTCAGCTTTTTCTTAATTTGAAGAAAGTGTGAACTAATTTTAAGAGAATGAATGTTCATTTCCTTGTTACCCTTGGCCTTTACAGCTTTAGCACTTGGTGAGTCTCTGGTACATTATAGCGTATCCAAATACAACCACAAGTTGGAAAGAAAATAAAAAAATTCCATCTGGTCCAAGAGATGTCATACTCAGAAAATGCTACTTTAGAGAAGAGGGGAAGGGGGTGGGGGGTTTGGAATTGGGATGCCATGACTCATGAGAAACAAATAAAGACAGTGTATTGCGGATGTGTCCTTTTGCAATGGCTTGAAATAGAGTAGTTCACATCTACTTTTGAGATGGAGGGTATGCTGAAAGTATGGCTTAGTTTTTGGTTCAAAAGCTTGGCTTTGTGATAAAATTTCAACAATCTGTACTTAAGTCTTATCATTTATATTTTGTGAAAATTGATTTTGGGGAAGTGGATGCTTGATATGCAAAACAATACTGATGATTTTGTCGTGATTCTGGTTCAACTGTTGAAGCCTATGCTTGCACGTCCTCAGGTTGAATATATTCCCACATTTATAGGGAGTTCAGAAGGAATGAGTATAACTGACGTGAAACTTGCTCATATTCTTGACAGGTATCTTTTACTGGACAAGGGGAGACACAGTCAATGAAGCAGTTGTCTGGGGGTCAAAAAACAGTTGTCGCATTGGCCTTGATATTTGCCATTCAACGCTGTGATCCTGCTCCATTTTATCTTTTCGATGAGATAGATGCAGCATTGGACCCTCAGTACAGAACAGCTGTTGGAAGTATCCTAAATCTTTTTTTGCTGTTCCCCTTCCAACCCCCATGAAAGGGGAGGCGGGGGGAGGCATAAACATTATGCCACGGTAGAAGTTGTGAAACGCTGGCCCTAATTAACTTCCTCTAATAAATCTGGGCACATTCTAGTTCTTCTGTTATGTTTTATCAAATTGGTCCACTAGGAGTCTTGGCTGGATTTAAAAGTCTAGTGCCTGGGGCTAAGGTTCTAATTGCCATGAGGAAGTGAGAACCCTAAATTTAAAGCTAGAAGTTAGAGAATTGAGTCTTCATCGAGATTCGGCTAGTGATGGACCTGCGACCTAGTAATTAATTTAGATTTTTTGTGTGGAAGTGGAATATAATAATGTTAGGCCCGTAATGCATGGTTGCCTATAATTTTTTTGCTGCGAGATGGCTTTGTTATTTATGCGTGTATCTAAAGGAAATCAATGGAGTTTAGAATCCAGTTATGGAAGAATTTCCTTTTTGAACTAATTTGTCACAGTCCCTTGAGTCAGGCCAAATAATTTCTTTTTGTATATTATGTAAATATTGCAGGATTTTGCTGATATTTTTGATTAGGAGAGGATCCTTAACCTGTCATTTGTTAGATATGATTCGTAGGTTGGCAGATCAAGCAAACACTCAGTTTATAACCACAACATTCAGGCCAGAGCTTGTGAAAGTTGCTGATAAGATTTATGGGGTGACGCATAATAGACGCGTCAGTCGTGTAAATGTTGTTTCCAAAGATGAGGCGCTACAATTTATCGAGCAGGATCAGTCTCACAATGGTGATTAAGGTTAGCATCGGATTTCTGCAGTACCTTTAGCAAAGATCAGCAAGTACCTGTGTCTTTTGGACTAGGCCATATTCATGTTAAAAGTATCAATTATGCAGCTACAGTCTAAGCGAAGGACTTTTGTGTTCACAGTCTAAAATCAATCGTCAAGCGTCTGGAACAATACTGTTGTCGAGTACCTCCTACCAGTAGTTTGAAGTGAAATGGAAGGTTTAATTAACATAGGGGCGAAGAATGTGAGAAGAAACATTTCACACTTCTTCCGAATCCTCTTTTAAGAATCCGCTCTGGGAATCACCATTGTTCTTGAGGCTTTTCCAATTAGTTTGCTCTGCATCCCTGACACCCCTCCCCCTTGGTTTGTGGTTCACCAGATGACCAGCTTCCAATGCATCATGGGTTCAAGGGACAAATGTGCTGATTCTGTATCTGTGATGAGTACAGATCCATGGTATACGCCAAGAAATCTTGTATATTTCTGTGGAGTTCTAGTCCAGAATTCCGGACCTCTGTTATGGTAATTAGGAATACTCTGCAAACATACTTGTGAATCCTTAACAACGCGAAAGAAATTGTATGTTTGGTGCTGAGGAAACAACTTGCGTATGATTTCATGCACATAATTCTCTGCCTTAATTTTTGGTGTTATGAGGGTGGTTGGTAACAATAACTGTTTGGGTAAAAATAGTTGTTTGGGAGGATTTAAGCTGTTTTGATTTTTGATCAAGTCAAATAGCCAAAAGGTGTTTGGTAAATAGTTGCTCGGCTCAAAACAAGTTTTTTGAAAAAGCTATGCTAATTAGTCTTTTGGTAATAGCTTTATGTAGAAAAATGACATAGTTGTCTACAAATTTGAAAAAATTATGACATTGAAAACTAATTTGTGGACAAGCATATCAATGAAATTTTACCAACATATTTTTTTGGAAATAATTAGTTTTTGACAAGGGTATAAATGAAAATTTATCAACATATTTTTTTTGAAATAACTGGTTTTATCATTTTTTTTTAAAAATAGTTAATTTGACAACTAATGCAAATGGCTAATTTAAATAGTTAAGCGAGAAGGGTTGTTATAATCTTATCCACTTGTCTTTTTCCCCAAAAAAGAGATTTAAAGCTTATAATATGATTACTCGGAAACATTACACGAGTTTCTATCAATAGATTTAGTGCACAATCTGGGCCATTAGTACATTACAACAACAACAAACCCCCAATGTTGGTTCCGCTTTCGCGGGGTCTGGGGAGATCCAGCTGTAGGTAATATTACCTCTACTGGTATTCCTACCCATAGAGCTGGGCCATTAGTACATTAATTTAGCTAATGTAAGCCCCATATACATATTTAGTAACAATAACGTGTGTTTTAGCTAGAATATACAGCTTCACATCTCTTTTTTCTTCTGTGCTTTTGCTTCCTTCATTTCCTTCTTTTCTGCCTTTGCTCCTTGCCTCGCTTCCTTCCTCGATGCAACTGCTTCGGCATGTGCTCTCTTCTCTTCTTGCCTCGCTTCCTTCCTGTCTTACTTGGCTCCGTGCCTCTCGGCCTCCCTATTTCCCTTCTCGATCATGGACTTCACTTTCGCGAGGTCCTTCTCTACCTCCTTCGGGTTTGAACGATCACCGATTCACCAGCTTTTCTTTTGATCTCGTCCATCTTAGCTTCGAGCTTCTTCACCTTCTCTTCAGCCTTGGCTTCCTTCTTCTCTTCCTTGTCTTCCTCCTTCACTGCCTTGGCTTCTACCTTGCCTCCCTTCTTCTCCTTCTTGTCTCCCTCCTTTAACTTGGCTTCTGCCTTGGCTTCCTTCTTCTCTGCCTTGCCTTGTTGCTTTGCTTCCTTATTCTCTGCATTCGCTCTAACCTCGGCAATGCATATGCATAGCAGTAGGACTACAATTCCTACTACTAAGATTGATGGCTTTGCCATTTTCATCTTGTTTTTAACACTCGCAAAATAAACAAGGAGGTTATTGAATAAATTGTCTTTTGTTTGGTGAAACAATCTAGCTTAATGGCTGTGTCCATATATACATAGAAAGTGGGTTGATAATTTGGGATGTTAATGATGATCCCTGTTTCATGGCTATTTATCTGGAAATCCAATAATTATAAGAGGTTCATAAAGTGTCATAATTAATTAATAATGTGAATATGTATACGTAAACTTAAGCAAGTTGGAGTCCTCCAAAAAAAGGGTTATCTTTAATTAGAAACAAAACCTAAGCTAACCAAAAATCAAAAATAAATAATTTAGTCTTAAATTATTTTGATTAAATATTTAAATATCATAAAAATATTGTTAGAAAGAATGCTAAGTTGAATATCATTTGTAAGGTATTCGGCGTTGGCTTTAAGTCAACCTGTTCTTTGCATTGGTAAATTTTAATTTTCCACTTCATCTCACTGTGTTCCATTTTTACATCAATTTGGCTTCTAGAAGAACAAGTCCGTTGGTCGAAGTTTATGGTGATAATAATAATAATAGTTCAGAGTAGATGTACAAATAGGGGAGGCGGGTGTTTATGGCCGGAACTTTAGAGCAGGGAGTAAAGGCACAGAACAACCAATATTTACTTCTTGATCAGATCAGAGATGCTTACATTGCATCCAGATGCATTCATTCAAAATAAGATGCCTAGTTGAAAATTTGCTTGAGAGTTGTAAAGCAACATATAAAATAAACGTAGTTGATCATTGTCATTTGCACATTTTCTCTATTACAAACCTTTGGAAATGTAGATTTAGAGAAACAAGAGGGAAAACAACGAAATTTTTTTATGTATATATTCATGTAAGATGGATATATGCTGATTTATTCACAAAACAGGGCTAATCAGTACAGGAATTTAGCTATTATTAGCCCTATTTATTTATCAAAAACGTATTTTTAAAGCTAGAATATGTATGTAATTTACATCTCTTCTTTCTTCTTGTCTGCTTTTGCTTCCTGTTTGCCTTCCTTCCTCTCTGTAACTGTTGCTGCGTGCTCTGCCTTTGCTTCCTGCCTGGCTTCCTTCCTTTCTGAGACGGCTTCTGCGTGTGCTGTCTTTTCTTCCTGCCTCTCTGCCTTCCTTTCTCCCTTGGCTTCTTGCTTCAGTTGCTTCTTCTTGGCCTTCTCGATCATGGAAGTCATTCTCTCAAGTTCTTTGTCTACCTTCTTAGGGTCTTCCATCTTAGCATCAGGCTTCTTCGCTGTCTCTTCTGTCTTAGCTTCCTTCTTCTCTGCCTTCGCTTCGGCCTTGGCTCCCTTCTTCTCCTTCTTGGCTTCCTCCTTCTTTAGCTTACTTTCTGCTTTGTCTTCCCTTTTTCTTGCCTTTTCTTTCTCCTTCTCTGCCTTCTTGTCTTCCTTTTTGTGATCTCCCTTGGCTTCCTTCTTCTCTTTCTTCTTGTCTTCCTTTTTGTGATCTGCCTTGGCTTCCTTCTTCTCTTTCTTCTTGTCATCCTTCTTGTGATCTGCCTTTGCTTCCTTCTTCTCTGCCTTGGCTTCCGCCTTTTCTTTCTGCCTCTCTTCCTTCCTTGCTGCAGTTGCTGCCTGATGGGCCGCCTTTTCTTCCTGCCTCGCTTCCTTTCTCTCAGTGGTTTCTGCCTTATGTGCCGCCTTCTCTTCTTGTCGCTCTTGCTTCCTCTTCGCCTTGGCCGCCATCTGAGCAAGTTTCTCCAGCTCTTTGTCCATCTTCTTATCAGCTGGTTTGCTCACAGCATCATTATTCTCTGCGTTTGCTGCAACCTGAGCAATGCATATGCATAACAGTAGGATTATGGCTCCTACTACTGATATTAATGTCCTAGCCATTTGGCTATGTTTTAAGACTTGTGAAACTCAAAATAAATAAGAGATCGAAGATACTAAGGAAGAATCTTGGTGATGCAATCAAGCTTCATCGCTATATCTATATATATATATACACACACATACGATGTAGAGATGGGTTGATACTTTTGGATGGTAATACTGTTGGATGATCCTTGTTTCATGGCTCTTTGTGTGGAAATCCAAGAATTATAAGAAAAGATTTCATAGAGTCCTATACTTAATAATGTGAACATGAATGGGTAAACTAGAGTTTTCCAAATAAAGGTTATCTACAATTAGAAAATAAGAAGGTAAACTGACCAAAACCCAAAAACAATTATTCTAGTGTCTAATTATTTTGATTAAATATTTAAATATCGTAAAAGAAATACTGAGGAAAATAATATTTGTTAATGGGCTGGGTTGGGTTATGGGTCACATGAACCCGACCCGCCCATTACCCGTCCATTAGTACCCAAGGAGTGTTTTTGGTTAGTGAATTTTCCAACTAATGTATTTGTAATTTTTCAACCAAACTAAACTAGTCTAAATTCAAAGTAAGAAAATACGTAATCGCACTAATAAACGGGTCGGGTCAAGCTAGTCGGCCCATGGGTAGCCCGCTTTGGGCCCGTTTAAAAACGAAACAAACTTGCGCAAAACAATGGTATATAATAATTATTGTTATGTACAAAGTGTTGGTAATGAGGTTAACTAATTGGAACATGTAAACTAGTGCGTCAACTAAGTTAAAAAAAATAATGGGTCACTAAACGGGCCGTTAATGGGCCTGCCCTATCCGACCCGTTAATATGCCTTAATGGGCTAACCTATTAATGGCCCAAACCATTATTAACCCGGCCTTTTATTAGCCCTATTTTAAACGGGCCGACCATTTAACTTAATGGGTACCCGATCCGTTGTCCATCCCTAATGGCACGTGACAGTCGGGCTGGCCATGCTGGTGATGCTGATATTTGACGGAGGTCATGCTATTTCTTATAGATGACTCTGCGGTGTTAGTCAATTTGTGCTATCTCTTATGTGTTAGTCACATATTTGACTAGAGACAGCAACCTAATAATGGCTGGTGTTAGTTCATTAGACAGCATACCTTACTCTTTGGAAAATTCGTTTTCGTGGAAGGATATATATAAACATGCTCACCAAGGGTCGGCACAGAAACCTCCAATGACTATGATAACCCCTCCAATGACATAGTATATACATGCGCTTGTGTGTGCGCGTGTGTATGTGTGTGTTATGGGTGAGCGGATGAGAACTCTTTGAAACTTCACTAGTTGAGGTAATTGACACCCACGAATCTTGGAAGATAACTGTGCAGATGTAGCTCACGGCCGGGCGCCTAGCGATTGTGATCTTTATTCATCATGATGTGAACAAGATAAGGCAAAGAACGAGTTTGATTGTTAAAAGGTTTGTTTAATTAATCATTCTAAATACACTAACAAATTAGATGTTTACCGAATCTATACCATTAAAATAAGATTTTAATGATAAAAATT
This sequence comes from Selenicereus undatus, assembly GCA_017589665.1. Classification (NCBI taxonomy): domain Eukaryota; kingdom Viridiplantae; phylum Streptophyta; class Magnoliopsida; order Caryophyllales; family Cactaceae; genus Selenicereus; species Selenicereus undatus. The sequence goes on from JACYFF010031954.1 coordinate 101,351,800, forward strand.
AAAATAAATCTATAATAATATATTGATGTGCTTTAGTAGACTCCCCCCCCCCCCCCCCAATTGGTGTGGTATAGTTTCCTTGTATAATACCCACTATATAGGCATGTATGATCGATGATTACAAGGACAGAGACAATTTAATCTAGTGCGGCTTCAATTCTATAATTAAACTTATGGGATAAGCTTCAATTGCTCAGGTATCAATTACTCTGATAATGATATAGATGCTAGCTACCCAAAGCTGGCAAAAAGTTATTCGATTTGAATATCCGAATTTATCTGATTCGGAAAAAAATTAGGTGCGGTCATGAATTTTTCGTCCGAATTTTGAATCCGGATACAATATTTTTTATATTTCTATTGTCCGAATTCGATTTTGACCTGAATTTAGTCTTGTCCGAATTGTCTGACTCAAAAAAACTTAGTATTGGACATTAATTTCTTGTCCGAATCTTAACATTGCCCGATTTGTTTGACTCGAATTTGACCCAAACCTGAATTTTTGCCAACTCTATAGCTACCAACTGAATTTACTCTAAATATGTTAGAAGATAAGTATCAATTCTAAATGTACTACCAGTGGTTAAGTAGTTTGGACCCTTGATCAATTTCCATAAACATTCAGGATAGAATTGAATAAAATAAATAATTATCAGTATATAATAGTAAGTGTAAAGTTTAAAAATTAGGGTTGTTACAATTCGGTTCAAAATTTGGGCCAATCTTAGGTTGGTTAAATACATTATTTGTTATTTAACAAATTGTTTAGAAGAGCAGCACCTCGTGGGCCAAATGCATAACTTTGTGAGTTGGTCAAGAGAGGTAGAATCAGATCAGTTCAAAATTAGATATAGATCGGTTCCGATTCAAGTGGTCTATGTTCGATTGGGTCATATAGTATACATGTCATTTTGGTCAAGAGAGGTTTTAGGTTCAATTCGGTTATGGGTTGGGTCACTCTGGGTGCTTGTGTTAAGTCTGTCGGCCTCATTTTGGGTATCGGTTTGAATATGTGTTTAGATTGTTCAATCCATAGTTCGGATTCTAGATCTTGGGTTAGTTTTAACATTTGGATGAGTGAAGAGCTCGCTCAAGTTGTGTGTTTGCTAACGCATTAACTGTAAATCTATGTATTGGAGATCCATTGCAATTTGCACTGCAACTATCCAAAGGAGAACGCCAATGCATTTGACATCTTAACTTTAATTTGAGATGATAGTATTAAGTGTATATTGATTTAATCGACAAGAAGTCGCATTTTCTTTCTCACAAAGTGATAAAAAGGCGCAAATTATTACGTACAACTGATTGGACAATTCATTTGTCCACCCGGTCCCACCTCCCAGCGGTTATATGCGTTGCCTATTTGAACTACCACTAAAAAAAAATAAATTCATTGTTCTCAATTTTTGAACTTGCCGTTTGCCGTTTGCGTTCTCTCTCATTCTCGCACTAAGTGGTCGATGTTGCAATTACTTTAGTATTCTGCCAATTCGTACCAAATGGTTGAATTTGATCTTAACGTTGCTATTGATGTTGAATCTTCATCAAACGCGATTTTGTCGTCGGGTTTGATATCGTTATTGGATCTTTGTTTTTGTGCTTATATTTTGAAGTTGTATGCGTGGATTTTTGATTAGTTAGTTTCGAGTTGTTTGAACTGGTATGCATTCATTGTTGTAGTGTCGTGATTTGACATTATAATGCAATTGTTATTGAGTGTGTTAGTTTGCAATTTGCTGTTCTGCATTTTGGCAGAATGTTTGATTGGTGGTTTTAGTTATGTTTGTGTTAATTTTGGTTAAGAACAAGTTTACAATGATTTTTTTGTTTAATTGTTGAATATTTAGGTGAATTTTGGCTGCTGACATATGAGAAGTGATTGCTTATCGTTATGAGTTTTTGGCTCACTAAAGATAGTCGTTGACTCACTGGTGGTATATATTATGCTCACTAAACATAATATGTTACGTTGTACTACATAGCAGTTTTTTGCTCGCTAAAAGAAACGTTTAGCTCACCCGGATTGAAGCGTTGGCTCATCAAGTTTGCATTATAGCTCACCACATATGTTATAGTTGTTTTTCTATATGATATTTTTACTGTTGCTATGTACATATGAGAAACAACAACTCACCAATATGTGTTATGTGCTCACTACATATACTCATTGACTCACTAATAAAAATACCGTCAACTCACTGAGGTTTAGATTGTATGCATGAATCTATGTATGCATGAATCATTTGTCAGGTTCTGTGCTCACGAAATGTAATTTCTATATTCAATCTTGTTCCTATCATGGAACATAATCTGTTGCATTCGAGCATGCTACATAGCATTCTGTGCCCGCTAAGACAAGCTTTTGGCTCACTGGAATGAAGTCTGTGCTCATCAATGTTACATTATAACTCACCACAAAAAACTGTTTATAGCTCACCAATCTTGTGCCTAACAGAGAAAACAATAGCTCACTATCAGTATAGCTCACTATAAAAAATCTGTTGCCTTGCACTACATTTTATAGCTCACCGAATATCTATCATGGCTCACTAAATAAATGGCATAGCTCACTAAAAAGAATAGTATATATAGCCAACAAATAATATTGTGAAGTTCTTGAGTTATGTTACACCTCAATCATTTTTTACTATGACATAATGGTGTTTGTATTATATTTCATGAGTATAATAGAAATGTAGTGAATTAATTAAATATAGTTTAACTCACTAAATATATGCCATAGCTCATTAAATATATGTCATATCTCACTAAAAAAATGTCGATAACTAGAATATAGTTTAGTGAGTTTCAAATGAACAATAATATTTTTTTTAGTACAATATCACATTTTAATAAGTTACATAGTACTTTTACTAAGTGAAACCTAGGGTATATAAGGTGCATTGGTTTGATCTATCCACTCACTAAAAGTATATATTAGCTTACTAAAAGTACGTATTAGCTCACCAAAACTGTGTCTCAACTCACTAAAATATTTTAGTGAGCTGTACATTATTTTTAGTGAGCCAAACAGGATACACAACAATATATTTTAGTGAGTTATAGGGTATATTCAGTGAGCCGAAATCTGGCGGTTTTCTTTGTGGGTCCGGTTGTACAATTGCATTTGTACAATTGGGTGGACGATATAACAACTGATAAAAAGGACTAATAACTTAGACATTCTTTCTTTCGAAATACTATAGAAGCAATTATCCACAAATAAGTAGTGAAATCATGGGATACAAAGAGGAGAAATGCATATATATTATGGACAAAATATATTCATCACAAGGAGGAATTTGCATTGACAATTTAGTTTGGCAATTAGTCGCCAATCTAAATAGGCATTATTTGGTTTTGAATATACATATATGGATTTAGATATATAGGTATAAAAGAGCAATCCGGTGCACAAGCATCCCGCATTCACGCAGGGTCCAGGGAAGGGCCCCACCCAAAGGGGTGTATTGTAGGCAGCTTAACCTGACTTTGTCAGTGGCTGATTCCAAGGCTCAAACTCGTGACCTTTTGGTCACACGAAGACAACTTTACCGTTGCTCTAAGGTTTCCCCTTATTTAGATATATAGGTGTATTATTTACTAAAATGCAAAATCAAAACTCTTTACTTTGAGCCTTTCGATTTGCCTTCTCCTCTTGTTTTCTAATCTTCTGTTGATCCTTTTCTTCTTTCTTCAGCCACTTCTCATCCTTCTTCTCTTGTTGTTCTTCCTCCTTCATGCCCTTCAACTCCTCTTTCATCGCCTTTTTATCCGCCTTCTTTTGATCCTTCCCCTCCTGTTTCATCTTCTTCTCTGTTTTCTTGTCTCCTTCATCTAGCCACTCCTCATCCTTCTTCTCTGGTTTTTCTTCCTCCTTCGTTCCCTTCAACTCTTCCTTCATCGCCTTTTCAGCTGCCTTCTGTTGCCCCTTCTCGTCCTTTCTTCCTAACTTCTCCTCCAAGGCCCTTAACTTCATCATGTATTTCTCAACTCTTTTCTCCCCACCTTCGTGTTTGTCATCACCATTGCTTGTTGCCCCATTGATGCATATGCACATCAAAAGAATTACTATCGATAATCTAATAGCAGCCATTTTTTTCCTGTTCTTTTGAACTCGACAAAAGAACTATTGAATCAGTGAATGAGATGAATCGTACTTAGGTATATAAGAGATTTTATATGCAATGTGAAGAGTTGTCTATGATACTTATAGGAGGATCAACATTCCATTTAGCTCATGGCTTAGAATAATTTACCATGTTCAAGAAGTAAAATAGGTTAATAACCATAAATATGATGTAGATAGTTGAAAACAGAACCATGTTTGTTTTCCAAATAAAACACATTTAAGATTAGAAAAAGGAAAAGTGAAATGAGCAATCTAGGCTTTTGAGGTTGGATTCAAGTGCAGCTGATCTGTTTTTTTTTTTTATTTTTATCTTTTTAAATAACAGTTCTAAATCCTGATCGTTTATGCTTCCATGCAATATATATGATAAGAAGTAAGAACGTATAAAGCGTGTTAAAACTGGGTAGTTTTAAAATTGATATGCTCCGACAGAAGTTCAAAGTCATTGAACAGGGCTTTGATTATGTGCGGACTTTGAATATGCTTAAGTTAATTTTGAACTTGTAAAGAAAGAATATGACTCGGATAAAGGAAATGGTACCATCAAGTTTGAAGAGCGACCAATAAGTTGATTTAAGGCTAAGCCACCCCGAACCTATCTAAAGGATCTACTCAACTCACCATCATCAAGGACACTTGGATAAAGATATAGAAATTTTTAGAGATAAACGTCAACTGCTTTTTCACTCATTCACTTCAACATTCAACTCTATGGCTCGATGGATCACAAAACTTTGCAATTTGCAAAGGGAAGGGGGTTAACTCTTAGTCAAATGAAAAGAGAAAGCATTAAATTAGTACATTTAACTTGAAAGTATTGAAACTAGAAGTGCAGAAAAATGAAGAGGAAACACAAAGAGACTAGACTTATTAGTACTAATTCAGCCCCTTTGGCGCTTCTTCTTCTGCTGATTAATGTTCGTTTATGCATGGGCTCAAATTTAGAAGAACTTGCATTGAATTAGGTTTCTTAAGTTGAATCTCAAGAATGCCATCAAACCATGGAGCATTAATGGGGGAAATTAGCACTTGTGTCATGTCTCTTGGAATATCCTTAAGAATGGTTTCAAGGTTGCCATCAAAGACTTTGCAAATTGTTGACTTTGGTTTGTGACTGACTTTGGCAGACCATTGACTTTGATCTGGAACTAGCTTTGGAAAACTCTTTGAAACAGATTCTGGACCGCTATCAAAATTGTTGGAATGCACTTGAGTTTGTAATTACTGAACTTTCACCCCAAAAACATCTTTTTAAGCTAAGATAGAATGTGTAGCTTTGGCTTGCTTTGACCAAGAGCATGGATGACTCAGACCCTTGGAGCCACACGCTCTGGCATACATCTTTTTTTGGTCTTTTTGGCCTCTACAAACTAGGGTCATGTTGGGCATTGTTGGCCTATAAAGGGGTAGAATTCTCCCATTACAAATATTTTTCTTTCACAAGACTCGAACTCAAGACATAACTTAAAGGGAATAAGTAAAAATCACTAATTAAACCAACCTGTATTGGTGTGGATGTACATCTTTAGGGCTAATTAAACTTTATTTTCCCCAAAAGTTGCAACATATTTGACTTTAGAACAAATGAAAATACATTGGTTATATATTGATGAACAACCAAATATAACCAATTTACACTAAATCTTGAACCTTAGATCTCAATTATCAACTTCAACCGAATTCAATTCAAACATATAAAAGGACAACAAGGGGTTGAAAAATCGCAAATTCATGCATACATAAACTAATTGGCATATATTGATGAACCTTGGCATGATTGATCCCATAGGCTATTAAGCTTGTCAACTTATGTTTCTTCGGTTTGAATCACACATAGGGCAAACTTGTCTACTAAAAGTCCCCAACCATAAAATAGTGGCCATTAGTCTCATCGTCTATATAGACATGGAGAAGAAAGCACAAATCAATATTAGGTTGGTTCAATTAATTTGACACTTGTTTTTCAGTAATAATATCTCAGATTTGAGTTTTGTGAATAGAGAAAATCGGTCAAAAGGGTACTTTTCTATAAATTTGATCAAATTCTAAATATAAAAAAGATAATTATAAACGATTAGAAAGTAGTTTAGGTTGTGATTTTTAGATTTTTCGAATTCATTGAATTTTTATTTTCAGTTGATGGTCAATGTATATTATCTTTGACCAATTTTGAGAACTTCAATAGGGATGATGGATTTTTTTTTTTTTTTGTGAATTAGGGCCTCATTAAATTTAGCTTGTTCATGTTAATTAAACTAAAATAGGTATTCAAAGCTATCTACATCTACATATCTACATGCCATATAAAGTCACCCTCTGCATGCTTATGCGACCACTTTTTTGGTTTTTGGATTTCTATTTCAGCAAAGTCGAAAAACTTTTGACCCACAAAGTGGTAGAAGTCTCCTATAATAGGTTTTTCTCATTTATAAGACTTGAATATGAGACCTTATTTACGGAAAATAAGTGTCAAACAACTTGAACCGACCCGTATTGATTGTATGCAACCACATTGTCCATATGGTTGCCATGATACCGTGAGTTATGAGATAGTTGTTTCCAATAAACGGACCCCATATATATAAATACATTCTCGAATAGACCTACTAGTGATCAATTGAATGACTTGTTTTTCTATTGGAAATCCCTATATGTCGTCATAAATAGGGTTGATTTGATTGTGGTATCATTTGTACATGTTGCGGCAACCGACGAATACTGAGGTTTTACAATTAATAATCAATCATAACTATTGACAATTTGTAGTTTTAAATCATAAAACATATTACTTTAGACAAAGACAAGACATTGAAGAAATGTCTCGTTATACGAAAGATATATAGCATCGCCCTTATGTTGTATGTAATGTATGGTAAGATTTATATTAAGCCGCCTTCTTCTCTTCCTCCTTTTTGGCCTTCTCAGCCTCATTTTGTTGCTTCATCTTTTCCTTCTCTTGTTGTTTCCTTTGTTTCTCAGCTTCCTTCTCTTGTTGTTTTCTTTGTTTCTCAGCTTCTTTCTCTTGTTTCCTCTTTTCCCTCTCTTGTTGCTTCTTTTGTTTCTCAGCTTCCTTCTCTTGTTTTCTCTTTTCCTTCTCTTGTTGCTTCCTTTGTTTCTCGGCTTCCTTCTCTTGCTTCCTCTTTTCCTTTTCCTCTTCCTTCCTCTTCTTCTCGGCCTCCTTCTCTTGCTTCTTCTTCTCCTTCTCCGCCTCCTTCGCCTTTTTCTCTTCTTCTGTCAATATTCTTTCTGGTTCGAGCTTCGCTACCGGCTTTCCCTTGTTCTTCTCCTCTTCTACCCTTTTCATCCTCTCCCCTAGGGTTCTCATCCTTTGAAGATCCTTATTTTTCTCAATCGGATTCAATTCCTTCTTCCCATCTTTATTCTCGATGTCACCTCCTACCTGGGCTATGCAAATGCATAATAGTAGGACTATGATCCCAACTATTTGGATTGATGATCTAGCCATTTGTTCTGGATTTTTTGCTCAAGTAGGGAAATTTTGAGTATCTAGGCACTATGCAATTTGATGGAAACTAAGAGGCTTTCAAAAGGTTATATATATATGCCATGTGTGGATGAGAAGTTATCGGTAATGAAAAAGTAGGGGTTGGTTTAGCATGGGTCACGGAATTATAATCCTTGTTTTTCTCCTCACCAGTTTTCGGAACTGCATGGACGACATGCAAACATCAATATAGACAGAATTTGAACACGAGCCCCTAATAATAACTCACGAAAACTTTATCAGTAAAAAGGCGAGCACCCGCATTAGAATAACTTCATTTGATAATGTATCTAGTCATATATTTCGACAAAATAGCGAGCATCGATCACCATTTTTAACTCCCAAGAATAATGGAAAATTTAGGATATTGGATGGTATCAATGTAGGGTTTTTTTGTTAAAAAAATTTGTAGTAAATGTACGTGTAAAGGTCAATCAGGTGAAACTCAAACTTCGATCTAGCTCTAATAATACTGATTCTTAAAATTTTTATCAATTGGTTATTATGAAGCTACTATCAATAAACAGTGGTTGTTTTATAATCTTGAGACTATCCTGCATTATCATATCATGATCAGAGCTTATATCCTAGTCTCGAGACTATACATTACTCTTAGGACACAGGGCCGATTTTTTTTTTTGGGGGGGGGGGGGGATGTGGGCACCAGTGACAATAGGGAGGATTTTGAGATCTAATAACGCAAGAAAAAGAGCTTGTATCTTTGAGACAACCTTACAAAAGAGTCCTAAAATTACGTTATAATTAGTACGTTAGAAAGGGGTTACTAGACATGCTGCATAAATGAATAACTTAAATTATAAAACATATGAGAACAAAATAACTCGGTGACTGATTTTTTCTAAAATATTAAGCATACTGGCATTGAGTTAAAACACATCACTTAGTAACAGATGAAAAAAAAAAAAATTGATAACTTGATGGTATCAATCCAATCAGACCACACATGTTTTGCCCAATTTAGGTATGTCATCTCAATTTGAAGCTGTTTAGGTTGGAGAAGATCTTGCGACATCATACAGAGTGTTAAGTCTAGATATACCGTGTTTTCTGGGAAAAGGAGGTTGCGACATCTCAATAGTTGTGACGATTGCTTCATGCATAGTACAGATGTTTGGCAATTTAAGCAAATTGCTTTTTGTTTCTTTTTCTTGTTCTCAATATTTCAAGCTGTTGAATATTAATAATTCAATAAAAAGAAATTTTATTAATTTAAAAAATTACTTACTCTTTCATCTAAAAGAGTAGAGAGGGAATGCTGCATCATTTATATCCCTTCGATTTTTTTTTAAAGTTTAATTAACGAGTGTATTTGGGTGGATGAACATAATGTAAGTGCTGGCATAGGTTATATTGTTTTTTGGTACCATTTGTTAACAAGTCAATACACTTTGGGATTACAGTATCAATAAATTTGAAAAATAATTAAAACAAATTTCTAATTGGTAGATGAAACAAAATGAAAAAATAATGTTTAAAAAATTTTAAACTACAATTAAGCATACATATAAATTGATCTTATTACATGAGAGAATTTTTTGAGAATAATTACTTGAATTTGAGCCATTATTATAATTATCCTAATAGTAATTTCATTATTGTTCTATCCATGGTGTTATTTCAACACAATCATGAGTGTATCACATACAAGATGCACATTAACTCATTTGTTGTCCGTTCATCTTGTTTTCCTTTCCTCCTTCGTTTCCTTATTTCTCCCATTGGTTTTAGATCTCATCATTCTTGCCCTCCTTATGTTGCTTTTCTGTTTTCCTCTTGTCCTTCTCTTTCCTTTTCTTCTCTTTCTCTTGCTGCCTCTCTTGCTTCCTCTTATGCTTCTCTTCTTGCTTCTTCTTCTTGTCTTCTTGTCTTTCTTGCTTCCTCTTGTCCTTCTCTTCTTGTTTTGCTGCCTTCCTTTTCGCCTTCTCTTCCTGGGTCTCCTTCAATTCTCTTTTTTCTTCCGTCTTTGCTTCCGTCCCTTCTTGCTTTTCTGCCTTTCCCATATCTTTCTCTTCCTTCCTTGTTTCCTTCTCTTTTTGCCTTTGTGCCTTTCTCATATCCTTCTCTTCTTGGTTCAATGCCTTCTCTTCTTGCCTTTGCGCCTTTCTCTCCTCCTTTTTTGCTTGTTTCTCTACCTTTGTCTTTGGGGGCTCTGTGTTCGAAGAAGGAGAAGGACTACCACTAGAACTACCATCCGTAGTGAGGCCAAATCCGAAAGGAAATAGAGGATCATAGTTCTTATCTCCTACATTCATTGGAAGTTGATCAACTCGCTTGAACCAAGTCCTTGCCAGCTTCCCTGTGAATGGAAAATCGCCAAAGAGCACATCAGCTACACCTTGGCCTTCTGACCCTGGAAGCCAAGCCGCGACAAGGGCATCAATCTTCTCTAGGTAAGGCTCAATCACCACAGGGCGTCCAGTGATTAGGACGACCACACACTTGACTTCCTCACACACGTTGTTAATGATGTTCTGGCCAGGATGGGGGATAGTCAAATTCAAACTATCTCCTTTTGTCTCAGCATATGGAACCTCCCCTACCACAACAATCGCGTGTGAGAATCCACCATCCTTTAGGGATCCTTTTTCAGGATTCTCCTTATAAACCACCTCGGTGCCCTTTTCCACCGTCGCCTCAATGCCTTTCAAAATGGTCGTTCCTGCAACAAACAAGTGATCAAAGTAAACATATCATCATGCTTCCAACCCAATTGTACATGTAGTTTGGGAGGTGAAGGCTGAAATGGGGAAGGAATCAGGTAAGATATATAGATTATTATGTACCAGTAGTGTAGTTGTTGCCACTTTCGCCTTGCCATGATATGGTCCAACCTCCACATTGAAGGCCTAAGTTATCAGCATGAGTTCCTGCAACGAGTATCTTGGCTCCCTTCTTAAGAAGTGGAAGGATAGGTTGTTTAGGGTCCTTGCCATTCTTCAGTAGCACAAGGGATTTTCTGACAGCCTCTCTTGCCAATTCTCTGTGAGCCTACAATTTTCATAGAAACTGATTAGTACGTATGATCATCAAACTGTTAACTATTAAGTTTGATCCATAATTCGAGGACAAAGGCGTGTTTTGTTGCAATCGAAGATGACCAACTTGTGATCCAATCTCATTTTCAAGGCTGGAGTCACCCAGAGGATCTTCGAACAAGCCCATGGCAAACTTGACTCGCAAGATTCTTGAGACAGCATCGTCAATTCGGTTCATTGGCACCACTTTCTTGTTCACAAGGTCCTTCAGTGTGTCTAAGAATTCTGTGTACTGGTATGGAACCATGATCTGTAAACACATTCAAAGACAGAAAGAAATGGTAAATCCCGCAATTAAATCATATCATCATCTAGTGTGAATTCCGACCAAGGTTATTTTCGAGAGTAGAGAGGCTACTTTTGAGATGTCTCGAAAAAAATTAGCCAAAAAAAGAGCAAATTGACCTTAAGATCAGATAGCTGCTCACCATGTCAATACCAGCATTGATAGAAACTTCAACAGAGTATGTATAGTTTGCATGGGGTGGATAGGTGATCTTATCGATACCTTGAAAATCAGAGATAACAAAGCCCTGCATAGATTACATACCCACATAATGAACACCTGATTAGCAACAAATTTCACTTGATTAAAGCCGGATTTCTAATGGGGTAATTGTTTTTTTTGATACTTAACCTTGAATTGAAGTTTTTCCTTGAGGTATTTGGTGATAAGTTCATGATTAGCATGCATTTTGACCCCATTCCAGCTTGAGTATGAAACCATAACAGTAGCAATGCCCTTCTTAAGGGCAGGGAAATATCCAGGCATATGAATCTTGAGCAACCCTTCCCAATCAATCACAGTGTTGTTCTCGTTGATCCCATTAACTGTCCCACCATCTCCCACAAAATGCTTTGCTGAACCCGCAACTCGCCTCCTGTACCAATCGACATATATCCCCCAAATTAGATATGGGTTCTATATTACTCAGACTCGACTATAAGTGTCCGATTAATACAGAGTACCAAGTGTCGAGGCAGGTGGATATATGCTTGTAAAATGAAGACAGAGTTCGTTGGATTCTTTCAAGGGGATGTACAATCTTTGAGTGTTACATTTTGTTACAATACATTGACAGAGAAACTATGTATAGACAATAAAGTTGTGAAGATGTTGTACTTACTTGCCCTCCAGATAGGGATAGCCACTCTGCCAATTGGGAGGGACTTCACCTTGCAATCCATCGATGATTGAAGTAAGCTCTTCGACAATCTTAGGGTCCTCACTATAGCTCTCGTAACATCTACCCCATCTTGGATCTCGGCATACCTATGTATACATGTCAACCATGTTTAAGAACAAGTCAAATTAAGTGTGTGTCAAAATAAGACAGTTAGCCACCACTGAAGCTAACTGCAATTCAATCCTTCACCAAATTAAAGTTCAAACATATACATATATAAGACATCCCTACCGCAAGGCATGGAGCAAATGCATAAGGAATGCCAGTTGCTCTAACTTCAAGGGCGGTTGCTTCTCCTATTCTCTTCAAGAGCTCAGGATCCCTGAAAAAAAAATAAATTCCAAAACCACCATCAAATTCACACTAACTTATTCAGAAAGAAACTGAAGGGAAACTAGTTCCCCTACAATATATCGGGTGAACAACTACATACTTGTAATCTACTTATCGAATTAACGATTGAGTCTCTTCAGCAATGAATAATTTACTAATCACGGTGAAGTAAAGTAATTTTACCACTAGTACTATATAATGTCAGTGCCCTTCAAACCATTGGATACAAGGACTGCAAATTTGTTATTATAAGATTGTAGTACGTCCGCTTTTAATCTAGGGAAAATCTAAATTATTCCATGCAGAGATAAGAAATTTACATGCCTTGTAACACCAAGGCCAACATTATGGGGGAAAATGGTAGCCTTATAGACATTGTTGTGACCATGCACAGCATCAATGCCATAAATCATAGGGATTCCGAGGCGAGTACCAAGGGAAGCTTTCTGTATTTCATTGACCATATCGAACCATTGTTTGACCGTCGCATTGCTGTTTGCGCCACCAGGACCACTGCCACCGCCACTAAGTACACTGCCAATGAAATACTTCTGCATGACATCGGCCGTTGCGTTCTCCCTTTCTATTTGGGTCATTTGCCCTAATTTCTCCTCCAATGTCATCCTTTTTAGGAGGTCTTCAACCCTTGTCTCTACTGGCTTACTTGGGTCTTTGTAAGCCATGTTTTGATCCCCTGCATTACTGGTGATGAGATTTGCTCCTACTATGGATGTGGATACGGATATGCATACCAATATTAAGAGCATCCCTGCTGTTATGGGGATTCTTTTTCGTAACTTCTCGTTCATTTTTCCTCCAAAGTTTTGTTCTGAAACAAAAAACAGGAAACAAAGTGGGTTAGGAAATCAAGAAGTAGTTATTAAGTCGATCTAGGTGTGTCATCTAAGGTTACTTTTGCACCGATTAAAGTAGACCGACTTCTACGATATATCTGGATCTCTCATAGCCACTCCAATGGCAATCCCCAATGTAATGAAAAGGTGTACTTGAATGTATAATTTTTTTGATCATGTGGGCATATTTAGTACACTTTTATGGTATATGTTCATGGGTATTACCTCTACCCTAGATGTTATGACACATATTCATGGGTTTTACTTTTGAGCCAATTAAGACACATTAGACTTCTATGATCCAAATTTCTCATAAGAATGGCAATACCAAATGTAATAAAAAAAAGTGTATTTGAATATATACTGTTTCCATGTATGCTTTTCTGATACATAGACATGGCACATGGGTATCAGTTGCTCGTTTAGATTTCTCTGGGCCATCCCTTCATCATACTTGCATTAGTGAGTTCTTCAGCATTATATTTTACCTCTTGTCTATTCAATAATTTCAAACTTCAAAAAATGAATTTTTTTTTATGTGAGTATTTTGAAATCGATTTCTCTATGGATAGTGATATTTATAGAGGTAGGAGTGTCTACATCTGATCCCGCGAAAGCGAGACTCACACTGAAAGTTGTTATTGTTTTCTTTAATCATACCGTCCTATATCACCACCAAGTAACGTATTTTCATTGGACAACAGTAGGTTCGTATTGACCCCAAATTTACCCAATAATTTTTGCATAAAGACATGCATGTACATACCACGTACATGATCATATATATGGTAAACACAAAGAAAATCTATACTAAAAGAAATGAAAGAAGGGATCTGAACTTGGTTGTTAGAGACGTACCTTTTTGAATTAAGGAAAATGAGAAATGGATTAATTAGTGTGTAATGAAGATAAGAGAGAGGAGGCTCTCAGGAGTTTATATGTGAATTTGAAGATGTGGAGAGAGGTGATTAAGTCCTAATTAGTTTTCTTTTTGTAATCAAAATTATTGATAATTATTGGTTTAGCATTTGTTTAGGAAAGTTTTCGTAATCCTTGTTTTTCTCTTGATCCAGTTTCACTGGTCCTCTTTTTTTTTTTTTTTGGAGATAAGAAGGATCCAATCAAAAACTATCCGTCAAAATTTTTGACGGATCAGTCAAAAAAACTATTTCAACAAAGCATTTTTTGGCTGATATTCTTTCCATCAAAAAAGTTACTTTCCGAACAAAAGTCAACTTTTTTCCGTCAAAAATTCCGTCAAAAAAAGGCCTCCAGCCTGTATTTTATCCTTTGTGGTGAACTTTGATTTTTATTCTTGGTCTTTTGTTAAGAGGGGGGTTTAACAGGGTAGCTCATGATCTTGCCCACTGACAATCTCTGTGGCTAGAGGGGAGATTATGGGAATCTGCAGTTCCCGACGCCATCACAACTCGGACCTCAGATGACGGACATGTATGCATATGTTGACAGCATACTAATATAGTGACCCTATCCCCTTGAGCAAAAAATAAGATGACGTGGAGGATGGTGGAAAATGAATTAACTGTTGAGATTACTCTTGGGTTTGCAATTTATCTAGATTTAATTAGTGGCGGATCTAGGCATGTAAATTAAGAGTGTTCATAAATTAATATTGTTACTAATATATACTATTTTTTTTTGGTGTCCAAAAATCAAAAATTATATTTTTTAACATAGAATTTTTTTTTTGGGGGGGGGGGGGTTAGGGGTGTCCATGGACACCACTAAGCCCCACATAGCTCCTCCCCTGGATTTAATATAGTCATGAGGCAAGATAATCAAGAGGTAATTAAACTCAATGGATACGTTTGAAAGAGTAAAACGTGTCAATTTTTTTAGAAAAAGGATGGCGTTAGTCTAATTTGGCTAGTTAAATCACTCTAGAGAGGGATTGAATACAGTGATGATCAAAGTCACAAATTAATCGAAATATAAATGCGGAAAAATAAATACGTACAAAACACGCTATTTATGGAGGTTCGGCCACGCCTAGTCCTCTACCAATGGGCACTCTTTGCCTATGGAATTTTTAATCTTTTTTTTTATTAGGTCGGTCGATTACACACGATTCACTAATCGAACAACCTATGAGTTTGCCCTGCAACTCTAGGTGTCCTAACGTATGTATTGCTCCTCAAACGTATTTGGGTATTCGGCCCTCCTACTAATCAACACAACCCAATACAAAGAATTACAATAACCACTTGATCAATAACAATACAACCCTCTTTAGATAATAATCAAATGCACTAGCACGAGTGAGTAAGATATCGATAAGTGAATGATTTTTCAATATGAGTTCTTATATTTTTCTCTTGTGTCACTCCAAACTTCAAATTCTCCACTATTTATAGCCAAAATAGGACATAGCTGCTGGAATCCTTCAAGGTAAGTAGTCGTTTGTTAGGCGATAATTTGTCGCATTTTACATGCCTTTTTCGCCTAATCTTAGCTCGTATAATAACGTAATCTTTAGAGTTTTTCTTGTTTTATTCGGTATTCTTTGATATTTTTACTTGTTTTGTCTATTCTTGCAGGTAATAAGTCGAACCAAGCAATTACCGCGAAAACGGACGAAAAATGGTCAAAACAGGCAAAAAGACGGGAAAACGGGAGCCAGCCGGCAGAGCCGGACAGCAATGTGGCACCGCCACACCGTGCCACTTGGCACGTCCGTGCCTCCCCCCCCCCATTCGTCGTTCGCTCGGGTTTTTCTATTTAACCCTTCTTCGGGCGTTTTTGCAGGGGAGTCGGGTTTCGCTTGGGGCTTCTCTCTGGCGATTTCTAGGATAGTTTAGTTTATGTTTAGCCAATAAAAACTCCATTGAGGAGATTAGATTAGGATTGTATTCGATTAATTTTGGATTCAAGTACTTGGATTTCAAGATTCTTCGCTTCAATTCATAAGTTTTCTTCTCCTTTCTCTATTTATTTCATAGTTGTTCTTGTTTATGTTTTGTTGGTTTAATTCTTGTGTTTGATTTGTTTAAGCTTTTATGATTAGTTTTCATTGTTGATTCATGTTATTTAGTTGTTTAGAATTGTTTTATTTCATTATCTTTGTTTTGCTCTTCAAGTTTATGTTCTTAGTTGTTAGTTTAGGTTTTCATGTGTTTGTGATGTTTTGTTGTTAGAATTTGTGAACTTGGGTTGTGATTAGCCTCTTGATGGCTAATTGATCTTGTATTAGGCCTAACCATACCTAATCTATGCTTAGAACCTAGAGTTTTCCCTCACGCCCACCAAGTGTTCGATGAAATGCTTGAGAGAGCTTTCATCCATATTTTTGGGCGATTGACTTATGCTGAGAGGTGAGGTCAATTAGCTAGTGTGGGAGAGGGAATAGCCGAGTTCGGGACACGAAAGTAGTATCCGAATCGAGCTAGCTCCGGGGTTGCTAGTTTTGTGGTCTAATTCGACTAACCCCACGAAAGTAGGTGGTTACGCAAATTAGACTAGCTCATGACCCTTGAAAGAGGGCTTGGGTGGTCTTTGATGGTGCAACCGACCATCTCTTGTTCATAGTGTGGTTTGGGTAGGTTAGGGCTCGTCTTGGTTAGTTGGTTCATTCATTGGTAAAATCATAAACCCAAGTCCCTTTTTGTTTATTTGTTTTAGTAGTTTAGTCCTTCTCCCTTCACTCTCTCTCTGGCTTAGATTGAGACGCTTTAGTTAACCTCGGTAGTTGGAAACACAACTCCCTGCGGACGACACCCCAAATACTCAACGATACACCTTGCACTTGGGGTTTATAAATATTAAAACTGTGTGGTTTTTCCCTAACATCGTTGTAACCAAATAATTCAAGGCAACTATGTAATTATTCATAATCTTGCAAAATCAAATCTGAATCACAAAATATAATATCATAAAGATTACATATTCTAATTTGAAAACTAAACCATCTCAAAAATATTATGGCATCTGATATAAAATCAATTAAGCAACACTAGATACATAAATCCACTTAAAATCATAACATATTTAAACAATAGAATTACTAAGGTAATCCAAATATAACACGATGAATATACCAGATGACTACCCTTTTTGTCTTTCATTAAAACATATTAATAAACATATTGTGAACTTAACGAAAGCTAATTACAGGTAGGGTAAAAAGAAGAGTATTATATACAAATTTTTAGGTGAGACTATCTCACATAAAAGTTATTGCGAGACAAACTCTTTTAAGGTTGACTTTTTTGAGGTTTTGCGGTGACTAGGAGTATATTTTAGAGTGACTTTTATATTTAGGGGTGACTAATAATTCATTTAAGTGTGACTGTGATAATAGTCACCCCGAAATAAACTATTAGTCACCCCAATTAATTACTAATAGTCACAATAAAAGAATCTGTCTCATGATATGATTTATATAAGATGATCTCATACAAGACTTACTAGTTATTATTTTATTCTATTTTATTTACAAAAGGGTACAACTAATCCATTTATTTTTATGGAAATACCAGCATTAAAAAAGATATAAATAATATGATCACAGGATAAAGTTAAGCAAGATCCGCAGCTACGTGACTTATGTTTCTCTCCTTAGAACTCCTTCGTTAGGGTATTTTTAATTTTCATAAGTCACGTGATATTACACGTGCTTTGTCCACACCTTTCCCACCACTAGAAAGAAGAAGAAAAAGGAAATAGAAAGGAAGAAAATATAGGTTTAGTACATTTATATATGAGTAAAATTGAAGAAAACATTTCTATACCACATCGATTTGAATTGTGATATTAAGTTAGAAGAATGAGTCGGATATCTAATTTTGGTTCCCATAAACGGTCTTTGATCTGAAAAGAAATGTTTTTTTAACATTTTTTTCATGAATTTTTTGGAATCAATATTTCTGTTTGTAAGAATAAGATTGTCCATATATATATATATATATATATATATATATATATATATATATATATATATATATATATATATATAGACTCTATTTAAGTAAGATTCATATTAAAAATTGTGTCAAATAGTTCTGTTAATTATTAACGGATATTTTAGCTCACAAAAGGTCGTAAAAAACTTAAGACGTCCCTGAATTGGAATAGACATGTCAGCAGAGGGACATGACCTGGTCTAGTTGTGATGACTCGTTAACTCCAACTTATCAGTGCTTTCAGTAGCTCACTAGCTAGGTTCAAACCTAGTAGCTTTGAACATACTAACCCATGAATGCCAATGAATTACCTCACTGGTATGCCATTATGTATTTTGCTACATGACATATTATTTATGAAGAGCATTTTAATGAAAAACAAAGAAACGATAACCTTTTTTTGGGTGTAAAAATTAGATTATATTCTAAAATACCATATGTTATCGTTTTGCTCTCTGAAGTTTTACTCTTTTACAAACTTGAAACTCATCTTTTCGATATATGGGTTTACCCAATCCCTAAATCTCATGCTTTTGAACCTAGGATATCTTTGTTTAAAAAAAATAATAAAAAAATTCTGGTGACGTTGTAGTCTGATTGTCTCAAATGAGACCTACTTGAACTATAGGGAGTACAATACATTGTATTTCAAAGAGTACAATCTTACTACTTAGGGAAGGTCGGGGGAGGTAATGGTATTAATTGATTCAAGACAGTACACATTTATCTCAAATACCCAAGCTTCTTTATTGGTCAATATCAATTATTCACAATGATATAGACAGCAAAAGCAATGACACATAATTATACAAGAGTAACACTTGACATACCATTTATGCACTCAGCATACAGCATTTTGAATCTTGTATCATAAACAGAAGGCTGTGAAGTGATGAAAGAGTGGTTGCAATGGCTACTTGGCTATTTAGTTGCTTCTGCTTGGATTGGCAAGCGAAGCCTTCAAGTAGCTCTCAACAACGTGCAGGCCACAGAGCTCCTTGACAACAGGCATGGTGGCAGGGACACTCAGCTGGAATGGGGAATCGGCTTCACTGCCTTCCAACCCGCCCCACGAAGCAAGCTGCCTTCGTGCGTCTTTGATCGCTGCCCTTGTCGCACAGTGTACTGATGCTGCCAACAGCAGTGGTGGCTCTCCTGATGCTGCAGGCAGACAAAATCCACCAAGACAGAGTTAGAATTAGTTCTTTTTTTTTGCTGGTTGGTTCTTTTGCCGGGGCTGGATCATGTTTTGATCAGTGGGAAATCAGTTTGGGTTTGGGTCAGGTAGGTCATTTCAGGGTTGGTCCATGTGCAAAGACTAATAACTTTTGAGAAAAAAATCGGATCAGACTCAGTTTCGGGTCGAGTCAATGCAGGTTTGCGTTGAAAACTGGACAACAATTTCCGGTGGTTGGGTTGAGAATGGGTCCAGGTTTCGCATAAGCTTCGTCAGGCTCCTTTTGGGGGGGGGGGGGGTTATTGTAGTCCCACCTAGGCATGGGAAGGGGATGCGGAGGGAAATTGAACAGGTTGTTTCAATGGATCTCAGATTTGGAATATGTTGGCTATCCACTAGTTCGCAACAAAAGTGGTCGAGAACATACTAATGAGACATTTTGCTTTAGTCAACGATGAAGCCAAAGAGAAAGATGAATAAGAGTTACGAATCCAGGTCTTTAGAACCACCCTCAGGGACTTTACCGACAAAGCGCCTCTAGATGACGAGACTTTAAAGTTTGGATTATACCTTTGGATGAGAGCACACGCTTCTGGTGATATCCACTGTTCATGATCTCAACATTGAACTGTTTTGGGATAGTGTCAACAGTTGGGATCTTATATGTCCACGTGCTATCAGAAGTAACCAATCCATCAGGATCGGAGAGATACTCTTCGAGCATGAAAAAGCCGATTCCTTGGACAAAAGCCCCTTCTATCTGTAAGAAAATGCCATGTAAACTTCATGTATACACATATATACACTTACCTGTTGTGCTTATAGATGCCTTTCAAAAGCAAACAGCAGCCATGTGTATATAAGAAAGCCTAAACATGGTATGAAGCATTCAAGCATATAGCAATTTTGCAGCTTATTACGAGCAACACGGAAGATAAGAGATCATATTATGGATGGAACCAAGCCAACCTGCCCCAGATCAACAGCAGGATTCAGGCTCTGTCCACAGTCATAGACGATGTCCGAACGCAATATAGTAGTTTCTCCAGTAAGCAGATTGACCTCAACCTGTGACCAAAAAAACTTTAAGATCAGAACTTAGAGTACCATCAGTGTCAACCATTTCAATCACAGTCCCCAAACATGGGTAAGCAACTTAGCTTGCAGGAAAAGAAGGGGAGGCGGGAGTGTCCCAATTATTTAAATGTTTTCATTGCTCAATGTTGTGCGGACCAACCCATCCAACTGCCTGAGTACTAGGCTTCTTCTTAGGGTGGGTTCAAAGTGAAGACCGGTGTCTCCGGGATATGAACCCAAGCTTTTTAGTACCAATCTAAGGAAGAGATCTAGCTGCCACTCTACTTTACATTTCTTTGTCTTAAAGCTGTATATTTGCCAACACTTGGGAGAAAACCTAGTTTTCATTGTTCATGATGGTCTTGCTACTGAGGGGAAAAGTCTGGGAAAACTATTTCTTATGATTTGATCTATGTTTACTTCCTACACAAACCATAACAAACAGAAAACCCATGGGCTCAAGTCAGCATAGGAAAATAGCATTTGCCAATCACACACAGTAATAATTTACATTGGTGAATGCTTATATTGTGCAGGTAAGGCTCCTATTGTAACCAGAGACTAACAATTTCAACAGAAGTTTACCTCACTAACAGCAGCTCCATAGTTTAAATATTTCATGCTAGTAGACTCAGGTACATACTGAGCACTCGCTGACAAATTCACGGCTTGAAGATATGCCTGCATCAAGAAACTTGGGGAATAAACACTGGAGTCAACAGTTTCTGTATCAGGGCCTATAAATTTAAATTAACATTTGATCCTAACTAATTGATGCTTTCCCAACCGATACTTTGTATTCAGTTTTGAATCAAGATGGCAATTATAAATCCTGCCACAGGTTTGATAGCTGATGATAATGCAATCATAAGGCACTTTGTGCCGCCCACTATCCTTTCATCCCTGAAGAGACGATCTACAGGACCTAAAACATGCAGTTACCTGGGAAATCAATGCCTCCCACTTAACAGATCCAGTCTTTTGCTGCAAACTGTCCTTGACAGGGGTTAATCTTTCAACCAACATATTGCAACTTATCCTAACCGCTTCACAGCTAGATTCAGAGGTCGTGCTTCCAGCAGTAAATCCTCCCTGTGTCATGCTTAATGTATCTGCTTGTATAACCCGTACCTTTTCCAAAAGGTCTTCAGTTCCACCACACTTAATCAAACTAAGAGCATATGCAGTCATCTGCTTCACTTTTGTCCAGAGACCCTGGCCAAGCTCAATGCCTCCTACTTCCACTACAATGGATCCGTCCTGGAGGATGCTAACTTTACCTGGGGTCGGTCTCAGCAGCACTTCATGCAATATCGGCACCCTAGAAATACCTCTTTTGCGCCATTTATGAGTCTCGTTATACTGTTTTACCATGCCCAGTCTTTGGTTATAATGGGAAGTTGTAGCTACCTCATCCCAAATTGTGGGTAGTGTATATTCAGTTGGCTCCCCAGCACCGTGTTTATAGAATAAAGTTAAGCTATCATAAGTGTGAAGGTTCCTGTTTCTCACAAAATCAACATCCATAGAAAGGCTAGCTGCCACATGTTCGATCACAGCTTCAGCTATAAATGAACCTTGTAACTCGCCTGGCGCCCGCATTGCAGATTTACTAGTATGATTTGTCTTGCAGACTTTTATATCAAATGATAGAGCACCCCAGTTGTACTTTTTAAGTGCATTTAATATGTTCAATGGCAGTATTGGGCTAATATCTTCTGAAATTCCTGCATTAATCAACAAAACAAAATGCAAGGCAGTGATCTTCCCATCTGACTTGAACCCTACGCTATAAGTGATTTTCATCGGATGCCTTCCTCCAGCCATTATCATATCAGTCTTACGATTGAGATACATTCGAACAGGGCGGTGAAGCCTGTGAGCTGCTAGGGCACAAGCTGCTGCAGTCTACAAGAAGACAAACATTAAGCCATGATTAGAGGGCCAGGGATAAAACAGTAACAAAGATCCTTATGAGAATAGAAATCCAACTCGCCCCCCCTCCCCCAACCCCCAAAATAAAAAAATAACAAAAAAGGAAGAAGAAGAAACATGATATGGACATAATCAGATACTCACAGGCATAGCTCGTATTGCCTTTCCGCCAAAGCCCCCACCAACCCTTCTCGTAATAACACGAACATTGTTTGCAGGAACCCCAAGGCATTTTGCAACTACAGAGTGTGCAAATTCTGGAGCCTGAAGAGAACTATAGACCACCATGCAATTATCTTCATCTGGAATAGCAAGTGCAGTTTGTGTCTCCAAATAAAAATAGTATTGTGATGGGAGTCTGATCTAGATATACCATAAAGGGAGAAAAGAATTGCGGTAAGCATACATTTTCAGGAATCAATATATTAGTTTCTCATTAACTCGTGGCATTCACTTTTGTTGAACCTAACTAGAACAGGCTACGGCAGTACCTCAGCTGAAAGAATTTTGTGATCGGCTGCTGCCATCCCCTCGTTGAAGTCACCAACATGTTCTGGGTTAAGAAAAGGTGGGATTTCAAAAAAGCTCGACCTCTCGATGGCATCTTCGACAGTTAAAATCGGTGGCTCTAGATTCTCAGTATCATAGTCAACCACTGCAAGGGCTGCGGCAATATCTGCATGCTTCTGTGTATCTGCAACCTAAGAATCGTCTCATATGACTAACTAAACTTCAAAATAGGTACCACAAAATAGTAAGACAGCAAGAATAAGCTGCCCTCTTTCTGCAGGGAGATGACTTACAACTAGTGCAATACGTTCACCAGCACATCTTGTAAGATCATTAGCAAACAAAGGCTCAGACCCAAATATCGAACGGGCTCCTATGTTCTCCCCTTCAACTGGAATATCTTTGTAGCAAAGAATGGCGGCAACTCCATTTGGTGGTGACCCTGACTTGAAGTACACTCCTGTAACCCTTGCCAATGGTTTTGTGCTATATATGAATGCTCCATAGAGGCAGAAAGCTGGAGACGGAATGTCATCAACAAAAATGGCCTCACCTGTCAAACATTTATCAAAAAAGTGAATAAGAAGACAAAATTCTCTTGCTAACAAACACAGACAAAATATCATAGTGAAATATCTCCATGGGTGGGAAAGGGAATAACTTTTCATACAGCTCACTTTATAAGTACTAAGAAGAAACAACAGTATATGATGGGAACTAAACAGTCTACCTGTACCCAGTCTACATAAAGCATGCAAATTAATAGGGGACCCTCGTACCCAGTCTACATAAAGCATGTTAAAGAAGATCAGAAAACTTATAGATAATGATTTACATATGGTGATCAGTTCCTGCTCGTTCAAGAGAGAAATTCCAAGAAACAGCGGATCATTCATGCTAAGAATGTCATCATTCACACATTCAAGGAAGGCACTGAAATGTTCCAAAATCATATGTCCATATATAACAAAGTGTTAACACCATTACAAAGACGTACTGAAGATGAAAGTTCAATCAAGGATAACCAGGTAAGAAACAGATGATAATTAAAAGATAAAACACACCAGAAGCCTGAAGAGCAGCTCCAGTTTTTGCAATTGGCTCCCCAACAGGATGATGCTCACCACTGGATATGATCGTCTGTTTTGCAGGTAACAGCTGTGGTGGGCTATGACTGATGCCACACTCTTCTACTCCATATCCAGCTCCAGACTGAGTGTATCCATTCAGTCCTACACCAGAAAATTCAACACTAGTTTCACTCAACATTTGCAGAAACTCGAACAGAAATGCCTCAGCTAAGCTCATTCTATAAGATGGATGTGAGATGCCGTCTTCAGGTACAACAGTAGCTCGGACTAGTTTCATTGTTTCTTGGAGAACTGCATGGTCAAGAGTTCGACCAACCAATATTTCTTCGATTTTTCTAGCCCTAATTGCATGCTTAGTTCCATAAGCACCAAAAGCCAACCGAACATGGTTTACCTTAAAGCGATCAGTACCATGACATGGACAAATTTCAGCCAAGAAGGCAGCATTTAAGTATGGCAATGCATTTCCCCGAGGACGAGGTGAAGCTCTGTAAGTTTCAAACATCAATTTACAATGTGATTCTCGTTTCCAGATTGGAACTTTTACACTCACAATTATACTTCTAGAATCAAGTGGAGGCCTTTCCAAGAATTCCTCCAATGTAATTGTCTCCCATTTAGATGCTGTTACTATCTCTACTAGTGCATCTACAGCAAGTAATACAGTAACAATATCAGAGGGAAAGCCACTCCTCTGAGCCATAGCTAAATTCCCTCCAATACTGGCTGAATTTCTTACAGACCCCGAAGCAATTTTGTCAAAATGATCAGCGATTTTCCTCAATAGCATCTTAGCATCATCATGCATTATGTCTTTGCCACTATCCTTCAGTTCTACAATAGCTTTAGTTATTGACACAGCTGCTCCAATTTGGATGCCTGTAGAACCCCTTTTAACTATTGAGAGCTCCGGAATTTTTCTTAGATCTATATACGTATCATAAGATGCCAATTCCTTATAGTAACCTGTGCCTGTATTACTAACAACTATTTTTGCTCGGGTCATGTCATTGGCCCCTTTTGATTCTAGCATACCTTGAAGTTCCCCAATACTAAAAGGGCTATACCAAGAATATCTTTCAGAGTCCAAAAGCACTGTAGACTGTAACTCCTCCTTCAAGAACTCAGGAAATGTCAATAACTGACAACTGGAGTCATAAGATGGCAACTTATTGACCTTATTTTCTTTGCTCTCCCCCTTGTGCCAAAAGGAATTTAACCCCAAATCCTCAATATCAACATCACTGGCAAAGCTTTTGCACGCGTCAACAATAGGTCGATAACCAGTGCATCGACATAGGTTTCCTGCAATAGCCTTTTCAGCTTCAGAAACACTGAGCTTGGAAAAGTCAGGGGATAGGTCTGGCCTATTCCTCTTCTCAGCATTGACAAGGGCCGAGAAGAAAGAAACACACATTCCAGGGGTACAAAACCCACACTGGGAGGCATGAAAGCCAGCAATCCTATGGTGAATTGCATGAAAACCTTCTTTGGAATTTCCTAGACCTTCAGTTGTGGTGATTGAACAACCATTTATACTGCAAAGAAGTGTAAGACACGAATTTACAGTATAATCTTCTACCTGATCACGCACCGGATCATACTTGGACAGCAGCACAACACAAGCACCACAGCCACCTGTCACCATTAAATGATAAACGTCACAGATCAGAATGGCTCCTTATGCCATCACAAACAGCTAACTCATCAAGATGTGTTTTCTCAGACAGATCCAAGACATGATGAACTTTTTTCTTTTATTTTGAATTTATTTATTTTTGGGGGTTTCCTAATTGATGCACGGTTTTTGTCCATGCCATTGATGATGATGCTACCCCCTCCCCCCAAGAAAAAAGAAAAAAGAAAATCTCTACAGCATTCAACCTAGCAATGAGAGATTTTTGGTGGGTTTTTAGCACAAAAAGGATCTACAGCAAAAAGGTTACTTCAAATCATGATAAAAGGTCACAAACTACAGCCCCCACAGAATCCAATTGCACTCATATTTCCTTAATAGGGACAATAATATTTCAGTCTCAACTGTAAATTGATTCACTCCACCCAACTATATCCACAGTGACCCACTTCTCCCTAAGTGTCACAAGCTACACAATCATGCCACATCAGATCAAAGCACAAAAGGGGAAAAAACCAGTAAACAGAAAAACCACAAAGATAAATCCAGACAATCCAAAGGAAGTTAAAATTAAAAAAAAAAAAGAACCCCAAAAAAATAATTTTTCAGTGCAAAATATATCAAGCAAGGATTATCTCAAGCAAACCCAGTTCTCACATCTAATAAAAAATTAAGAAATCATATTCAAGAATCACTCTCATGAAAAAATAACAGGAGGAAAAGATAAAACACAAAAATAACAAACAAAAAGCACCCATTTTTCAGAGCAAAGCATATCAAGCAAGCATTAGCTGAAGCTAACCCAGAGTTGACATCTCAAAAATATTTAAGAAATCATAATTAACAATCACCAATCATGGACAAATAACAGTTAAGAGTAGAGTAAAACTAACTGACCTTCTCCACAGCCAAGCTTGACACTTTTGAAACGGGTCCGAGAACGCAAGAATTCAAGCAAAGTGGTTGATGGGTCGATGGAGGTGACCTCAAATCTCTCTCCATTAACAGCAAACACCAAATTCCCACCTCCCCTTTTTCTCTCTATGCCCACCATTTTCTTTTTCTTTTTTTGGGTTTTGCAGTATGAAGAGATTAAAAGCAGAGAAGTCCACTCAGCCCTACACAAGCATCTCTGATGGAATACCCTGAGTGTAGAGGCAGAAAAATCATCAAATTAAAAGGGCAAAGAAAGAGACAGACACCCAATAAAAAAATGAGATGCTAATCATTAACACTCTCAGATGATTAAACAAAACATTTTCTGGTTTCCCGAATTAAAAAAAAGGGAAAGATAGTATTTTCCATTGTACTCGGTAGTTTCACTAAAAAGCATGGAAATATTCAGGTCAGACTAGGAAGGGCGGTGGTGAGTGTTGTCATGTTGTGCACGGGGTTAGAATTCTGAGGCCATCCTTTCATAAATCATGAGGGATTTTTTTCTTTTTTCCCCCCTAAATCAACGAAGGGATAAAGACATCTCTTTTCATGTCAAGAAAGTTGCCGCATTTCATTTCCTGATATAGGCTTTGTCATATAGGCAGTTGTAACTTATATGAGTATTTACTTCTAGACTTTGTCAGTAAAATAATATTTTGATTAATTTTTTAATTTATATACACATAAGTCAATAAAAAAAGAACGACTTTTTAAAAAAGGAAAGAGGTTATAAACAGGGATTTAAAACGTGGATTCGGGCGCGTTTGCGATTACAGTCACGATAACACAGGAGCGTTGAGATGTGCTGATTGTGGAACGGATCGCGTTCACCGCAGCGTGAGAAGGCTCACATAGTTGTTTTTTTCGTTTGTATTTGTATTTTAATACCACAATTAGCTAAGTAATGCTATTTTTAGCATACTTCTCATTTAATCATATTACAATGGGCTGATTTTCACAATAGTTAAACTAAATAATATATGAAAGATTTAACGCAAATTGTAAGGTTGCAGATTAATTAACCAATTTAGAGTATTGATAACATAATTAACATAAAAATATGATAACAATAACATATTCAAAAATATGATAAGCGACATATTTAACTGTTTAACAATTTAGAGAATTAATAACATCATTCACAGTATTTATTTATAATTAAAGTACTGTAAAGATTAAAGTATGATAACAATTTAACAATTTAGAGTATTAATAACTAAGCTTCCTCCAAAGTTTGATAACCCACCACTTCCCTCTTTTTGGCAAAAACAAAATATTTTCAATTTTAAAAAAATTAAGTAAAAATTGCCCACACTCCAGAATATTCGAGTGAAACCAAGCCCACTTGAAAATCTAATATCTTGTCAACTGGCAGTTTGCACACCTTCGTCTCCCACCTCCTTCATCTCCCCCACTTCACCGCGCACTCCTTCTCTTCCCCCACATCTTCATCCACTCCCCCAGTCTAGCGCTCTCACCCACTTTCCTTCTCCGCCAAAACGCCCCCTGCCCCAGCTCTATGCATTAGTCACAAGTCCCGACTGCCTCCATGGCCATCAAACCACGGCCAAGCGCCACCCATCACTGCAGCCTCTCTCCCTCAAGATCGGGCCACCACCAATCACCACTCACAGGCTCTGCTTAGGGTTAATGAGTCATGTGCTTCTACCAATAGCAGTTGAGTAAAATACTTGAATCTCTATTTTTTTAAATTTTATCGCGAGTCATTCGTCCGCGTCGCGTTACATCCCAGTCGTCACGGCCACTCCACAGTAAACGCAATTCACGATCTTTTTCGGTTCGTTAAAGTGTAATTCCGAATCCGGTTCGTTTGAGCTTTCAAGGGAAGACTATCCCCCCCCCCCCCCCCCCACAAAAAAAAAAAAACCCTCTAAAACGTGTAGCTTCAAAATTTTGAACACAGTGCTATATTGCAAAGTACTATAAAAACACGTTTAAATTTATGTAGGAGAGTGGCTGCCAAGTTACAAGTACAATGCACAAAGTTGAGCATGGTCTGTTACAAGTAGGAGCATATCCAATCTTTTGTTCCAACAAGAAAATAGCATTCTATTTTACATTTACATAATTGGATGTCACTTTTCATTTCCTGAATTCACTGTCACTAATGTAATATTTGATTGAATGTAATATAATATAGATATAATACAATTAACTTTGCAATGCAAACACGATTTTTTAGTGTTGGAGTATAAAAGTGGGTATTGTTTCACATTATTAAAATACAAAGAATGTGAAAGTGGGTGTTGTCCCATATTGAAAAAATTAAAGGGTTTAAGCATGTATATAAACTTGTGAATTACTTCACTCATTGCCAATTAATTTTGGATTGGAACCTTATTTGAGCTTATATACAAAACTTTTTCGTTTAAAGCCCAATTGATATAAAAATTTAACATGGTATTAAACGGGTTGCTCAATCTTGACTTGCCACCACCCTTGTTTAATTAAAAAATGTGTGCATGTGTTAAACCTTGTTAGTAGTCCACACGTTAGGGGGCCTATTGGATTATGAAAGTAGGTATTATTCTACATTGTTAAAATACAAATAATATAAAAGTAGGTGTTGTATTATCCCACATTGTTAAAATACCAAGAATATGAAAACGGATGTTGTCCTATATTAAGAAAATTAAAGGAATTGAGCAGATATATAAACTTGTGAGTTACTTAACCCATTGCCAATTGGTTTTGAATTGGAACCTCATTTAAGCGTACATAAATGACCCATTCGTTTGTGGTAATTATAATTACAAGATAGTACTTTCATTGCAATACTATCAAACAACCAAATAAAATAATGAAAATACTATTTCAAATATGTTTGCATTATAAAATTAATTATATCTAACTAAACATTATATAATTTTCTAATAAGATAAACAGAGAGGGTATCTTTGACTTCTCCCTTTTGGTAATTCTCAAAATAGGATACAGCTATTCATATCTGATGTTTTACATTCTATACACAAAAATTAGATATCTACATAGTTCTACATCTAGCTCAAACAAATGTCACAAATCTTACATCAATTCATCCACACAAGTTGTAATATTGCCTCAAAGCATTTACTTTCATGACTGTGTACCATGTAGACATCGATAAATCTCCTTCAAGCACTTTAATCACCAGTATTTGTAGTCTGTGGATGATCTCCACACAAATTATGCGAAAATTGGCTCGGTTTTGCAGGGAACAGCAACTTAGCCCACACCTTGGCCCCGGGAAAAGATGCGTTCCCTGCAAGGACGATGCTCTGATGAATTTAAAGGGTAGCAAAAGCAGAGGCATTCATAACTGATCTCATACTAATGTGGTGTTGGATTCCACACTAAGAACTCCTCAGCAACCTGTCGTTTCGCCTGATTAACATGGCAGCTCATTCTACCAAGGGATTGTAATGGAAGATATCATTACCAAAGGCGTCTGAGTAATATTCATTATAATTGAGGTAGCTCCAAAAATGAGGGAGACCAAACTTCCCGTGCTTGGGAGACTTGAGATAAGATTTGTGCAATTCTTTCAGACTATGATAGAACTTTTCCTTCAGGGAGTGAGCCTGCAAGTTAAAGAGACAGCAAGCAAAATCAATAAGCCATTCTGTCCACAGTTGCCTAATCTGGGCTGCCCGCTATTGGATCGTGGAAAAGAATGGAGTTCACTACTTAAATCTAGCAAATTCTTCTTCAAATTCCAGACACGTTTGCAGTATGGTGATTGCTCAAAACAGGAGTCTTTTTCTCTTTTGGGGGGGGGGGTGGTGTTTGACTGAACCAAATAACTGATGATTTCATCTCCATTGAATAAAAAAAACATACGAAGGGTTCAGTTTCTTAGAGATAAACAAACAATATGAAAGATCATTTTCACAAGAGACTTCACAACCGGACTTGCATTAAGCAACATACATGACATCTATTAGGAAGATGATTTTAATGTTACTGTGAAATGTAAATTGGATTCACAGTAAATATAAATTTCTACATACTACCCTCTCAGCTCTCATTTCACCTATTTGAAAGTCATTTGGTTATGTGCAATGAATCTAACTCTTCAATGCTGAGAAAGCCCTGGTTCTCTCTTTATCACCTTACAAAAATAGGAGGCAATACATAGAAAGCTTGTGGTACTTCAGGGGATTCACTTCGAGTTGCTGCAGAGAATCACACCATGAAAGGTCCAGACTACAGCAATACCATTGTCATCCATTTTGTGCGATGTATCATATGCCGCACCGTATTGAGTTGTTCACTTCCCGAGAAACTTAGGCTAGTAACACTGAGGTACGCTGTGTCAGTTTGTCTATCCTGCAATCTACTAGGCTCGAAGTGTTCATGCACTCGCATCTCAATTAGATTTTCCCAAGAAGACAAGGGTTTATAAACATCTCAAAAATGAAAGCATTAAGAACCAATGTCATGAAGAAAGACAAATTGGGCACACAGAACTTATGGCTTGCATCTGCACTCTGAGATCTCTCTCTCCCAATGCTTTTACACAATATCAAGCCATTTTGACATTAAAACATGACCTTTTTTTAATAAATTAATTCAAAACCTGACCAAAGATGGTTCATTGTGAATGACTGGCAGAGGAACCAATCAGGCAGGAATACAGCTCTTACCTGAGAGACATTGATCTGCACAATGCTGCCTGTGGAATCCTGGTTGTCTGATCTGACATCTCCGGTTCCTTTGAGAATATATGATCTAAAATCTAGTCCACATTGCAAAATGCTCTGAATGTTGTTTGATACAGATAGTGTTTCTTCAGCTAGGAAGCATCTGTATGCCAATGTCAACAGTCATCTAAAAGTCACATATTTAGGTACTACCGCTGGAGATACAGAAGTTATACCCACTACCCTCGCAAAGGAAAGAACGGGATGAACAAAGAAGGAAAAGAGAAACAAAATCTTAGGTTTGGGCTTCCACTTTTGTAGTCATTTTAATCCTTGAAACCATCACCACCATTACTTAACATTCTTCAATATGCTGCACATTCATGCAACTGATTTAAGTACACATGAATAGAAAACCAGGTCAACTGAGGTTCTGGCGTCCGATAACGAAGTTGTCACAAAGCTCAATTCATCTTGTGTACTACTTCCTCAAACAGTGGGTTTGTTTTTATACTTTTAAACAACTACAGTCCAACTTCTGATGCTATCAATAGCAGAACACTGTGAAGGTGGTGGACTGGTGTAGCACTATGCATGTTGCACAACATGAGCATAAACATAGTACCCATGGGCAGTTGTTTTACAAACTCTGGTTCGATTTTAAAACTACACTCTCCTGAACCCATTACAAGCATGAAACTTACATGTGCATCGAATCCATCAAGTAAGCCATGTGAACAGACTCGAGATCCATCATATCTTTGACCTGAAACAATAAATCCAAAGGTGAGACAGATACCAAGGCAGCATAATCTGTTCCAGTTAAAGCATGTGTTGGAAGACAAGAAATTCCACCACAAGCAGGAATATGTGCTACATTCATCATTTTGCCCTTTTCTGTTATTTTCATCTTCGGCCAGCACAACTAAAGACCTGTAAACCAATAACCAAGAAAACTCACTTTCTTACATACTATACTATTTTTACTTTATGTACCTTAGCGCTCAGGGTGAACTAGGCAGAAAATAGAGAATGAAACTAGTGACAAAGAGACCAAAGAAGTCCAAGTGCTTCAAGCAATCTATTGGTACCAAGGGCAGTACTCCCATCAAATCTGAGGAAATCACCAATCTAGCTCACTTAAGCCCCTGATACGGTGATACCATCATTGCATGTCTTTCGAATAAGAACCCAGAAGTCACCATTGCTCTGTCCACATTACGTGAGAGCTGAGCCTCTAAACTCCAGAGTGACTGACAAGTCATAGACTTTGAATCCAATGGCATCCTTCCTGGATAGAAGGTAGTTGCGGAGGTTCATGTTACTGATTTCGACTCATGTAGACTACAGTTGTAGATTTAAGAAAATCCTGCACCAGTGGCATCCTATGCTAATGATCCAATACGAGTATATGACTTCTTATTTATAAGGATATCTGCAAGTGAGAAGAGGGGCCCCAAAATAAATAAGAAGCTCGAATAAAGCCCCCCCCCCCCCCGGCTAGCAAAGAGGACCGAGAGATGTAGAAGTGCCATTAGCACTATAAACAAATAAGTCATAATTGGTGATGGCCTCAAACCTCATGCTTAAGGGAGTAGTCGAATCTGCACCAGGATACATGTGATAACTGTGATAGCACATACTGCTGCAATGCGAGTACAAAATGATTAACCTGATGCCTGCAACAAATCAGTGAGTCAAAGTCAAAATTTTGTGATTTTTGGCTTCATTGACCCGCTGTGAGGTTTATCCAAGGTTGTTTTTTCTTTCTTTTTTTCATTCCTTTTGGTAGGGGGTTTGTTTTCGGGGGGCAGGGTAAGTGGCCTAACTAAGAGTCCACTTATGGACCCACCCTAGGCATGGAGGGTTTGGTGGGAGGTGGGGGACAGGGGGGAAAACCCCTTCCTCACTGATGGCCCTACAAAATTTACCCCCAAACCTCCTTGATAGAAGGTGGGCAAAACCCCTTTGATGGTTAAAGTTTGTTCAAGTTGAACATAGAGTTCAAACTATAAGAAAAAGTTCTCATTTAACTCATTCATAGAAAAGGAGAGATACTTCGGAAATTTACAATACAGGTATAAACTCTCTCTATTCATGTCGAAGTATCCAAAGTCCCAAATAGTATGGAAAATTTACAACCACATAAGATCAACAATTTCTTCAACAGAGTGCTACATAAGACACGGCCATCAACTTGGAAGATTCAACTTCTTTTCTGTCGAAAGAATAGTGTTGATGCTTCTGAAATGCTAAGGTAGAGCAACTCTGACACAGACATTAGAGGTTCAAGTGACTACAATAGCCTCTCCATAAAAGTGAAGGACAGAATTCATACATTTGACACTACTTACCAGACCCACCAGGTGCAGCTTCATGGGGTGCAGTCTTGTAGTATCAACATAACACTGTTTATTTTATGGGGAATGAAGATACATAGTTTCACCACTTTACAAATGGACAGCAAAAGGAGATAAAACACTCATAGGGAAGTCCGAAGGAACTGACACAACTTTTATTATGGATCAATCCATTCATCTATAACAACAGCATCCATGATTTGATGATACAGTGTGTTGATTGGAACCTATTGGTCTAGTATTATTTTGCTTACAGCTTTCCTCACTGCAAAGTCAGGATAGTAGCAATGACTTTTTGATATTCATCCATTAGAGGAACCAGCCAACCAACCCTGTAAGTCTGTGCAGGTAAGACACTGCCATCTAGCATGATATGCGGTAGATGAGGATCTGTTGCAGCACCTTAGCAGCCTTTTGCTTCATTGGTATGTAATGGGGCACAGCATTTTGGTTCATTCTTGACCAGGAACTCAATGCGGAGTCACAGGAAAGACAGAGAGTCCACCTAAGTCTAGGTACAACGGGTAAATGGGCAATGTACAGTGCAGCTAATGCCCAGGATTAACATTTATTAATATCTGCAAAAAGTGCACCATGTGCAGACAGAACGAACTGGTATTTTGATTCAGGTAACCAGTATCTCTCAGGTTCGAATTATAATAATCTTGGAACCACATCCTGTGGATTAAAATCTACGCTGACGAAGGAAGGTGAAAAGGCCATTAGCAGGACTACAGAAGCATATTGTCAGTAGACTTCACTACCTCAATTTTACTAGGTAATTGAAATCGTTCCTCGTCGACTGCTGCCATCCATTACTCTGACCAAATAGATGCCTAAACTCCTGCAAGGCAACAATATAAGGCAATGCACTCATCATTAGTGAAGCACAAGCAAGGATAGCAGCCAGAAACATAATTCCAGCAACCTGATCTTAGTTTAACATAATCATGCCTATGTGACTATGTCACAAACAAGAGGACTAAAAAATGTTCCCCGAAATCCTGAACAAAGGAAACACGGTCAAGAGGGAGAAAAGACATGAGAATCCTTAACAGCAAGTCAGATCTAATCAAAGGAATGAAGGATGCTTTAAAAAGACGGGAAACATGACACTGTTAGTAGAAAAAATGGAGGGCTTGTAGTCTAGTCAATGGAAGTTGGACCCAAACATCAAGGCTGTCACGAACTTTAGACAGCTAACCAATAATAACAACCAAAAAAAGATAAAAGAAAAAGAGGAGGGCGGAGGGGTAGGAGCAATTGATCTTGATTCTTGATCACCTTTAACTGTGTACGATAATACAGATGACACGCAACAAAAATTAGCTACAACAAACATATACCTTCAACGAACACCACACATCAGCTAAAGACAGAACTGCAAGCTTGATTTGTATCAGAAAAGTGAATATCTCAGCATATACTCCCAATGCACTTGGAGTCAAGACAATACTGATGGGCCAATCCACCCTGTAACCAAGCCCTATAAAATCAAAAGAATGTACCCCTGCCATTCGCAAGATAGTTAAGCACTGCCCATAATGAATAACAAATAACAACCTAATGAGATATAAAGATCAGAAAAATGCCCCCCCCCCAAAAAAAGAGGGCAAAACCAATTAAATAAATAATCAAGGAAAACATTTACCGAATGCTGTTGTTGAAAAGGGAGTTCTGTCCTGATCTTTCATATAAACATATAAGCGATCCTTATTGTGGTCTGTGTGACATGAAGACCTCTGGATTGATAACTCAAGTAGCCCCTGAATTTCAGGAATTTTTTGCTCTGCCTCCATAAAATACCATTTCTGCTTAATAGGGAAGATACAAATTATAAAATACCAACAGAAAGATAAACAACCATTAACAGTACAGAATAAAAGGAAACAGCAGGAAGATTACATGATGCAAGAGAGATGTAACAAATAGATCTGCCCAGTCTGCTATTTCCATGAAATGATACCGTCGCAATGACAGAAAATGCTCCTGCAAATCAAATCCTCCTTCCAGCATTTTGATACTCAACCTGCTCACATAAATATATCTAGTGCCGTGAAGGAAATTTCCCAGTACCAGCCAATGGTATCCATACCAAATGTACTACAACATATATCTTTCAAGTGCACGCTGACTATGATTAAACATCTTATGGGAAATCAATACCAAAATATAACCAGAAGTAAGAATAACCACAAAAGGACAATAACATACCAATCTTTGCTAATCTAATTGTAAAGGATACTGTAGCATAATTTCCTGCAGCAAGCATTTATCAATAATGAAATCAATGGGTATCTGGAAATTATCCCCAGACCTAAGCTCATGCATGTGCCCTCTGACAGCAGCATCGCTTATGTTGGATGTGGGTGAACCACTGAGCAAACTTTGCCAGCTACTCCCCCCACAGGCATTTCTCAAAACAGCATCGATGCTGCCTCTCTTTAAGTCCGAAGGAGCACCTCCTTGTTCCATATGTGCCTTGCACGGTGTAATATCATCTGCATTATACCCTTCTTTTCCACAACCATTCACCTTGTGACAGGCTGAAGTGCCAACTGAAGAAGATGGCACAAGTTCAACATGATTGCTTTCATCTGCCGGCAACCTGTCCATGTAGATCCCGAAAGGATCTCTGGCAGATGAAAAATCAAAGCAGGGAAGAGCTTTGCTGATTCCTAAAGCACTCACCCTAGGTTTGCTCCCATCATAAAAGAAGGCACTTTTCGTGAGCACGGGGTTCATACTGAGAACATTGCATGGATATTTTACATTCCAAGATTGTATAAGAAACGAATTTGCTGGGGGATATTCATGCTCCTTAGATAAATCATGCATTAATACACCCCCTACAGAAGATTTGTCACTAGAATATGAAATGCTTTCTCCTATTCTGCCACGATTGGAGGCCCATGTTCCATGGCCGCTGCTTGTAACATGAAAATCTCCACCATCTCTGTACCTTATGCCAGTACTCAAAGGATTTCTTAGAAGACCTCCAACAGGCCATCCTAGGTCAGGCACATGACCAGCATATTTAATGCCAGAGATACATGAGCTCGATAACTCCACTGCCTCTTTGTCTGAATCATTATATTTCCCGATGATACTTTCTCCAATATCAGAATCGGCCAACTTATTTGGAATGGAGAGCTGTTGCTCAGTTTGAGACATTTTCAGAGGATCCTTATCAGATGACAGACTAGAGAAGCATAAAGAAGAAAGATAACTTCGTTTGGAACAAACCAAACCATCATGAACCTCATGTGAGTTTGTAGAATCAGCTTGCTCTTCCGAATCATCTATAGATGAACATTCAGAAGACTCCAGATCCACTGCAAATCCAAAGTCCTCATCCATGCTAGATGCCTCTGAATCCATGTTCTGTGAAACCCTGCAAGTTAGTTACAGCAAGAGAGTTTCATGAACTGCGCTTCAGACAATTTTTTTGATAAGGAGCTTCGGAAACTGATGTATAAGAGATTTTTTTTGGAGAAAATAAAAAAACAGAAAGGACCAAAGAAAGCAGAAAGAATGTACACATCAGTCATACTATAAAGTCTTTATGTCCTTAAACAAGGAAAAATTGTATCCTAGCCATATCTCAACTGCTTGCTCCCAAGCCAATCAAATCACATGACGAATTTTTCTAGCGAAGATTTTTGTCTTCCCTATAGGCTCAATAGTTTCCCAGCTAAGATTTCTTTGCTTTTGCCAACAAATCCAGTTGTTTCTGTTACCCAAGGGAAAAGATGATCAGGCCCTTGAACTATCAGAGCACCAATGAAAATGGGGGGTATGCTTACGTCATCTTCTATGAAAACTTTGGAGCACTACTGAAAGTTTCCAACCATGCTCTCCCACACACCAAAAATATTTCAGTGTTGAAAAGTTCAAGACTCTAAACTTTCAATGATTATAAATTTGTGAGCAGTCCAGGCAAATGGACATAGCTGAAAAGGCAGTAGCAACAATTTGTCTCTGCAGGTGTCCCAAGTGTGTGTGCACATATCTGTGTAAGAGAGAGGGAGGGAGATACCGATTCATATCTCTATCATCTGCAGCAGCATGTGGAATCTGCATCTCCTCCAATGTAGATGAACACTGGACATCTATAGGTCCTGCATTCACAGCAGAATCATGCAAAACTACCTGCAATCACAAATGCCCAAGGAATTTAACTAAAGGCGTATGTGAAAATTCAAGGAAGTGATAATGCAGCAAAAGGATATTTACCAGAGACAGAAATAGAATAATTATCAAAACTAAGAGATATTGCAGCTTCTGACAAGAAAGTTACAAGGAAATGACAGGTCAATTTTCAGATGTCAAAAATCATTCGAGCAAACTACAGCTTTCATGGGTCCATAGGACCCAATCTCGCTGCAACTATGAATGCTTGCAATGGTAAGGCTGCCTAAATTGAGATCTCCCCAAACCCTGCTGAAGCTAGACTCATACTGTCTATTTGTGTCATGTTGTGTTGTAAAAGTCGTTCAGCAAATGCTGCAATCACATAGTAACATATGAGCGCAACCAAAAAATA
Source organism: Selenicereus undatus (assembly GCA_017589665.1). Lineage (NCBI taxonomy): Eukaryota > Viridiplantae > Streptophyta > Magnoliopsida > Caryophyllales > Cactaceae > Selenicereus > Selenicereus undatus. The sequence continues at coordinate 101,389,700 of JACYFF010031954.1, forward strand.
AACTGTACTTTCTAAGAACAAATCAGCCCCACTAAAGGCAATCTACCACCAGAAACTCAGCAGTGTCACACGTCAGTGCCAGAGGTAGATGTACAATTTGCTATCATGTTCTCCTCCTCCATTCTGCTTTCACACTAACAGTTCTGTAAGCAAAATCTCAAACATCTCATCACAGAACTCATTGTTGCAGTGATAGTATATCAAACTTCCTTTACTCATCAACAAATAGCACGCACAAAGGTACTGCGGGTTGACTCGTGATCTCATCCGTACAACAACCATGAAGCAAAACACACCCAAAGGTACATCCTTGGAGCGGTCCAATATTCGTAGGAAAGTACTTACGTGATATATCCCTTAGTGTGTGCAGTGTGCAGACAAATCCTTACAGCATCATGTGAATGTAAGCTACCAAATTTCCCTTCTTCTAAACACCTCCATAAAAACTCTCTGGGAACTTGCATGGATTTTTCTAATTCGCTGGAGACTATATGCAAGTCCCGTTGTTTGTTCTAAGTGAATAGAGTCTGTCGGACCACCCAGCAAGAAACTGCATTGATTCTTAGAAATGGACTTTTTTTCCTCAAGATTTCTCGATCATGCTCTCCCCCAGCTTCACAGTGCCCAATTCTTCATTCTCTTAAAAGCCTCTGTGACTTCTCCCTCGATATGCGTCTAGCAAACCTAAAGTTGCCACCTCTCTTATTCTGATTGAGCACCATTATTAGGAATAACTCCTACCTTGTTCATAGAAGATCTTATAAAAAATTTACCACCTTTCCTTTATCTTTACCTTTTCCATAAGTAGCCAATCTTCTTATCCCTAAAACATGTTATTTGATCCAAGTCCTTTGCCTCTCTATCTCTAGCCTTGCTAGCTAGAAGACCTCCTACTATCCCTAAACTTTCCTTGAGAATTCCCTCTGAGGAGGATCTAGTCAATATGTGATGTTGAGTACCTGCTCTCAATGGTGACTGAATGCTTTTCTCTTTCTAGAAAATGAGTTTGCCATCATTAAATCTTGCACCATAGCAAAATCAGCAATCATCACCCGCTTTATTTCTATCCGTAAACTCAAACCCTCCACAACTATCCGCGTACCGATCTCCCGTCCACACAAGCCAATAAGGCCATTAAAAGCCTTCTCAAATGAAAAGATACCTTTTTTTTTGTAAGAAAAAGATAATATACTCATTAAGAGAAATGGAATAGATGCAAGAAAGGATGCTGAGGGGGAAAAGAAGAAAAAAAAACATCCCACAAAAGGCTAGTTCCAACCCCAAAAAGGGGCTATCCACAAAATCAATAATATCAAACAAAGAGGAACAAAAAACCTCCTCCGTCCAAAAGAATAAGGTCTTGAGCCACTTGTCTTTCAACCGCTTAAGATAGAAGTTTCAACCCCATCAAAGACCCTCCTATTCCTCTCCATCCATAAAATCCAAAAGATGGCATGCCAGGCTCTACATTCAACCTTCGTTATCCAAAAAAAAAGGAAAAAGACAAAACTTCCCAAGCCACTAGTTGATGTGCCACCGTGCTGGGCACCATCCAATGAAGAACCAAACAACTCCAAGCTAAATTCCAAAGGTTTCTAGCAAAGGGACAGTGGAGGAGAAGATGGTCTAGGGTTTCCAAATTGGCTTTGCACTTGAGGCAGCTATTGACCACAGTTTTCCCCCTCTTTTTTAAGTTGTCATAAGTTAAGATCTTGCCGTGAGAAGCTTCCCACACAAAACAAGACACTTTCAAAGGAGCAGATGATTTCCAAATGATATTCCAAGGAAAACTACAAGCATAAGAAGATAACGCATAGCCAACAGGCGAAGAGAGGTGAAGAAAGTAAGATCTCACACTGAATCTCCCAATGGCATTGAGATTCGATCTAACCATGTCAATTGGGAATCATGGAAACGCACTCCGTCAAGCATGTTGACAAACTGAGCCACGTTATCATCCTCTGAGAAAGCATCACGAACAAAAACGGGGGATCAAACAAGAGAAGAAGAGTTGTGCTCCAAATAATCAAAGACACGCACATCCCTATCCTCTGCAAGGGCATAGAGTGAAGGCAAGCGATCCCTCAAAAGAACTCCACTACACATTTGTGATGCCAAAAAAAGATGGAGGAGTCATCACCCACCTAGAAAGTTATGTGACGGAAGAATCGTTACCAACCTCAAGTAATGAACTTCCAAAGACCAAGACCAACGCCATAAGTATCATTAGGCTTGGTTGGAATCTAATAAAACCCTTCACCCCATATCTTGGCCACGGTTCTCCAAAGTCTCTCGTTCTCTTTCATAAATCTCCATAACCATTTACCAAGAAGGGCCTCATTACAAATTGTCAGGTCTCTAATGCTTAAGCCTTCATTAGGAAAAGGCTGCTTAACAATATTCCATAATTTCCATTTCACCAAGTTATACTTGAAATCGTTCCCAAAAGACCCCCAAAGGAAGCTTCTTTGAATGGCTTTTACTTGTTAGCCACCGGATGAGAAATGAGAAAGAGTGAAAGAAAGTAGGTTGGGATGCTAGAAAGGACACTTTTAATTAGTGTCAATTTTGCCCCCCTTACTGAGATACTTGGCTTTCCAACCATAGAGTTTTTTTGTGAAATCTCTTAATAACTGGTTCTCAAATAGACTTCTCTTTAAACTTTACACCAAGGGGAAGCCCCAGATAAGAAGATGGAAGGGAGTCCAAACGATACTTATGAGTTGCAAACACCCTTCAAGGCTGTTGCAACCGTCCCCAAATTTTCTGTACAGATATCCAGTCTCACACAAGTCAAATCGCTTATTAAAGTATTCTCCTCTGAAAAGACAAACAGAAGCACTCACAATATTACCAGTCTCTTAGGTTCTCCTTACCCCCTCCCCACAAACTGGCAACTACTTTAAGGCTATGTGCATGACATTAACTCACTTAACTTCTAACACTTGCCCACATACCCCTCCAGATAGAAAAGCCGCCTCAATGTCACAAATCAAACCTATGCAGACCCCCAACTTTTTTTCTTTTTTCCCTTGATCTCCCCACGCGCGCTAGTTGATCTCAGACCTCTCTGAAGCTTCCATCAGCTCAAAGGACATTTTTGTAAGAATTACAACATTCTAATTGCTCAACAAGACAATTAGCATGCTATATACCTTGTCTCCCCCCCCCCCAAAACCCCCAATGACAAGCCCTCAATCCAACTATAAAACCAAGAACTGTATCATAGAAGACACCAGAGCCAGGGCAGAAGACAATACTCTGAGGGCATGTTCATTTCAGCAGTTAAAACTAGTGGCACGGAGCGGTAAGTGGTAAGGAGAGGTGAGGAGCAGTAAGCAGTAGGCAACAATAGTAAATATATGTCTAAAAGAGTAGTGCGCAGCAGCAAGGAGTAGCAAGAGCTAGGAGAAAAATGTCAGAAGCGGTAGGAAGTGGTAAGTAGTATGCTAGCCTAGAACTACTTAATGATGAAACAGACAGGCACTAAGGGAAGCTAAATAAAAGAGTCACAGACTTAAGAATACAAGGGGTCAGTACATTAACGACCCAAACAAGAAAGAAAATAAGCACTGGTAGCAGTAGACTAGACTTGCAACGAAAGAAACAGAAACCATGAGGCAAACAAATCAGCCCACATGAAATTCACTAGATATTCATAAAATACACAGGACTATGTAGAAACTTGACTATCAACACTGGTACATAACTTAAGAATTAAGTGCATGTTGCAAGTATTTTATCAGGCATAATGAATAAACATTTACGAGTAAGACAGAAGAAACATTATTCATCCCAAGACAAATATTATCCTCCGACCTATTATCAGGTTTAAGCAAAATTTACAAACAAGAGAGAAGAAAGTAAGAAACATTATTCATCAAACATTTTTCTGTAGCAAGAACTTAGCCACCCCTATCCTCCGTAAAGGAGTTGGTCGTTCAAGTTTGGTTTGATATCTTAGACATAGAAAGAAAGAACAAGCGCAGGAGACTAGGAGAGAAGAAGCAACAAACAACAGAAGAAGATATTTACTTTCTCCTATCAAGCTGATATGCACAAAATAACCTGGGAAAGGCCGGAAAATTGGTGATACAGCAACAAGTGTCATAAAGCAATTTACAAGAAATTGAACCTATTGAGGCCAAGTGTCTGCAATTTTGACATTGAATGTATGTCAAACATCAATAAATGAAGTACAACAGGATGCATATACGATCAATCATTTACAAGTAATTGCCCTCAATAGTTTGCTCCTATCAACAAAGAAGAAGATACCTGATGATAATGCATGTCTAGAGTATCCATAACTTTTTCAAGCTGTTCTTGCATCTTACTATAGAAGTCTCTTCTTGAAAGCACAGTAGCTTCTATTTCTTCTTTACTAAAAGTTAATGGAGAAGAAAATATTCTGCCACTAGGAGGGTCGCTTGAGCCTGGAAGGATATCCTCGAAAGTGTATTCCCCAGTATGAACATAATTGCACAGCTGAAGCAATCTCATTACCACTTGAAGTTGCTGACCAGCTCTTAGCAACGGAACTGACACAGTTTTAAGGAAACAAGGAAGAACAACTGCATCTTGTTCCTGGACATAGTTTCATAAGTGCATCAATTTTATATAACAGAACAAAAGCCCCTCAATCGTGGCCCCAGACATGTTAATCATTTAATAGAATATTACCCTGACAGTGGCCAGTGGGAAGTCAACAGGAATGCCAGCTTTACCACGTAAATAAGGCAGCGGTTCCACTTTGTATTCCACTATAAACTCACCATATGGATCATTAATCTTAGCTTCATAAATCCAGGATCTAATGAAGCTGCAATATGGTTCTAGTGACCTCAGAAAAAGGTACTTGAGAAGAGTGCTATGAGCTGGATCAACAACCTACAGATTGTTCAAGATTACTAAAAGTTACAATACAAGAACATCCAAACTACATGTCCACAATGCCGAATTGGAGAAGAGAGGCATGATGGAAATGAATGAAGTAAGTGGCAAAGTGCGGATTGACTTTGAGACATTGTTACCCAACAAAGATACCTGGTCACGTGCGATTCTATGTGTTGTCTAAAAAAACTCTCAAAAGAAGTACATACTAAGATGACAGAAATACTTTTGGCCAAGTTTGAATGCTCAAGGCCCATGATTTTGTACATCAAACCCTGGATTCTGCTCCATTGCTAACCATAAAAACCTCCTCAAATTCACAATCAGGAAACCAATAAAGATATCCACACTCACCTGTAGTTGTTCATACAAATAAGTGAGTAAATTCGCTCCTCTAGGAAAGTTACGAAATTCCATAGCCACATTTGTCATTAACTCTTCAAAGGATTTTTGTGAGAAACAAAGAGCTGCATCATGCAAATAGCACAGATTCCCAAGAGCCTCAATTTGGATTCTTAACTCTTTTGTGTGCAGGTAAACCTCCAACAGTGTAATATCAGAATGTGATACACTTGTCAGACTACCTTGCCATCGTGAAGAATTTGATTGCAAACTGACACTATCAAAGGAGCGCCTCACATGTGCTGACGCATTTAATGTGTCTAAAGCACAGAGATATCCTTCCAAAATCTTTTGAATAGCAACTGCAAATGCCTGATTAACAAGGCTATGTGGAGGATGCTTCATATTCTTGCCCGCGTTAGTCTGGTTATCTGCTGCTTCTAGTTCGACTACTTGTCTCTCAGTCAGACTTCCTTCAAAAAGCGGACTAGTAAAATAGTAGACAAACTTGCGTAGAAGAATAACCAGAGTACCAGAACAGGCAATAGATCTTAGCATCTTTCCCAGCACACAAGTGCTCAGAGATCTATTCCAAAGAGTTGGAATTCGATGACTGGATCTGTCGGCAGGATCCGCAAAAAATAATGCTGACAGTTGTTCAATATTTACAACAGCTGACTGAATTCCTTGCAGGGCATTCATTACCAAGCACACCACACTTGCCTCCTGAAAGACATATGTTTTGATTATGCGGCCAACGATCTAAAGAGAAAAGCAATCTACAATCTATATTTGACACATTTAAATATAGTTGACCAGAACTTACCAGTTGACATTAGGTGTATTCCACAACCAACAGTCCAGACAAACTAGAATAATAGCTCAAAACTAACAAATGTACTATGTGCTTCTGTTAAAGAGAGTTCAGGTTTAGCTATTCATTAATGCTCAGAGAAAATATAAATGGGTGGGAGGACTGGATCACTAACTAGCAGTAGCGAAGCAGCAGCAGAATATTTAGTTAGTTTTATGACCACTTGATTCAACATGGTGGATCAGAGTTTTGGAATTTTCTTCCTCAACCTAACCAGTGCAATCACTTTCAAGTGACAGTTAGTGTCCATCTCAACAAGCAATGCTATTAATCAATTCCATGATATCTACCATTAAGGCATGACAGCGACTTGCCATCAATTCACTTAAATCCACAAAAGAAACTGAGGAAGTTTACAACTCAAATGACCGCCTCGTAAGTCATATATCCCATGATGAGAGACTAGCAAATAACTTGATAAACATAACAAAGAATGTCTTATCTTTTTGTAATACATTCTGACATAACAAACAGTGAAGAAACGCACAATGTGTAATGCTTTTAGCCATGCCACAGACAATGCCCATGGAATAATCACGAAGTGGCTTTTTAAAACTAGATCAAACAAAGGTTCTCCACTTTTATGCTGAAGCATGGCAATTATCCACTCACATACTCTGCACAAACACCCAAACAGCAGCAAGAGGCTATGCAAAGACGCATGGTGCATTCAAAACAGCCCTTAGTGGTACACCATATTTCTTTCCTTATGCCTGAACTTGACCCACATTTCTTCGACCAACTGCCACAGCTCCCACTCCGCTGGTTCCTCAACACAGTCATTTGAAATGGTTGTGCCCAAGAATTGATTCAAAATTTCCAAATCCACCAATTAACACTAACATCTCTAGCGATCCTTGATCCATAATACGCCCTCCCTTCCAAAAATGTCATTTTTCATGAAACAGTATGGCCCCATAAATTCTCTATGTCACAGGTACAAAAGATTTCTCTCCCTTAGCCAATCCTAGGTCAAAATATTATTACCAAATCCATGTTTCTCTCACATTTACATCAAAACCTAACCCTACACACCAATGCATGTGTCTCATCAATCATGGCATAAAACAGCATGAAAATTCGAACTTGCATATAAAAACAACGGTGCAAAAACAGAAAGAAGGATCCGAGGTCTTACAGAAAGAGAGGAAATATCATATATACAATCACGGGAGGAAGCATGATTCGATGAATGAGAAATTGAGCCGCCACTTTCAGAGGGAACGGACTCCCAAGGCTTAGGAGGAAGCCATGGCTCATCAAGCTTCAAATTCCGAAGCAACGACTCTTCAAAATCCGAACGCACCTCCATATATGCAAAAATCAAACCATAAAACACTCACATTTAGGGTTCTCTTACTACCGAATCTACTCTGAAAATACACACCCACAGCAGCTTGAAGAGCCCCAGAAAGTCAAAATTGTGCCCTAACTTTCGATGTATAGTGACCTCCGAATGCTGGAAGGTCGAAGGCGCCGGCAAAAGGGAGCTGCCGGCGGCGGATCTGCGGTGGCCGGAGCTGAGGAGAGAGAAAAGAAAAAAAAAGCCGGGAAAGTGAGTGAGGGTTTTTGAAAGCTGTGGCCTGTGAGGGGTCAATGCAATACGCATATAAAATTTGGCACAGGCAACGACAATAACAACACCACCTCTCAGTATTGATCTCGCTTTTACAAGATCTGAAGAGATCTAGATGTAAGCAGTTTTCCCTCTACAGTGCTATCCACATTTACGTCCATAAAGAGACTGAATATAATAGACCTACAAAAATAATATTTTGTGAAAACATTTTATAAAAGAAATATTTTGTGAAAAAATCAGGTGGCTGTAACTATATAAACAAAAATACAACAAAGCAGATGAAAGTATTATACCTTAACAAACAATATCTCTCCCCAGATGTATGTAGGGGTGTGCAAAAAAACCCGAAACCGAAAACCGAGCCAAAAAACCGAAAAACCTGTTAACCGAACAATTTTTTCAAAAAAATCGGTTCGGTTAACCGAACCGGAAAAAATATTCGGTTTTCGGTTCTGTTACGGTTCGGATAATTTGAAATTTTAGTTAACCAGCGTTTAATCGAACCAAAAATAATTTTATTTTTCTTAAAATTATACACAAAAAATTAGAAATTTAGTTAAGAAAGTGCACTTTTTTATTATTCATAAATAGTAAACAAGGTTTAATTTTTTTAAAAAGAACTTAAACATAAAAAAATGAAAAATTTAGGTAAGAAAGTATCCGCTTTTTATTATTTGTAAACGGTTAATCGATAACCGAACCGAAAAACCGGTTAACCGAATTTTTCGGTTCAGGTACGGTTTGGATTTTGGACGAACCGAAATTTCCAATTAACCGAAAAACGGTTAACCGAAATTTTCACTTCAATGACGGTTTGTAATTTCTTTGAACCGAAAAACCGGTTAACCTTTTTTCGATTAACCGGAACTCTAGTTAACCGGCTTTGTACATCCCTAGATGTATGTACTACCTGCATACAAATACGACATACAAAAAAACCACAACCAAATCTACCCTACTGTAACCGAAAAAACCACATCCAAATCAGGTGGCCAACTCTGTGTGACCGAAGATCCCAATCCTATTCCGCTATAATCTCCCATCTTAAGTTATGTCTTTCGTCAATCCTACAACTTTCAAATCCTATCTAATCACCTCGTCTAAACTCTTCTTTGATCGTCATCTGCATCTTTTACCTTTGGGATGTTAATCCCTTCACATCTTCTCACTAGAGTGTTCACACTCCTTATTTTCATATGACCAAGTCATGTGAGTCATGTTTCTTTCATCTTATCCCCTATGGGAGCCGCTTTAACTAAATCTCTAATTACCTCATTCCTAACTCTATCCATTCTTATATAACCACACATTCACCTAATCATCTTCATCTCTGCTACCATTAACCTTTGGGTCTGTGTCTTTTTGATATGCCAACACTATTATCCATACAATACCGCCGATTTAACTACCATACAAAAAACTTTGTCTTTTAATCCTACATGCATCCGCTTATCACACAGCACATTTGAAGCAGAAGTAAGTACAGAAAAGGGGGAAAATAGAAAAAGTAAATTAAAAAAATATTTTGTTAAGAAAAATACTCTGCCGCTTTGCCAGAGCTAAAAAGAAAAAGGGCAAAAGTTGAAACCTAATTCGATAGTTCTGAACAGTATTTCAAATTGGGCAATAATTCTGTATCTCAGTACATTTCAGTATTTTTTTTTTAGTTTAATTTTCTGTGAGGGGTTTCATTTCGTAATGGAATTAGTTTTCTCATGGTGTACAGTGTCCTTATCCTCATTACTTGCGACGCTGTAGTACAAGGTTCTCATTAGTGGCAAACTGTCACACAGTTTCACCTAGAGTTACTCAAGCTACCGTTAACTGTTTGCGAGCATGATACCTGGGTGGCGGTGTTGGTTCTCACGACAGTGTTGCCACTAGGGACGATGTCAGTGGCTTTTCCTGGTTCTTAAGAAGGCCGAAGCTCATGTTCATTTGCAAGACTTGCATTCTGTAACTCACTGTTAGCTCTTCATCGTCATTCTAAGCTTTCTCTTACCATAATGTGCCTCCCTTTATCCAAGCAGGGACCAATTCTGGATGTTGGAGATGATTAAAAGAAATCTAATTGAGTTGTTTTGGAGTCAAGTGATGGCTGGCAGAGTGGTAGCTTTGTAGATCGATGAGACTTTGAGGAAGATGATATCCAACAAACAGTTAAGAGTTTTGCCTCCGAAGTCTAAAAATACCCAATAGATGGGAACTATTATACTATAAGGTTTTTCACATTGCTTTACATATGGGAGTCAACAATCAGAAATGACATATTGCGTTGATTTCTTATGTCCTCTCTGTCTATGGGTAGAAGAAATATTTATACATTTATTTCGAAATTGTCGGTTACCTCACGAATTTGGCTCATTTCTTAGTATCAGGAGCAAAAGGACTCGTGAAGGGGAATTATAGGAATTGTTACGAAACTAAGTCATTTTCCTGCCCAATATGCATATATAAGGAAGATCGTGGGATGCTAGGTCAATTTATTTGTTTACTTTGGAGTTTGGACCATCTGGTGTTTCAGGAACAAGCGTCCTTTTTAGTGTCATAGACTGGAATCAAACTTTTTCTTTTGACTTTATCACCATTACCATGGTCTACAGAGGCATGTTGAGACTTAGCATTGGACCATCAACATTTGACTCTCCATAGCAAGCAAGATCAATTACTTAATGGCAATCCATATGTGTGGATTGGGGCAATTGCAATACAGTTGAATACACAATTATCATTAATGGGGGTTGGAAGCAGAAAGGGTTTAAAGGGAGGAGTTGGCATGGTGGCTTTCAATGGGTTAAATAGGGTCATGACCTTGTTGGTCATAGTGGTTGTGGTCCTTGTGGAAGATGTCTTTCTTGATGAGGTATTTGTGTTGGAATGGGCGTTACTGCTGGCTCATGATGATGTATAGAGAGTTATTTGACATATGGATTGACTCAATGAAGTTGATCAAATGCTTGCATGGGCTTCAAAGTGTGCATTCTAACGGAATTTCCTTGTTATTGCGTGTGTATCTTTCGTGTTTGGTTTTATTTATGTTTGGTGGTAACTTGGGGACGTAGTCTTCTGAGTTAACTCTAAAAGATATATCACCTTTTCACCAAAAAAAAAGAAAATTCAACTCTTAAAAAAAGCAAAATTCTTATGAAATTGAAAATGCACTCACTTGGTCAAACCATGCATTCTCGATTATTAAAAAGGAAGAGACCTTCATTGTTGTGTTAACCACATCAACAAGTTATAAGTAGCACTGACCCTTCTCATTTTATTTTATTTTATTTTTTGTTTCTTCGTGTTCTCTGTCTTGCGATCTAACGTCATAATCCTCTCATAGGCAACATAGATTGTCATCTAGCAAATACCGTTTTGTTATCTTATTGCTCACCTTTTCATGTATTGAGATTTTTTGATTTGCAGCCTGGCGACAGTGGTGTATGTAAGCAAAGAAAATTGGGTTAGATTGCTTGTTGGAATCCTCTTGTTGGCGATACAGATTGTCATCTGGTAGAGATTGTTTTGTTTGCTTATGATTTGCCAACAGGAGGATTTTGACACCACATAGCAAGACAAAGAATACGAAGACACAAAAAAAGGGGAATGCTTAGGGCTGTTTATAGCCCATCGAAGCGGTTAACATAACGATGGAGGTCGCTTCATTTTTATGCTATTCCGTAATTAGGATAATTCATGCACCTCTATCTACGTGGTTTGACCAAGTCAACATTTTTTTAATTTCACATAATCTACAGTTTTTTTTTAATTCTTAGGTTTGAGAAATACTTTTTAGAACTATCTAATTAATTAGGTTTTAGGTTTTTTTTCTTTTTAGAACTATCTGATTATGTTTATTGGACCAGTCCATAAAAAGATGTGCTAGTGCTTGTGCTTGCAAAATTCAAATTTTGACCTAATCACAGGACAAAGTTTATTATATTTCCGGTAACATATAAACTTGAGAGTAAGTACTTCTAGAAGTATATGATAATTTGCTGGCACAATAAGACGTAGAGATCCCTTATTCATCCACATGGCTAGTTTTGCACAATTCACATCAGCGTTAAGGTGTAAAAATTATTTTAAAAACATGAATGTACTCAGAAAATCTTTCCAGAATAGGTCAAGGCGATAGATGTCATTATCTTTTTTTTAAAAAAAAATTAGTTAACCATAATTGTTACTTATGAGATTGATTCAATAAGTGCACTAGTAAGGAATTTTTGACGGTATCTTGCTGGAACAATTTGTTCTTCATGATTACCTTGATCCAGCACCGCAAAATTTATGGGAATTTCAATTGTGTTTATATTCAACACTGTAGGAATCGGGTTCAAGTTTTTCTCAACCCCTTCTCACCAGTGGACTCCATCCAGGGTTCTATTCCAACTTAGACTACAATTCTATAAAAATTAGATTTTTTTTTTTAGTTTTATTAAAGTTCTCACTTACAAATCTTTTATCTCATCGACCTATTACAAATTCATGAATCATAGAATATTTCAGTTTTTCCCATCTACTTTATCGAAGCCAATGGAATCAAAATTATTTTGATTAAGCACCTATATAAATTTAAATACTTTATATTTTATTAATCTAAAGATAATGTTTCTTTTGAACATAGTAATTAGAAATATGTCTAATAGTTTTTTTTTTTTTGGTTATAAAGCTTGTATTACCCTACTTTATCTTTACATCATTTAAATTTTTTAGGTGAAATAGTATCACTCAAAACAATTTTAGAAATTAAGAAAATTAAGAAAATTTGCTTCTTTCCCCCCAGTGGCCAGACCAACAAATTGTCTGTATGATTCACCCGGGGGGGTCAGCACTTATTACAGAATGATTGCTATGCCAATCAATTTCAATTTAAACTCTGACCAGAAAAATGATTAATATTTTATTACTTCTAATAATAACTCTTAGTGTAGATCCCGTTTTTATGAGGTTTGGGAAGACCTAGATATAGTTAACCTTACCCCTATGCATATGACCACGCATAAAGTAAAAGTTTCCTATAGACCCGCATAAAAATTTTTAATAAAATATTTAGATGTGGAAAATTGGTTGGTAAAATAATTTTGATATTTTACTACTTGGGCCCTGTTTTTTTTGCTGGTAAATCTTAATTTATCAACCTCGACCAATTTCAACTCACTCATTTCAACCCATTTCACCAATTTCAATAAAAAAATACCCACTTTCAGTCTTCAACCCACTTTGACCCAAAAAAAAAAAAAACTAACTTCAACTTACTTCAATTTACTTCCACCAATTTCACCCATCTATTAACCCATATTTCACAATGAAAAAAAAGGCCCTTATAGCACCTATTTTTCATTGAAAACTGAATATTAATATTACAAAGTTGAAATCAATTCTATAAAAAAAAACTTTTTTTCTAGTGTATAATTCTTTTCCTGTTATAAGGTTTTGTAGGTACCAAGTTCACACTTTTTTTTTGGGGGGGGGGGGGGGGAAGATAAAATACCAAGTTCACACATGAACTGAAGCAAAACATGAGCATTTTCTTCCTTTAGGGACTAAACAATAAACATATTCTTTAACCAAATTCTTCCAGCAAATTAAACAAAAAGAGTGTAAGACAAACAAGGAATTTCCTTTCCCTCATCTTAGATGTCACCACCCTTTTGCTCATCAAGCTTTGGAATATCCACATCTGAAAGCAAACAACACAGCCAACACACAATGCATATATATACCCAGCTAAATTGTATGAGGTTCCACAACAAACAAACAGAGACAGTTCAAAGAAGAACAACAGGAGTTCAAACCAGCAATACCTAAGATATTAGCCATGGCTTTTTCAAATCTCAACCACAAGCACGAAGATTTCGATCCTCCATCGGATTGGGTATCCGAGGAGGCCTGCGACACCCTTCTCCTTTATCTCCCTGGTACTGATTAAAACAATAGAGAGGACTGCTAGTAACCTTCTCTTTTACCTTTTTCTATCCAAAATTAGTTATTGTTATGTGGTTGAAGAAGGTGAAAGAGAGAGTTGCTAGTAATTTTCATAAATACATAGATATACAAAGTGTCTTTTTGAATTTATGTTCTTTTACTCCATATTTGTAAAAAGTGTAACCCATGCTGTAAAATGGTTGTGCAGGATTCAGGAAGGAGCAACTGAGGGTTCAACTGACACCATCGCGCATTCTCAAAATAACTGGAGAACGCCCCATTGGGGAGAACAAATGGAGGCAGTTCCAAAAGCAATTTCCGGTGCCATCCAACTGTGACACGAGGGAGATCTCTGCCAAGTTTGAGGGTGGCATTCTTTACATACGACAGCCAAAGATCATCACCCCGGCAATTCCAGCTCAAGAGCAGCCAGAAGACAAAGGGAAAGCAGCTCAAGAGGTTCCGAAGCCTCAACCTCAACCCTATCAACCCGAGAAGGATCAAGTACCTCCAATGAGTTATGAGGAAAACAAGTCAGAGAAGAAGGAAGATACAATGGCAAGGAATGATGAAACTAATCAAGCCCCTACACATGAGCCTCAAATGCAACAAGAAGCCCCTCCTAGAGAATTGCCTAATCTTGAGAACGAAAAGAAGAAGGGAGAGAGGACGGAGGGTGAGGAGGCGAAAGGTGGGGTTGAGCTGATCGAAAGAAGGCCAAGACAGGTGGTTCGTGGAAGCGGGTTATTTAGGGAGCTGAGAAGGCCAGAGAACATGAAAAGGCTGGTTGTTTCTGTTGTTATGGTATTGGCAGTTGGCTTCTACATTTCCTACATGTTCAGGTCGTTCACAGGAAATAAGCAGGAAAAGATGCCGGGATCTGATCAACGAGAGTTGTAATCACCCCCGGAAAGCAGCACATAGTACCATGCCAAAATACATGTAAATACATCCAAGGGGCTGAAAAATGCTACACAATTAAGTCCCTGAAAGGGTACTCTGACTGACATTGTATATCATTTAAGCTTCAACACAGTAATTTGTCCTCAAATTTCAAGCAACACGAACAACATCTTCAATTTCAGGGAATAAAAAGAAAATCTTCTATTTTTCTAAAATGCTTCTCCACACACCCCTCCTCCCCCACCAAAACAACACCAAAAAACAGGAAAAAACTATGACATGAGGATGTTTAACTTGTTTGGAAACAGTATTTGAAGAAGTCGGTGGATTAAACTTATGTAGCATCATTGCATTTCTCACTGGAGAAATCCAAACTCACAGCAACCCATTTTGGCAATACAGTAACTCCTTTGGGAAGACTAGCAATATCTGAAACATAATTATTACTCTGACCTTGTTGCAAAGCAAGCAACTCCCAGGTTCAGGGGTTTTCTGCTTGTTTGTGTTCCATTGTTTCCTCCTTACCCAAGGAAGCCAATGTATCAGTTTGAACATCAGAAGCAACTTCGCTGGTCAATTTTCCTTTACCTGCCAAAAGAACTTCCATCTCAGTTAGGGGCTTATCACAGCACATATGATTGTGTTGTGCCGTCTGGTCCAAACAAAAAGGGAAAAAAATGATTGGGGTATGTTGAGAATACAATTTCCAGATGGTTATGGGCAATAGCCTGTAGGGATGCCCATTGGTTTATTTTTGTGCAATTTTTAAGTCTGGCATCATCCACTTCTTCTTCTTCTGGTTTTCTGAATGACTCCGAGTTTCCCGAGTTGTAGCCTTCTGAAGAAACTAAAACCATGATTAAACATTTAGAAAAAAACCAAAAGCAAAACATTTGACTTAGTTTCATACATAAACAGTGCAATGGATTAGAAGAGGCAGGTATTAATAGGACTACCTGAGACAGGCGTTGAGTTTCTGGTAAGGCAAAATGGGTGACGGCGGTCCTTGCAGCTTGATTTTGAGTCTCTCTCATGGATCCGGAGAAGTATTATGAAAGAACTTACCATCAATGAGCACAGAACCTCTGAAACTGCAGAATGTGGTCAGGGCCATTCTGATGGCTGAATACTGACTGGGTAAAGCCCATGAATTCTCAAAGCACAACTGCTGTCACTTCGACATGTACATTGTTTTCACTCTCTCTTCCTGCCTCCATAGCCTCGCTCTCTTCTTGTTTTTTATGTCTACACTCTTGGAACACTTGATAAGCTCCAGCATTTGGTTTGAAGGTGCTTTTTTGGGGGGGGGGGGTGTAATTGCCAACTGTGTTACTGAAATGCTAAATGGACTCACCAATTTCTGCATTGCACAAACATGAATATTTATGATTTACAAGAGCTTTTTGAAAAAAATCCCTCAATCTTTAGCTTTCAAAACTTCACACAATTGCTTCCAAGATAGCCAAGCTTTGTAATGCACGACCTGTTATTATTGCTTAAAACTCAAGTGCACAGCAAGTGCGCTTAGATGATAATACACGGAAAACAACGGTATAAAAGAAGAAAAACCTAAGACTATTAAACATCACAACAGCCAGGGAAACCACCACCCCCCCTCAAAAAAAAGAAAAAAAGAAAAAAAGAAAGAAGAAGAAGAAAAAAACAGCAACTCATCTCATATGGTATTCTCGTTACACACAAGACTCTTCTCTGGTTCTCTCTCCATTCCTCAGTGTCTTGTTTGATTTTGGGGAAGTTGAGGAATCAAAGGATATGAATTTGAGGGCTCACTTGGCACTGGCCAGCCGGGTGCGAACAATCTTGGCAGCAGCAACCATGTTACTAAGGGCAGGCTTGACTTCAGAGTACTTGCGTGTCTTAAGCCCACAGTCTGGGTTAACCCAAAGGATGTGAGACTCGAGGACTGCAAGCATTTTGGTGATGCGATCAACTATTTCTTCAGTGGAGGGGATCCTTGGGGAGTGGATGTCATAGACACCGGGACCAATGCCAGCACCATACTTCACTCCCTCGCGGAAGACAGAAAGAAGCTTCTCATCAGATCTGGAGTTCTCAAGGGTGATGATATCAGAATCCATGTCGATAATTGAATGGATAATGTCATTGAAGTTGGAATAGCACATGTGGGTGTGAATCTGTAAAACCAAAACAAATAGCCCAACAAAACATCAATTCATCAAGTATATGCTTTAGTCTTAAAGGAACAGTTTTTGTTTTGACAGGGTTTTTTTTGGGGGGGGGGGGGGGAGATAGGCCACTTAACCCTATTGGCTGTTGCACAAAGGCTTTTCCTATCCCACCCTACGTCTAAAAACCATTAGCTGCCAGCTGCAGAATGAATGTAATACAGAATAGTTCAATGAGGCGTTTTGCTCGAGCCCCCCAGCATCAAAAGCAGGAGGTGTTCTCTGCAATATTGGCTTCTTCGACACCCAGAAAGCGGATGCTACTTCACAATAAACTACGCCAATTCTTTCAAAAAAGTAAGCAAAGACTAAGAACCTGAGTTGTATCATGAACACCGCAGTTGGTTATCCGGAAGGAGTGAACAGCCCAATCTAGATAGAAAGGCTGCTCGGACTTCCTCAAAGGAAGGCCCTCCCTTAAGGCAGCTTCATCAATCTGGATGATGTTAATGCCAGACTTCTCTAAATCCTCCACCTCATCCTTGATGGCCAAAGCAATCTGGTAGCAAGTCTCGAATCTGAAAAAGGCAGAAAAAGAACAAGGATTAAAATTATGCATGGCAAAGAAGCTTGATATTAGGCGTCCAGAATGTATGCTTAGCCTACCTAGGCTGGTCATTTCGGACGAAGGACCAGTTTAAAATGGTAACAGGGCCTGTAAGCATTCCCTTCATTGGTCGCTTGGTCATACTCTGAGCCATTGTGGACCAAAAGACAGTCATAGGCTTGGCTCGACTTACATCGCCATAGATGATGGGTGGTTTCACACAACGGGATCCATAAGATTGGACCCATCCGTTAATGGTAAATGCAAAACCCGAGAGTTGCTCACCAAAGTACTCAACCATATCATTCCTCTAAACCAAAGAAACCAAACATTAGAAATTATAAACTCGTCTTCCACAACAGCTAGAGATTGAATTTGGAGATAAAATTCACCTCTGGCTCCCCATGGACCAAAACATCAATATCCAGTTCTTCTTGGAGCTCAACAACCTTCCTAATCTCCTCTTTAATAGTCTTTACATAATCATCCTCAGAGATCCTGAAGAAAGCATGAATAGTTGATGACTTAAACTCCATCCAAGATAAATTTCTCATCTTACTTAACCAAAAATGCTCACTTGTTGGCCTTGTATTCACGGCGGACTCTTCTGAGGTCCATGGTTTGAGGAAAAGATCCAGTTGTGGTGGTTGGTAGCAGTGGAAGGTTTAGCTTCTTTTGCTGAGCCTCCAGCCTAGCACCCACATTCGTGGAACGACAATGATCAGATCCCTTCAAAGCAGCAGCCTGATAGCAAATAAAAAGGTCAGAACTAAGAAGGGTTAAGCCACAACTGTAAGTAGGAAGCAGTAGGGGTAAAAGACTTACAGCCTCCTGAACCGCTTCATTAGTCACTCTAGGAGAGGACTTTCTTGAAGCATGAGCTGCAGCGTTTGCAGAGAAAAATGCCTGCAGAAGGGGTAAGTTAGAAACCGATTACATTAGAAGGATCAAAGTTTGACATATAATAGCCATGACTATGCCATTTATATCTTTAGTTACATTAAACATTTTGGAAAAGTTCTATCTACCAGGGAAAATTGTTTTCAAGCAAGAGTTTATAATAAATTTCAGAAATTTTTTAATTCAAAGGCTGAATTTAGATAAAAGATAAATGGTTGCTTTCCTCTAGTAACACTTTAGGAGATCCAGTTCAACCATCAATTAGGGTGAAGTACACAAACTTACCTCATCTTTTTGGCCAGAGAGAGCCTTCGCCAAGGCATTTACCTCAAGAATTTTCTGAGCTGCAAACGCCAGCCATGACTTGATTTCTGCATCCAACTTGATCTCATTCACCAGATCAACAGCAGTGTGAAGAAGAGAGCATGATGTAGATACTACAAGCTTGTCTGTTGGACAGAGCACATTAGCGTAATGAGCATTAAGAAATGCAGGGCGTTGCATTCCATTCCAAAGTCCTTATAATTCATACCTTTTCCTACAATGCCCTCAAGAGCCTGCAAGGTATTTACAGAAGCTGCAAGGTCATTTGCCCAGATGTTCCTCCCATCCACAACTCCAGCAAACAGATACTTGCCATAAGGGAATCCACCCTTGATCAAATCAAGGGTCTTTGTCCCACGGACCAGATCAAATCCAAAAGCAGTCACACCCTTCAATGAAGCAAGAGTTCTGTAAGCCTCAGTTGGAACATCAGCAAAGTAGGTTTCGATGAGAACATTCAAGCCTGATAGAGCAGACTCTAGCTCTGAGTAGGCATGTGTGAAAGCTTGCAACTGATGTGAATCCAGATCCATAACAAGTTTAGGCTCATCAAATTGAATCCACGATGCACCAGCTGCCTTAAGTTCAGATATGACCTCCCTGTATTAATGCAACAATTAGCATAGGCTAATGAAATAACTCTACAAAATACCAAAAAATACAAGGACACACACACCAGAACATATTCATGAGTCCTTACTTGTAGACAAGAAGAATCTTGTCAATTAGAGAAAGAAGATGGAAGGACTTATCAGTGCCCTTTGGGGGCTTTGATAACAGTAGGTATGACACAGGGCCCACAATTACAGGCACAGTATCAACACCAAGCTGCAGCAACAATTAATGAACACAATTAGGCCTTTTGGTCTTTGTTAGCTCATAACATTGTAGCATTCAATCTCAAACAAACATATTGGTTCACTTCTCTACAAGCATAAGCATTCAGTATCTCACAATATTAGAGCATTCAATCTCATACAAGCAAATTCAGACGTAGGAAACTTCACCGACTAGTAAAGAGACCAACTCCGATAGATCCACATTTACAAGGGAAAAAAAAGTGTTGGTGCAAAAACTCTTTCGTTCTTGGTTTGAAATATTTAGGGGGGAGGGGGATATCAAAGGGGTAGGGGAATGAATAAGACAATCATGAAATGTTTGGTTGGATAATGTAATGATAATGTAATGCAATCAACTTTGCAATGCAATCGTGATTACATAGTTTGTGGTAATCATAATTACAAAACAGTTCTCTTGTTTCAATACTCTCATACAACCAAATAAAGTAATGAAAACACAATTACAAACTTGTTTGCATTACAAAGTTGATTATATCTAACCAAACATTACATCATAGTATTGCAAACACAAAACTAATAATTGTTTACATGCTTCTTAAAAGACACTTTGGTGATATTTGATTGGATGTAAACGACCTTATAATGCAAACAAGTTTGTAATTGTATTTCCATTATCTTGTTTGGTTGTAAGACAGCATTGCAAATAACAACTACTTTGTAAATATAATTACCACAAACTTTGTCATCATGATTGTATTATGAGATTGATTGCATTACATTACATTCAACCAAAGATCACATTGATATATACTAAATCCCATCTCATCATGTCACTAGGCTACAGTAGCAAGTCCAATCCCAATTGTTACAGTTTCCTTTTACCAATGACTTAAAAAACTATCACAGTTTGTTTTCTTCTGGGGGGATCTTGTGGGGGTTAGGAATTGGAGGCGAGAGTACTGGTGGCTGAAGAGCATGAAGAGAATCTTTTCAATAAACCTAATTGAGGCCATCCACATAATATAAATAACTATTTGAGCAACTAAGGAACTTACAGCCTTGGCCTCCTTATACTCATCCACTGCCTTGTGAGATGCATATGAAAACTTCATGTCAGGCCCCAACTCAGGGACAATATAGTGGCTGCCACAACAATCGAATCCATTATCCACCGTACGTTGAATGTCAATGGAAAAAACAAAAGAGGATATGACTATGTAGAGATCACTTACTAGTTGGTATCGAACCACTTGGTCATCTCCATGGCAGGGACAGTGGCATTACCCCTGGCCATTGAGAAGTAAACATCAAAATCAATCTCACCGCCATTCCAGCCATATCTGGGTGGAACAGCACCTATCATGGTGGTGGTGTCCAACACTTGGTCATAGTAGGAGAAGGTGTTACTAGGAATATGCTTAATCCCAGCATCAGCCATCTCCTTCCAGATGGAAGCTCTGAGGCCAGAGGCGACCTTTTGCAACTCAACGGCACTGATCTTCCCATCCCAAAAGGATTCCAAGGCAAACTTCAGCTCTCTCTTAGGTCCCATACGAGGATAACCAACAACGTGGGATGCCATCGCTCTAGGGCACCATATACCAAGTTACTAACCAACTAGCCATCAGATCAACTTTTTTATTTTTTGTTTTAATGTAAACAAAGATACTTAAAAGTTAAAACTAATCATCAATCGTGCTGAAGATGGAATTGGCAAACAGAACATCCTCAATCTTGATCTCATATTATCTTAGACTAAAGCTCAGAATTTGAGAAATGAACTCATAGAGCAAGGACCTGAACATTATATAAAGGAGTAAAACCCAGAAATGCATCTAATCTCCCACACTTAAATGCATAGTATCTAAAATTAACCTTGACAAAACTACATGATCACCATTCACCCATATACCATAATTTATTCTCAGCTAAACTGAGGACCTAAACCCAACCCATTTTCATAAACCCCAACTGCCCAACTCGTTCAAACCATTCCAAATCAATAAACAAACAACATCAAAGATCCACTTTTGACAATACCCCACCAAAATTAACCACCCAAATAGTCAGATTCTGTCATTCAAACAAAAATGAAACAGGCAATGAGGGTCCCTCGCATTTTCAAGATGCACCCACTTGCCTATAAGCAGCATACTAAGTTTTAGCATTTGCACTTGGAAAAATCATGTCATATCTAAAACCTCATAAAAAAAACAAAAAAAAAGCAGGCATTTTACTACTTCAAATAAGCTAAAAATTGAAATGCTTCATACAGAAGAACTTGAAAATGCAAATGCAAAGCAATAACGAAACCCAACCCCCCCCCCCCCCCAAAAAAAAAAAAACAGATGGAGAAAAAGAGAGTGAAAGAACCTGGCACGAACAGTGAGACGAAGAAGGGAGGGGCGGGGTTTGTGGGTGGGGTTGGAGAGAGAAAGAGAGCGAAGAGAGATGGAGACAGAAGAAGAGAAGGGTGTGCGAGGGAATACACAGATTTGGGTCATTCATACCCAACTCCTCAGTACCCAACAACTACTGAGACATTGACTGCAGTTGTAGATGAGTGCAGATTTTGAGTGAAGATTTGGGAATCAATCATCATTCATCATCAAGGCTCTGAATTTTCATGTCGATCAAATATCAAAGTGTTCTCTTGGGGAATAGTCGTACTAGCTGCTCCATGCCCTGGATTTTTGGGATATCAAAGATTGTCTGATTTGTCTCATTACAGCAAAATGAATTATGATAGTGACATTTTTGGCCCTTTTTAAAAGTTAAATGGTTTTTTTAATGTTTTAAGTAAGTTTAATAGTATTTTTTGCTGAAAAAAGAATTAAGTATTATTTTTGAATATTTTATATTGTTTAGTAGCATTTTTGAGCAAGGTCTTCAATATTAGTATGATTTTTTTTGACACATTCATGTTTTTTTTCTTTAAAGTGAAATAAATTCAGTAATTAAAAGTCATATGACATTCTCAATAAGTATTAAATTTAAAAAAATTTATAACTTGAGATATTCATATGGCTAAGATTAAAATAAATTTCCAATAAGATGTAAAATGACATATTTTTAAAATAGCTTGAGTTTCAAATTAGATCGTAATGTTAAATCATAAAGACCTTTGACCATCTAAATTTTACTTTCAATTTTCAACAAAATTAAGTACTTTTTTTTAAGACACTGAAAAGAAGAGCATCATATAATGATGCAGTAAATATTTCTCTCCTTCTCAATTTTTTTTGTAAAAAAAAAAAACTCCTTATTTTTTATAAAATTTATAAAAGTTTGAAAAGTACAAAACTTCCAAGAGGACATCACAATATGCTACCTTTTTTCCTCCTCTATGGTATGTTATTTTATGTCCTCAGTGAAAAATTTTAAATTATACAATATAAAAGGTGAAAAATAACTTTCAATTAATTATGTCTACTTTTGGTATGATCTTTAATTTAATTAATGAGAGTTGTTATTATTAGTTACTTTAATTGGTAGAGTTTTTATAAGATATAATTCGATTCGAATTTAAATATTTACACTTCATTTGTACCAATACTAAAATTTAAAAAAAAAAAAAAACAAAACAAAAAAACTCAATCATGAGTAAAATCATTAGTAAACTATTGTTTTTTCAAAAATGCTAAAACAAGAAGTTTTTGAGATTAAAAAATGAATGAAAGTTACTGATTATAGTTTAGATGCTTATGCATATAACATCACATGTCCCACATCGAAAGATAAGATAGTAAGGGTATTACAACAAGAAGTACATTTTCGTTTCCAAGCCACGTGAGGATAATGGGCTGTAAAGGGTTAGTTTTTGGGTTGAAAATATTAGAGGTTAAGTTGTTGGCCAGTAGGCTATCTAACGACCTAACCTATTAGGTCGAAGTGTTACAGAAGGTATCATAATTGATCTTGGACCATTTAATTGTAGACTTACTCTTCACCCAAGGAGAGGAAACTATGGGCTAGTGATCGTTGTCACTGCTACGACTGCCAACCCAGGGGATGATCCAACGCTTGATGATGACATAGGTTTTTTTTACGTGGGGGAGGTTGGAACATTTCATGTGTCACTTTGAAAGATTAAAGGAACGTGGCATGGCTCATACAATGACATAGTATGTCTACTACAACAACAACTCCGAGGGATGATCCAGGGCTTAACAATGACGTTAGTTTTTTAAGTGCGAAAAATTGTAACCTCACACATGTCACATCGAAAGATTAACGGAACATGACACAATTTATACACTGATATAGCAAGTCTACTACAACAACAAACACTTCTCCGTTTTCAAATCAAGTAAGGATAATGGGTTGTAAAGGACTAGTCTTTAGGCAGAAAAATTTAAAGTTTAGGAGGTCATTGGTCAGTAGACTGCCTAACGATCTAATCTGTTGGATTGGGCTGTGAGAACGTACTCATTATGTGTAATTAATTTAATTAATTAAAGACCATGAACATTTATTTAAACTATGATCCCTATCCCTGATTCTTCAAATAAATTAAGTGCATGGCTTTAATTGCATATATAATCTGGCCAATAGAAATAGCTAAATTCAATATATAGAAAATTGAGTCTGGATCAAGTTTAAATTGGTTAATTCAAACAATTTATAAAATTTAGACTAAATATTCTATTCATTCTTCATTTTGTGTAGGGTTATTTACATCGAATAAGTCTACATTTGAGTTATAAATCGAATTCAGACAATATAAATATTAAAGAATTCTTATGTCTTGATTGAAAACATGAATTCATGAATCATGAGTATGCTCAATTTACAAAATTAGTAGGATTTTGGTAACGTTTGATGAGCCGACAAATTTATGTTTTCATAGGGTTCTTATTCTAATAACTGCAAATGGTTTTTACGTGATTGAGCACTTATTTTTCGTCAACAAGTTCTCCGAATAGAGTCTTATGAGTGAAAAAACTTGCAACCGTTCTAAATACACTAATGAAATGGACATAAAATATACATCAACATGACGTGACCCAATTAGATAGAAAATATTACCATAAAATAGGAGGTTTTTAAGGATAATAATATCTGAAAAACTTTAGCTAGGTGTACTTTTATCGGTCCAAACATAATATCTGAAAAACTTATATTAAAAGATCTTCATTTAATTATTTCATTAACAGTAAATATGGAGCATGTTGTAGATACAGTCAAGCAGTATGCCCCATTTACTCATATTGTTCCCCCATAACCTTATTTCGTGAATCAAAATACATATACATATAAGTTCGAACACTGGGGTCATGACACGTGTCATATTAAGCATTTATTAAGATTTTATTTTAAAATAAAAATTTAACCAATATGCGATTTAAAGTCATCATAATGAATAATGTCTTTTCAACTACTTCATTGAAGAAAAAAAAGAAAATAAATTATAGATATGTTAATATTATTAGTTCTGAAAATTTAAATTATAAGATTAATTATAATATTTCTAAAAATATTTTAGCTAACATTTTAAAACGAACTGTGCGTAGCACATGTTTAAAGACTAGTAATCATATATAAGCATGGAGGAGTATAGGTTAAGTATTAATAAGTATCAATTATACCTAACAAATTTCAACTTCCCAAGTCTTGTGTTTAGGACAAAATTATAGTCCTAAATGGTAAGCTATAACTAGTGCTACTCGAATCTGATTTGAAATTATTATGAAAAACATGAATCCGACGTAAGATCATACAATGTGAATTTGACCTATAGGTTATATCTTTCACACTTGGCTAGTAAATAAGTTATTAGTAAATAAATATTTTTTCCGGTAAATTAAGTTGTTTTCAGATTGAATTTAAAAACTACACGATTCTAAAAAAAGCTGACATAAATCAAATCCATCTTATAAGGTTTCCGAATGTTGACCATCAAGTTAGATTTTTGAATAACACAGTCCGTCAAAATGGTATTATAGCATTTTCTAAGCGAGATGTCTCATATTCCAATCTTTTAAGTCTTACACTATATTATCATGTATAGTAATAGGACTAGGCCTTCCGTCATCAATTTAAGTAGCTGGTTGAGATGAGTCTTGGATATATTCGATAACCATTTCAAAATTACTTAGTCATGGGTTGGGCTTAAAGTCCAATCCAATTATTCACCACGACCCAATCCACTTCCACTTGGGCTCGGACTTTATGCCATTAAGCCTACAAGGGGTCCAATAAAAGTAGAAGAAAGACAATTATCAAGCTCCACTCTTGTTTTTTTAATATATTTTTTGGTCCTCGAATTTCTTTTTCGGTAGACTCGAATTAGTATTAGTTAATAAATCGGTGGAGTTCTCCCATCACATATTTTTTCTATTCACAGAACTCAAACTCTATGCTAAACTTAAAAAAAAAAGTGTTAAATCACTTGAGTCTTCTTGTATTTTATTTTTTTTCCGAATAGATAATCGTATATGCTTAGCGGCATATTGGGCCCCCACGGTGAGTGGGTAAAGCACCACTTTATTAGTGGTGGGCTTCTTTTACATCATATCGTCTTTTACATCATTGGGCCCTTTTACTGCATTGGATGTTGAAAAACAATGTTGGCCCCACATCAGTCAACCATCCAATCCCAAAGGTTAAGAATCTTGACTCATTTTTTTTCCTCCAAAAAAAAAAAAAAAGGTTCAAATTATATATAGATATTAATGTTTTCTTCTTGTCCTTTTCATCAACTATATTTTACCTTCAATTTCAATTAATTGTTCCCTAATTTTTGATAATTCAAATTTTAGAGAATAGACAGGTCGAAAAATTTAAGCGTTAAAGAGTATCTGTTTTTAGTTCAGAACATTAACAACAAATCCTTTCAAAGTTCAAATTATTAAAATTCTAAAATCTGTATAAAAAAGAAAGCAGATGATGTTTGCTTCAATTTCATCAGATACGCATGTGATATTCAGTTTGCTTTTACAGATCTTTGTAATGATACTCTTGGAACAAAGAACCTCGATACGACCTTTGCAACAAGGTCTATTACTTAGTGCTATGCTTTACCATTCAAACAGTGAAGTGATTAGCCCAAATACAAGTACAAATAAAAAGAGAAGACATACGACGTGGAAAGAATCCATAAAATTCTCTCATTCAAATAAAAATATTGGTTATACATTATAGAATATGTAGAGCAAATAAATAATTTTTTTTAATAGGATCATACAGTAACTTTAAGAATTTTTATGCCCCTCGATTCCTCCTAAAAAAGATGGTTAGAAAAATAAAGTATCAAATAAATATACCCACAATAGAGTAAACTGTAAAAAAAAAGAGTAAATTGCCATGTGGAAATTTGGAAAGGCATATATTATTAGATGATTAGTGTTAAGGGCATGCTTATCCAATTTTTGATATTTAATTAATACAAAATTAATAAAATAAAATTAATATTCTCCCAAATTCAATACTATGATGTGTAATTGATGCTTGCTTGGATTTTGCAAATGGGGAATGACAGTTTATTGTGAACAAAATCTAATTTTTTGATATTTTCATGGAATACCTAAAAATCGGTATACTATATAATATAATACAAAAGTTAGCGAATCGGAACTGGTCTCTCTGTAATTTTGCAATTTAAGGGGCTGCTGCATCTGACCCTCTTGCCTCGCCTGGTGGCAGGATTGTTGGGGTATTGAATTTGGATTTGAATTTAGACAACAGTTAGCGAATCAAGGCATCAATTTAATTGAAAAATAAGTATAATAATACAATAAAGACCCATATTTTTTTTCGTTAATTAATGGACAAAACCAATACATAATAAAAAAAGTCATGTTTTAGTTATAGATCATTTTTGAAGGGGAGTCTTGAAGCAACGGTAAGGTTGTCTCCGTGTGACCAAAAGATCATGGGTTCGAACCGTGGAATCAACCACTGACAAAGTCAGGTTACGCTGCCTACAATTCACCTCTTGGGGTACGACATTTCCTCGGACCCTGCATGAACGCGGGATGCTTGTGCGCCGGGCTGCCTTTACTCATAGATCATTTGTCATCTATCTCTAAGGGAATATTTGATTTGTAGTATCTTTTTGAGCAACATTCCACTTTTTTTTATAAAGATGGGAATGTCATCCTACTAGTTAAGTTTATTAAAGTTTTTATTCAAAAAATATTTTATTAAAGCAATATGTCTCACTATTATTTTGGCTTTTTTTTTAGTAAAGTGGTAGGTAGTTAACAATTATTGCTAATGAAAATAGCCATAATCTTATATACCATTGAAAGTGAAATGCAACATGTAATTAGTTCGATATAATATCTTTGAAGTGAGATAAAAAACAAAGTTATATCATGCACTTGATCATATGTACTCATATTTATAATTGTTTATGTGCAACACCTAAAATAATTTATATTCATACGTGAAAATTATTTATATATACGGAAAAAAAATGTATGAATTATTCTATTATCGCAGGTGAATACTTACAAATACAAGTAAATATTATCAGATGTATAGTACAGACTTTGTTGTTGGAAAATTCTGTGAGTCCATACTAGAATAATTGATAATATAAAGTCTTCGACTAAAATAAGATTCTTTCTAATTATCCTTTTTAAAAAAAAAGATTCATTCTAATTAATTGCAAATGCCCCCAAAACTATCTTTTTCAAATGCTAATGACAACACTTTAATTGGAATCTTCATCAAACATAAGGAAGAAAAAAGAATCCATCACTTATGAAAAGAAAGAGTGAGAATAAATAAAGACAAAAGAAAGAAAGAAAAAATCTTGAAAATGGGAAACAAGCCAAAATCTCTTGTGCAGATGTTAGTTTTGAACACAAAAATGGTAGGGACAATTATGGTGGTTGGTCCTACCTCTATGGCTTCATTAGAGTATAAAATTTACTCATAAAAATATCAGTTTTTCTAAGTGAAATATCTGAAGATCGAATCTCAGCAGTCTGCATATTTAATATTCGGTAAGGTAAATGAGAGCTTGTGCATCAAAAGCACTTCAAACGTAAAGAATATTCGTTTGAGAATATATGATAGAATATCAAATCTATTTTTTTAAACTTTCAACCATCAATTTAAACTTTTAATTAAAGTGATAATTCTGAACACTGATGATAAAAAAATCTATCCAAAGAAAAAATATATGTAGGGACAAATTCTCATGCCAAAGCTCATTATTGCCCTAAAATTTCCCCCCTTCTAATATGTGAAGGAGTAAGAAGGTAGATTACTCAAGTCTTCCTCTTCACACAAGTACCTAATGGTTACATCTCCTAGCACTTTCCACTAAGACTAGCCAAGTTCAAATCACATTCAAAAAACATTTATAATCTATTACAACCACAATGAATACACAAATGAGAATAGATTTTTTTAATAATACAATATAATTGCAATAAATAGTAAAATGAAAAAGTTGTTTACACAATAAGAAGATACCAATACAAATTAATTGGTTCAAATGATTTAATACTTATTTCTCTTAAATAAGATATCAGGTTTGAACTTAATTTGTGAATTGAGAAAATTTGTAATAGAAGAGTTGTGTGTTTTTTTAAAAGCCAACAATAACTCCACTCTGACAACATACCCGCATACTTCAAAAAACAAAAAATACAACACTAAGGTCCTGTTCTTTTTGTCGGTAATCTCAAACAATTTCAACCCATATCAACCTACTTCAGTCCACTTCACGAACTTTAATAAAAAAAAAATAAATCAATTTCAGCCAATTTCAACTCACTTTCCACTATTTTAACCAACTTCTACCCATCATACAAAAAAGAAAAAATCAAACCACTTCAACCAACTTCAACCCATTTCAAAAAAAAAAAAAAAAACCTACTTCAACCCACTTCTACCAATCTTAATCAACTTTACCCATTTACCAACCCATATTTTCCAATAAAAAGAACTGACCCAATATTAAAAAGTGGAGATGGGTTTTTTTAACTAAAAGTGACAAAACTAGAACAAATGATTTGTTTGCCTGTGCCCACCACTAGAGCGGCCAGCCACAAGTAGCTAGCTAACATGGTTAGCCATCTCCACTATTTATATGGGCATTTTCCAACAACATTTTCCCCCACAACATAATCTAGCTTGTCTTGTTAATTAAGCATAATCTAGGCAAGTTTATTAAAAAAAAAAAAAAAGATGAACAAACCCACACTCTTCTACTTCTTCCTCTTCCTCTCCTTTTGCCCAACAACCCTCTCCATAATTTCCACAAGCAATGCTTCCAATAACAACATTGATCAAACCACAAACTTGTTCAAATTGGTTAAGTCTAAGAGGTCAAGACACCCTTCTCTTTCGGCCTCCTGGCTCGAGCTTCCGAACCCAATTCTACGAGCCCAGGTCCACGTTCGCCCCCAACATGGGCTCATGGAGGCTGATAAGATCACTTCATTGCCCGGCCAGCCTTCTGGGATCGATTTCGATCAGTATTCCGGCTATGTTACCGTTGATCCGGGGGCCGAAAAAGCACTGTTCTATTACTTTGCGGAGGCTCCTCAGAATGCTTCTTCCAAGCCTCTGGTTTTGTGGCTCAATGGAGGTATGTAATGTTCAGTACGGTAACTTTCGCATATTTTATGCTTTGCGCTGTGTGTGTATGTGTGTGTTTGTACGTATGAATCAATGATTGTTTTTTATTGGATGTGGGTTCGCAAAAGTTGATTTTATGTCTGCCAATCTTAAAAGTATGTAACGGTATAGTTTTGATGGCGTATTTAAATATTTCATATAAAGGTATGTCACCCTTTTAACTTCCTACTATTTGATAAGTATTGTATAGGAGTCTTGGAACAATGATAAGGTTGTCTCCGTGTGATTAAAAGGTCACGGTATAGTATTTTTGGTGTTAGGTAATCTAATCTTTTGACTGACATTTCTAGTTAGTGCTTTAGGCAGCATGTCTGAAAAGCTAACAGTGTTAGTTTTTGATATTCAAAAAGTAGCGTTTTATATTTTTTGGCCCTGAAATACCCTTTGGAAATTTATCTCTGAAAATTATATATATTCCTTTATATCAATTTACAGTAATCAGCTAACCCAACAACTAAATTAAAAGTGTTATCCGCTATTTAAATAGTAATTATGCCGAAAAGCGCCTTGTAAAGAGGATATTGTTCTCCTATTGATAAAACAGTAAAAATAGCAACGTATGACAACACTAGGTATGTCTAGATTCAGAGCAACCCAAAACTAACAAAATAGGAAATAGTAAAGCAAAACTTTTACGCAATTGCTATATTCCAAACGAGACACTATCTCAATCTCATAGTACAAGAACTCCACCAAAGTGCCTATAACCTAGTGCACACAGGATATTCTGCTATTTATGTTGGAAAAGTCTAAAGCGTACTTGCTATAAAGACCTCTTATATTACGTAATAAATTAATATAGGAGGGCTGTTGAGATTCGAACTCGAAATCTCTCAATCAGAAAGATTCTTATACCATATTCAAGAACCAACTGAACCAAAAACTTCAACTAATAATTGAAGATTCAAGACTGGGTTTATATTCTAACAACTATAGTTTTCTGATAAAACCATTGCACAGTAAATTATTATAAGATATTTACATCCTACATAATGAAACGTCGTTTAATGAATTGAAAATTGACGCAATATTATCGTTTTTTTGATAAATTACCTTGAGACTGTCTCATGTACCAAAGGCAAATTATTCACGCAATTATAAGCTATTTGTGAATACAACTTAAATGGAAGTAACAGAACTCATCAATCAGAGACAAAGTGTTGGTCTTTTATTGGTTGACTAAGAAGGGCATGTTTTCTGCAACCTTTCATTGTGGCCCTTGCTCATGATACTATTAGTGATGCAACATCAAAACGTGTAAATGATTGATTAGCTGAAAATCAAAAATCTTACTATACATTTCCAGCTAGGAAACCAGCTTAACACAATGGCAAAGTTATGCACAAAAGTTGCTCTTTTATGGCTTAAAGTCTCTACAAACAAAATAATTAAGGGATTTTGGACTATAATATACTGTACTTTTAGGGTACGGTGTTGGATAATAATACTCCCAACTTTGAACTTGGATATCTGTGCATCACACTATGGGTCTGTTTACTGCTTATATACCAATAGCAATTTTGAAAGTATTTTTGTCAATGTAATGCAACAATTTTACAATGATTTGCAGTTGCATATGTCTAAAATTCAAGAATTTTCAAGTATATGCAATGACATATGTTGAATATGCACTTACTTCACCACTAAAAACACCTTCAAAATCGTTCTTGGTATATAAACAGTAAATAGGTCCATAGTATGGTGCACGGACGTCCAAGTTCAAAGTTGGGATG
Organism: Selenicereus undatus; assembly: GCA_017589665.1. Lineage (NCBI taxonomy): Eukaryota > Viridiplantae > Streptophyta > Magnoliopsida > Caryophyllales > Cactaceae > Selenicereus > Selenicereus undatus. The sequence goes on from JACYFF010031954.1 coordinate 101,421,320, forward strand.
AGTATTATTGCCCAACACCCCCTCAAAATACAATATATTATAGTCCAATATTTCAATAATTAAATGTGGGTTAAAGTAAGTCAAAAGGTATACTTTACATTTCTTCCCCCTTTTTTTTTCTTTTAATGATGAGTATGGAAATACTATTTTCCTAAAGGCTTCAATTAATCTTTTGAAAAGCTAGTCTTTATATATTTTTATATATATATCGAGAAACTTACATGAATATATATGGATGATTTATCAACTTTATGTTGTTAATTGAATTGTATCTAACTATATTAAACCCTGTCAAAACATAATTAAGATCTTAGTGTATTATAAAGATCAGATGTCTCAATAAAGTAATCATGGCCTAAAAAATAAAACGGGCACAGATAGAAAACTAATTACAAAAAAAATAAAAAAATATGCATCTTTTCTCCTTGCTCGATCTTATCTTGGTTGTCCCTATAGAACCACAACGATGGGGGGCTCGCATCCACAACATGTTGTTTTACATATAACAAAATGTTTACAATAATAATAATAATAATAATAATAATAATAATAATAATAATAATAATAGAGTAGTGATATATGTTTTGCCTTATCATAAATTAACATGTTGTATGATTTAAAACCACAAAATTTTCAATTATTATACTTACATATGATACGCTTATTTTAAAAATGTGACAAATTATGCATAAAAGATGATTTTATACAATTTATAAGTTGTAATATACTTCCATGATTCGATCTTACCATTTTTTTTCAATTTAAAAACATAATAGTATGAATTTTTAGTCAAAATAAGACACTTGTGAAGTGTTTTGCAGCAAGACACTTATCATTTTATATAATAATAATAATAATAATAATAATAATAATAATAATAATAATAAT
>JACYFF010031954.1:101422217-101433250 GCA_017589665.1 Selenicereus undatus
ATAATAATAATAATAATAATAATAATAATAATAATAATAATAATAATTATTATTATTATTATTATTATTATTATTATTATTATTTATGTTCAATTGGTAATTAAATCAATGGGCCACTCAAGGGGACATGAGGTCAAACCACTCAAACCCCATTAGCACCTTGATTGAAGGAGAACAAATGAATTCTATGTATGAATATTATTCTAAGAATGACAAAAGGAAAATGAATAAAGTCCATTAAATTTAAAGTAAAGTATACCAATGATTGTCTACAGATAATGGTTTTGACCAGTTAATTACCATTCCATCATAAGATATGTGATTCTTTTGTTGATTTGTTTTTATTTATTTGTTTGTTTATTATTCCTTTTTTTTTTCTTTTTGGGTCTCCTACATGATTGGATGTTGACTAGCAATCTAGCATGTATGAGCCCTCATGGACCATGTTTGGACCTTCACCACTAAAAAGATAACTCCCCACCAATTCAATTCAAGATGACAACACTCCCACTATACCAGTCTACTAATCATGCAAGTCATTATCAATAGTAATTTTCCATTATAGGCTACGTTCGGCAACAACATTTTAAGTAGAGTTTAATATTTTGATTAGATTAATATATTAATCAGTCAATTTTTAGCGTTTTGTAACGTAATGTTTAGACTAACATTTCAAGTAGCGTTTTTGAAAAACTAATAGTATTAGCTTTTGGCATTCAAAAATAGCGGTTTATATTTTTTGTACAAAAATACCCTTTGGAAGTTTTATCTTTGGAAATTATCTATATTATTTTGACATTTTCTTCAACCACTTATTTAAACAACTATCCGCTAATAGTTAAATTGAAACCGTATCCGCTAATAGTTAAATTGAAACCGTATCTCCTACCTAAACAGCTGTCCGTTTCCTAAACCGCTATCTGCTAACTAAACAGCAAACTTTGCCGAACAGGGTCATAATCTAATTAAGCCATGTCAATTCATCACCGTCGTTGTTACACCCAAAAAGAAAAAAAAAGGAAAAAATATTGTAGTCCTTGGGCACCTTTAATTTGGCAAGCACTTCATGATTTCATTTGGCAAATTGCTAACACTGAATTAATACACATGATTTTCAGGACCAGGATGCTCCTCATTTGGCAATGGAGGACTACTAGAGTTGGGACCCTTCAGAGTCAGCAGCAATGGGAAGTCACTAATTCGCAATAAATACGCATGGAATAATGGTACGATGACTATATATATGTCCTCATCCGAGAAGACAGCCAGTCATCGATCTAGTAAAATTGATCCGTATCTGATTGCCTAAATTGAACACCCAACACGTAGACTCAAAACTCAAGGAAAACTTGAATTAAGACAAATTAGATTTGACCACTACCCATGACAAAACTATAACTAGGCTTGACTCGACACAATAAGTTATGCAGACTTGACGCAATAACTCAAACTGTGATTATACTGTGCTACCCTTTGTGGCTCATCTGAACCGGGAAAATAGGTGGTTTGTTCAGTTTTCTAACATGACGATGAAGTTTGTTAACTTTTTTCTTGGTTATATTGCAGTGGCAAATGTGCTGTTCTTGGAGTCTCCAGCAGGGGTGGGATTCTCATATGGAAATGTGACAGCCATATATGAAGAAACAGGGGATTTGAGCACCGCAAAAGATGCTTACATTTTCCTTGTCAATTGGTTTGAGAGGTTCCCTCAGTATAAAAAAAGGGATTTCTACTTGACTGGAGAGAGCTATGCTGGTCATTATGTGCCTCAGCTTGCTTACACTATCCTCCAGAATAACAAGCTGTCCAAAAAAAAATTCATTAATCTCAAAGGCACAGCTGTATGTACTCCTCAACTTAATCCAACTCTCCCTTTTATACTAGCTTATTAGGAGCTAGCCTTGATCAGTTGATCGTAGAGTTGGAAAATGGGTTGGGTCGATTCGGGTTGATTTGTCGAATAAAGGACTCAGCTTTGTGTCAGCATAGAAAATAGCTTATATTTGCTCAAAGTTGAAAAATAGCATGCTTTCATGCTAAATGGTCGAATTGCGTTGACTTCTTGTCCAAATTAGTGTGGTTTGTGTCGAGTTCGTGTTTTTCTTGATAGTTTCGGGTCGAATTTGGGTCATATTATTGTATCGGTCAGGCTTTCCTAACTCCAGCATCGGGATGGAGGTAAGATTGCCATATCCACATTATATTCTCTACTTAAATGGAAGTACATGAAATTGTGAAATTGTCTGTGCTAGGATTACTCCCGCTACGGTAAAAGAAAACCTTGCCAAATGCCTTAGCACCTTACTTTGTGTACGTAAGACAACTGGTGGAAAACTACTCGATCACATCTGATCTCCTCATCCTGTACAGATAGGACTCTCGGGATATCGATATAGATTTGAATTTCTATAAATCAGTTTGTGGGGTTGTGTTTTGCAGATAGGTAATGCATGGATCGATGATATTACAAACACAGCAGGGCTATATGATTTTTTGTGGAGCCATGCCATGTACTCAGATGAAACACATGCCAAAATCACAAAATACTGTAATTTTTCTGCTTCAACAACTAGCGAGGAATGTGATGAAGCTAATAACGAAGTTGGGAATCAAGTCGGGGGCATTGATATCTATAATATTTATGCTCCTATCTGCAGCAGTTCTGGAAAGGATAAACCAGCTCATATTCTTGATTCAGTGAGTCTCTTCTAGCCAAACAACTATGAACCAAAAAAATACACATACGGATTTTCGTATATGAGACAGTCTCATCATATTATTTTGTCGAGCTTCCAAAGACAACAAGTACTTATCATGCCCCTTCCTGATAATTAATGCCATAGGCAATTTACAGAAACCAAGATAAAGCACAGTACAATCAGCACCTACACAAACACAAAACAAAGCACCATCCCCACAACTCTGCACAACCCTACACGATGTTGAATTTTGCTAACTTAAAGTCTATCAGGTTGAGGTTTTTGACCCTTGTGCTTCCAACTACGTTGATACTTATCTCAACACTCAAGAGGTGCAAAAAGCTCTCCATGCAAAACCCACAAATTGGTCAGCCTGCAGGTATTTCGGAGTTGGGTAAAATATATATTTAATTTTATTTTATTGCGTTTTACTTTGATGAAAACTTAATTACTAATTTTGTTATTTTCTTGTGAATTTGATTTTGAAAATTTTGAAAACTACAGTCCAATGTTTCTTTGGAAGGATAGCCCATCGACTGTTTTACCAATCATACAGAATGTCATGAAAAGTAACGTCAGTGTGTGGATTTACAGGTAAGTTGAACTTAATTCCTTCAAGATTTATTCGTCGAATAAATAGCAAATTTCATCATACATTTGCATCATCTCGTAATAATATATATATCATACTTTAATAAAAAAAATTATACTCCAAAAGTTCTGCCTAGACGGGGTGCAGATGGGGCGGGTCCGATGTTATAGTACTACCTCCGAAAATTGCATATAATTAATTACAAAGATCTTAAGATTTAAAAACCATCTAAGATGATTTCTATACATACGCTAATATTATTTTCGATGGTAATTGGCATTTATTTTTGTCAGTGGAGATGTGGATGGACGCGTTCCGGTGACCTCATCAAAGTACTCCATCAACACACTTAAGCTTGGAATCAAGTCTCCATGGCGGCCATGGTACACAGAGGAGGAGGTACTCCAAGAAGACATAGAATTTACCCTAAAATGATGTAGCGTAATTAAATTGAAAATATCACCATAAAAACAGAAAATCTTAATAATAAACTTAATTAAAATGAACCAATCATAATATATCAGTGTACTTTTCATATATTTTTCGTCAATGGACATATAATTTCTCAAAAGAAAAGGGGAAACAAAAAAGCCAAATCTTGAAAATTCATTAATATTATTTAATGAAATCTTGGTAATTAATTAATTTTGCATGGATGCATGCAGGTTGGAGGGTATGTAGTGGAGTACGAGGGTTTGGTGTTCGTGACAGTAAGAGGGGCAGGACATTTGGTTCCAAGCTACCAACCACAGAGAGCTTTGACCATGATCTCCTCTTTTCTTCAGGGCACTCTGCCTCCTCAGTCATGATCTTATGCATTTTTCTTATTTTTCAAGTAATTAATAAGTCAAATATATTATGTGCAATGTATTTATGTAGAGCTGGCCAAGCTCATAAATAAAATCTTCCTTTTTTAATAAAATATTAGCTACTGTGATTATCAAACTGCATGGAAAATTATTGATAAATTTGTCTCGAATCAGACGTAAAGAAATGCAATCTCCAAATGACATGAAAAATTATTGATAAGTTTGTCTCGAATATTATTGAGACGTAAAGGAATGTAATCCCCATAAGAAGAACACGTATTGTATAAGCAATAAATTACCTCGAATAGAGAAATTGGTATATTGAGATACTGTCTCATATAAAATTAATACAAGAGCATTTCACTAGATTAGTATACTAAACAAGAGCATTTCACTAGATTATCGTCTTTTTTTTAAAAATTATAGAGTACATAAGAGTTATTTAATATTCTTTTAAATCATGGGATTCAATTCGAACTGTCTTTTTTCATTAATTTTTTTGAAATAACGAAGACATGGAGATTGGCATATGCTGGACTTGAATTAGGTATTATCTTAAGGTCTGCTCTTTTCGTTGGGACATAGGAGTTTGAAATGGGGGGAAGTTGATTGAAATGTGTATTTTTTGTTGAAGTTGGTATGTTTTTTATATGATGAGTAGAAGTTGGTTAAAACAATTGGTTCAAGTTGGTTGAAGTTGCCCGAAGTTGATATTTTTTAATTGAAGTTTATGAAGTGCGTTGAAGTAGATTAAAGTTAGTAAATTAGAATTTACCAACGAAAAAAACAGGACCTTAGTAGTAGGGTTATTTATTTATTTATTTATTTTGGGTATGTCGGGTAATAAAAAAATAAGCAATAGTCTACATTGGGTTTAATCTTGCTTGAACTGCTAGCTCATGCTCTAATTGATCTTAGTACTAGGTTTGGTGCAAATAAATTTATGCATGAGGACAAACTACAATTTTAATTTTTGTTTTTGGGCTGAATTTTTAGGGCATAGGTTCTTCTCATTTTTCACCACCTGTTTCAACAGCCAAAGACACAAGATTACACATCTGTATGCATACTTTTGAGTTGTGCCTCCAACTACCTATAACGGAATATTGCTAGTTTCTATTTATGCAAAAAAAAGCAGGCAATTTGGTCTAATTTCCCAACAAATTAAGCACAATATTACAATTTAATTCATCATTTGCTATTAATAGCATGTTTCAGCTGTACATACTCCTGTCAAATGACTATGATCCATCAAAAACTGATACAGCAAAAACCCTAACAAGCTCCAACAAGCTCTCCTTTCCCCGCTATAAAAGAATTATTCCCAAAGCAAATCTCCCAAACCCAACTCAAATAAATCATTCTCAATAGCTCTATACATCTCTCTCTCAGACACCATGGGTCCGAGGTTCTTCTCTCTGCTCGTGGTTTCCATCCTCCTAGCCATAACTATGGACATGACCATGGCTAGGAAACCTGGCCTTTCGAAATTGAATGCCATCGATTCTTGCTGGCGGCGAAACCCAAACTGGATAGAGCAAAGGGAAAAACTTGCTTTATGCTCAGTGGGATTTGCAGGGAAGATGAAGGGCAACATTGGAGAGGGAACAACCAGCTATGTAGTGACTGACCCAAGTGATGACCCGTTGAACCCTAAGCCAGGGACCCTCCGTTATGGAACCACCATGGTACGCGGGAAAGTGTGGATTACATTCCAAAAGGACATGACTATCACACTCCAAGCAACCCTGCTTGTTGGAAGCCTCACAACCATCGATGGCAGAGGTGCAATTATTCACATAGCTCGTGGTGGATGCCTGTTGCTTCACAAGGTACTTTGTCTTTAAATCTGAATCAAATAGTGTACTTCTATTCAGTTTTAAAAATATCATTTTCTTACACAAAGTTCAATCTCTTACAAACCAACAAACCAAGAGGCAACACCTGGACTCTGCCTAGGGCAACTTAGATTGGAGAAATGAGATAGCCTTATCCCCCGAGAATAGCAATGTCAAAACATATTTTCACAGGCCAAACCTATGGGGAAAAAAATGATATCTTCTAAGAAGCTCAAGCTATACACTACTCTACCAAAATTCAAAATGTGGCCATTTTGCGATGAAATGGCTACATGAGAAAGGTTTTTGAGTTGGCCGAATCACATTTTAGCCGTGATATGGAACACAATTGCCGGATTAGAGCAATTTTCCGTATCGGAACCGAAACTGCATTTTGAATCTTTGACAAATGTCCACAAGCATCGAAAGTTCCCCTCCCCCTTTCTTTGAGGGTGGGGTGCTATATGTACACAGTCTAGATCTGATATTCATTGACTGTATAGTAGTTCACTATAAAAGAATTCAACGACAACCTAGTTAAGACATTTTGGCATAGATCACAGTAGGCCGTAGTTGAAAAGCTCACCTATCATTCTAAATTTGGCTGTTCCTCTTTCTCATGACAATTGATGGCATTCTCAGGTTCATGATGTCATCATCCATGGATTGCGCATCCACCACTGCCGGTCCCAGCCAGCACACAAAGTGATGGGACCAGGGGCACAGCTGATGGAGCTCAGTGAAATGGATGGCGATGCCATTCGGCTGGTTGCCTCAACAAAGGTGTGGATAGACCACAACACCCTGTACAAATGCGAGGATGGTCTCATTGATGTGACGCTCGGTTCAAACAATGTCACCATTTCCAATAACTGGTTCAGGGACCATGACAAAGTCATGCTACTTGGCCATGATGATGCCTTTGAAGCCGATAAGAACATGAAGGTCACAGTTGTTTACAACCGATTTGGCCCCAACTGCAACCAGCGCATGCCAAGGTTTGTTCACACCCAAAAAATACGCTATCTTTTTTTTTTTGGGGGGGGGGGGGGTTGTAAGGATACTGAGGTAGTCCTCCTAGTTCAGTCCAAAACTAGTCCAAATAGAAGCTATGGCCTTCAAGGGACAGAGACTCTTACAACCCAGTTACTACATGAGAAATCAACTCCCAACCTCGAGGCCCAGAGAGGGTTGCAAACACTAGGGCACCCCTCAACTCCCCACAAAAATGTGGAACCTGCACAACACTTATGCTTCGCTTGCCCACTAGCACATTTAGAGGATTTTTTTTGGGGGGGGGGGGGGGGTGGTTTTTGAAGCCCTGTATTCCTTTAAGGGAGAATGCCCCCTTTAGAATTCAATCCTAGCATGCAAACATCCCTGCTACCAAGCAAATTGCTCACAGGCTTCTCACATGGAAACTACGATTTGAAGTTATTCATAAAATCTTATGGTTTTGCAGAGTGCGTCATGGGTATGCTCACGTTGTTAACAACCTATACCTAGGATGGCGACTATATGCAATCGGAGGAAGCATGAACCCTAGTATAAAGAGTGAGTCTAACCTGTTCGTTGCCCCCAAATCCACAAATAAAGAGGTAAGTTACCAACTTCATCCTTTCAACATCAATTTCTAAGCAAGAAGAAGCAACACCAGACAATCAGAGTTTTGATGCAAATATATCCAATCTTAACTGGTCATTTTCGTGTTCCCGGCAGATAACAAGGCAAATCAGTGGACAACAATGGAATTTTAAATCTGTTGGGGATGCTTTGGAGAATGGAGCAACTTTCAATGCAGTTGGAACAGGCTTTGTAAAACCAAATTACACTGATGAACAGAAATTTCCAGTTGAAAAAGCCACAGTTGTCAGGCAACTGACAAGATCAGCAGGGGCTCTACGTTGCCGGCAAGGATCCTTATGCTAATAGAGCATCACAGTTCATCATGCAACAAGCACATTTACAAAGAAATTGTTTTAGAGAACACTGTTCCTTTTCCCTATTGTAAAGCATATTTTGCTCTGTATTTCCTGCTTCTAAAGAGGGTTATACAATAAAGAATAACTTCATTATAAGTTATAAAGAGATTTCCTTAGTTATTAAGGTCTTTATTCTTTAATGCCTATTACATACTTTATAACAAAAGAAGACAGTGTAATGAATACCTGTAAAATCTCCTGCATCATTTATGACAGAAACCAGGAATTTCTTTTTCAATTCCAGCTTTTGTTACTTACTGTGGCAACATGACGGGTAGAATGAAACCAGTAACACCTACAGGAACCAGAAGTTCCAACTGATAAAAATAGGAAACAGAGAAAAAGAGTGGCATGAATGCTGAAAGCCTGAAACATACAAGCATTAGCTGTGATTAGCACAATATGGGAAACAGTCATTTAAAAGCCTAGAGAGAGGGGGAGGGAGAGAGAGGGAGAGAGAGAGAGCGTGTGTGCGTGCATGCGTGCGTGCGTGCGTGTGTGTTTTGGGATACCATTGTTATGTATCATTAACTAGAGGGAGAACAAAAACAGTCGCCTCATGATTATACTACAAGCTTTTTCACACTTTATTTTTACTTTTTTACTAGAAATTACCAAAGAAAGAACCATGTGTTATCCCATCTGACGCAATTCAGCTATATGAAATAAAGAACACAACACTCAACTGAAAGCCTTGCAAACACTAATTTCAACCTAGATAAAAGACAGTTAAGAAATATCAGTCAGGTCATCTAAAGTCTGCCTAAACAAAAGAGAACGAAATGCTCACCTGAGATGGTTGGATCAAATCCATTTTAAGTTCATCAATCCATCTGTGCAGACTGACTCATCGAACCTGGAACAGCTGCAGACAAAAGTACATGTGCTCCCTTAGCTTCTCAGAAGAAGAACTAATAACAGAAACAGTCCTCAGAACACAGCAAAGAGAAGGTGGGAAAAAGTTACTTGGAATGGAATATGGCAGATTAACCACGTATGGTGCAATTCACAGAGCAATTTTATAATTTATAATAATGATCAGATGGGGCTACAAACAGTCGAGTACTTTTATTCCACTTATCTACAAATTCAAAATAGAATGGTGCCTGAATTGGCAACATTTAAATTAGCACAAACAAGAATTAGCAGATGTAGCAAAGTATTTGTACTAATATGTTCTACTCTAACAAGGAGCAACATCATCTTTGCTTGCTTGCTGTAGCATCAACAAAGTGCCCTTCTTGAAATGATGATTCAAAAAGGAGTATCCAGATGCATCTGCTCCACCTATAAGAAAGTATAAAATGGCTAAAGAAGAAACACAGAAAAACATCAACTATGCAGAATAAACCAAAGAAGGTAGCAAAGAGCCCTCAGACCATTGCAAATACGACAAGCATTTTTTTTTGGGGGGGGGGGGGGGATGGAATTGTGATAGAAAATTATGAATTAACCATGTATGGCATAATTCACTAGGTAATCTTGAAATAATGGCTTGACGGAGCCACGAGAAGTCAAGCAAATACATTCTACTCGTATTTGATATGTACAAGTGCTTCAATTGGCAACATTTACATAAGCACAAATGATGATTAGCATATGTAGCAAAATACTCGTACTACCATGTTCTGCTCTAGCAAGGAGTAAGATCATCTTTGGTTGCTTGCTTGCTGTTGCATCATAAAGTGGCCTTTCTTGAAATTACGATTCAAGAAGGCGTATCTAGATGCTTTGACTCCACCTCGTAATAATGAAAGTGGCTTAACAAGAGAAAAACGAGAAAGATTGAGGATTATGCAGAACAAACCGAAGAATTTATCAAACAAGCTAGATGAGATCTTATTTCCTAGCAAGATGAGCTCACCACCAAGAAGGTTCTTAGGCCTCTTATAAATTACTGCCAATTTTGAAACATTGTTCGCTCATAGTCACTAGCATAGCCAAAGCACCTCAAAAGGAAGTAAACTATACCAGATAGCAATTGAAATATCAAGTTGAACCAGGGAAATGAATAATGGTAGAGGAAGCAGTTGGCTCCTTCTATATGGTATTCTCTGCTACAAAATATGCACGGAGCCAGATAAATGAAACAAGAGACAGACTTTGGTTGCAGATTGACTCAACCTCAGAACCCTTCTCTGCTACAAAGATTTCTGAAACAATATATATCGATGGTATCCTTATCTATCCATGGGTTATACACGTATACTCTCTCTCACAACCCCCCCCCCCACCAAGTTGATCCCACAATTGAGGTACATTTTCAGAAATGGCCTAATCTGACCCCACATGCTAGAATCACAGGCTCGGTCATTGACAAACTACATTGCTTCAAATGCTTATCAATTATCACGAAATCATGACACAATATGAACTCAACAGAACAAAAGCAAGCCTTTTTAGTCTTCGAGCTACATATATACATAACGCTATAATTGCAAAGTAGACGTATCTATATCTATATCCATATCTATCTACATATATGAACAATAGAACACGCAATAAGCTACAAATTTAGGACTATTCTTGCAAGTTAATGCCATCAGTTTAAAGCAGTCAAAATTTTAAGGAAAAGGGGGCAATTGCCAAACAGAAATACCCACTTCCACTACTTAGCATCTGATCTTTCATCATCATCAATTATTCATCATCACCATCATCATAAAAACCACAATCACTATAGTAACGCTACACTAACGGCAGTATGATTGATGGCTCCTCAAACCCTAGGGAACCCATCAATTTCTCCCAACAAATTAGCAATTGCAGCAGAATCAACATCAAAATTAAAGCTAGCCCATATCATAAAAATAAACAACAAAGATTATCACCCCCCCCCCCCCCCAAAAAAAAGCACAAAGATGAGTATTGACAATGAAGCAAAATCAAGCACCCAACGGCCATAGATGCATGAAAACAGAGAAGGCATCATGGAGATTTAAGTAGAGGGCAGAAAGACTAGAGGCTCATTGGCGAAGGTAATGGTTACCTGAGACTGTATCGCTGGCAACCTACCAGGGTTTTCCAGAGACAAGTTTTTTTTTTAACAAAAAAGAAAATAAATAACTAGGCTCTGTTTCTATTTAAAACAAAAAAAATCTACAAGGGTTTTT